>CM052084.1:6740531-6774455 GCA_028453745.1 Agapostemon virescens
TCTACTTTCACCCACCTAAACTGTATCTTTCGTTGAAAATTTCTATGCTGCGAGAAAAATCAAGAAAGGGACCAGTCCTTTGCAAGACCTTGCGAACTTCACCTTTCCGGAAAAGGGTTGTTTTCCACCTTTATTTAAATTGCAAATTTTTTTGGGAAATCAGCACCACTTGGGGTGTCGAAAGCAGAGCTTTCACCCCTTCGAATGAGCCTAGGTACGTGGTTGTAGGATTTTTTTTCTCGAATTTGTAGCAATTCAAAAATTGAGGATATTTCATCCAGGATTCAGCGAGATTCGGATTAATAATATTTTTTTAAATTAGGGTGAAAATTTTAAATAGACTGTTAGGCTAGAAGAAGCCTGAAGCTTCTACTTTCACCCACCTAAACTGTATCTTTCGTTGAAAATTTCTATGCTGCGAGAAAAATCAAGAAAGGGACCAGTCCTTTGCAAGACCTTGCGAACTTCACCTTTCCGAAAAAGGGTTACTTTCCACCTTTTATTTAAACTGCAAAAAATTTTTGGAAAGCAGCACCACTTGCAGTGTCGAAAGCAGAGCTTTCACCCCTTCGAATGAGCCTAGGTACGTGGTTGTACGATTTTTTTTCTCGAATTTGTAGCAATTCAAAAATTGAGGATATTTCATCCAGGATTCAGCGAGATTCAGATTAATAATTTTTTTTTTTTAATTAGGGTGAAAATTTTGAATAAACCGGTTAGGCTAGCGACTTCCTGGCTGTAGTCTATGGGGATGGGCATTTTGGCGGAACTCTGGCTAGCATGGCTCTCGGGGTTTCTGGTCGATTTCCGCGGTAATCGCATCGAGCAGATTTAGCGTGTCGCTCGTTCCCGGCATGCCTCGTAAAAGGGACAAAGGGACTGGCAGGGCCTTGGTTCTTTGTTACAGCGCACGGAATACTGTAATATATTCGCATTGTTCTCCGCGGCCGGTTTTTGCCGGAGGGCTGAGAGAAGCGGCGGCTGCAAAGGCAAGGATTCGTGGGGCTCGCCGAGAGAGACTCGACGAGAAGGGTCGAAAAGGGCCTCTTTCTCTTCCTTCTCCCTTCGTATCGATCTTTCGATTTACTTTATTGGGGGAACGCTCCCTGGGGCCACACGGGCCCGTGTTCGTATGAAAATGTTAACACGCGCTACCTCCGCGAGAGCGCAAAATATATTTATGTGGAGGCGCATGGTGAGATCGGCATCGTCCGGGGACCGCGGTAGCGCGGTTGAATGTCAATTATGCTAAATCGATTAATATAACGTCTCATTTCGCCTGCCATTTAATCCTTCCTTCGCCAACAGTTCCAATATTTTTGACGATTTTTTCGAGCCATCTACTCGGCCGAACTTTCGTCTACAACGTCCACGCATCAGGCTGTTCGAATTAGTTCAACTTAATTTTTAAAAGTGTAAAACACTGCATAATTATCCCAGGGGCACAAGTCGTTCCATACGATGCAGGTTGTCATAAGAGACAAGCGCCAAGTGGCTCTGTTCAAGCTCGGAGCTGCGAAGCCACGCCCACTTTGGGCGCCTGATAGGGCGGGAGTACGGAGGCCGCGCCCATTAACACCCTCAGGTGGTGGGGATAATCGGATTGGTCTTTTTAGGCAGTCTAGGTACTGGGGGCAACGAAGGCACGCCTTCATACGCACTTTAGACAGTGGAAATACGGAAACGACGCCTTTTAGAGAAGATTATACTGTGGAAACTATAAAATCGCACATCAATAAGTCGCAAGTGGTTCACTCGAAGCTCCAAACTGCGAAGCCACGCCCTCTTTGAAGTCTTAACACAGTGAACGTAATGAGACCACACCCACTAAGACGTTTATATGGTGGGGATAATTAAATTGGCCCTTTGAGGCAGTCTGGGTAGTGAGGGCAATGAAGCCACGCCTTCCAAAGCATGTGTACAGTAGAAATAGTGAAACAACACTTCCTAGAGTAAACACACAGTGAATACATCAAAACCACGCCCCTCGGGGTTCTTAAAAGTGTGATAGCAAGAAAGCCCATGTCTTCTAACCAATATTCTACATTAGAAAAGTATAAAGTAATGCAAAGCAACACATCTGATAGTATCGTACATAGTGGCAATAGAACAATGTCACAACTTTCAAGGACTATGAATAGAAGAATGCCACGCCCCTATACTTCTCTGGACACACGTGAGCAGGTGAAGCCACGCCTCCAAGACACTATATGCGCACTAATAGTGACAAAAAGACATCTCCTACGCCATTGTATGCATACAGAGCAACTAAACCACATCTATGACAAACTTTCTACAGAAAAAGCTAGGATTTGAGATTTGGAACAAGAAAATATTCAACAGCAAGTCTTATGGGGTTCCTGTAGACTTTATTTCAATGACAGTTTGAAGAAAATGTTAAATTTCGTGCAAACTAAAATTTGCTAATTCTCTAAATCTACAATTGATAGGATTGGATGCTGGGTCAATTTGGACCCAGGAAAAGTGAGATTTAATGTTTACAATGAGAAACGTACTCTTTGTTTCAAATTGAAGAGTCAATAGAACTCTGATCCACTATTACAATAGCACTTTTAGTTCGAGAAAAATCAACAAAGGGTAAGTGTTGAAGTATTAGAGCAATTCGTCAGCGTGATAAATGAATTCGCATGAGCCTCGCGACAACATTAATTCCCCTCGATCAAGATACCCAATGAGTACTTTGTTATCGCGTCGCACATAAACAGAGACCTTGAAGTACCCGACTATCCTAGCATCTCTCTCTCTGTCTCTCTTCTCTCATTCTTGCTAGAAAGAGAAGCTTTGTTATCGCCGAGCTGTAACAAAGCCGCCGTCTGCCCCGTAATCTACGGCTATCGCGAGAAGAAATGCACACCGATGAGAGCTCAAGGTGCAAATGGCAGGTACCTGCAGGTGTGCTTCCATCATCAAGGTGAGGACCGCTTAATTAATCTTCGCGGACGAATGAAACTTTTATTCAACGAAGGACCAAAAATTGGTACAGAATATTAAAAAATATAAAAATTGTTAATTCAAACTGATCTAAAAAGTTTTGGAAGTCGTGAATTTTTTTTTCGCATCTTAAATTATAGTAAAAGTGTAATAGTTATAATAACAATAAAATAAAATATAGTAATAGCGTACTAGTAATAATAAAATACAGTAAAAATGTAATAGTAATAATAATAAGAAAATAAAGCAAAAATGTAATAGTAATAATAATAAAAAAATATAGTAAATATGTAATAATAATTAATAATATTTTTATAAGACTACATACATTACCGAATTTTAATGCTCGGTAGGTTTAATGTTAAAAAACCCCTTTAATTAATTTGGATAATACAAAAAGTAGGAGCAAAATGGCCAAATTTTCGAAAGATTTAAATTTTTATTTTTCGCATCAGAAAAATGGTCAGCACTTACGTTGCAAAGTCTTTTGTGATTTTTAATTATGCGTGGGACGCTTTGTTGTTTGATCATTTTTCATAAAATATGAAAATAAAAAAATACAAGTGTGGCATGTTTCTTGTTTGAATTCTTGGCATGTTAATGAAAGGGAGTCATTACAACAAAGTGATTATGCTCAAATGATTTTCATAATTCATTACGCTGAAATTATTCTAAGTCACGTGGCCGAGGTGCGGCGTTTCAGAGAGCAAATCACTATAAATCAATGTCAAGAAGGTGATCGCACGAACAGAACAATTATCTCCAGTTCGAGAAGTTCAATCTTGTGCAAATTGCCTCTGGAAGATCTACACTAGCGTTCAAAAGTTTCGACACTGCAATCATTTCAATTGCAAACAATCACAAAAATTTTCAATTCGAAATTAACCAGTTTAAACATCTTATACGACCACAAATTTTCTGAACTTCGAACTTCAGAATTATTATGAATTTATTCATTAAAATTAACGAAACTTAAAAATTACGGTTAAACTTTTTTAAATTAAAATTAACAAATCATAAAAGTTAGAAACAAAAATTTTTATTTTAAATATCAAATCTGTTAAAGAAGGGGACAATATAGTGAAAATATGACGTTCATGCGATGAAGGTAATCAAATAAGTTCTTAGAAAGCAATCTGATTATTGAGGGCAACAAAGCCACGCCCTCAAAGGCACTTTATGCAGTGGGTGTACTGAAGCAATTTCCCCTACACTATACCAGGCAGTGAAAACAATAAAGCACACATCTGAAGACATTCATACAAAGAGAGCAACGAGACCACGCCCCTTCCAGGCTCTTCATAGTGTGAGAGCAAGGAAGCCACGCCTCTTAGAATATATTGTACTATGAAAACAATAAAACCACACGCCTTAAAGCTCTCACAGAGTGACGGCAAAAAAACCACGCCCCTCCGGGGCTCTTAGTGTTATCAAAGCAAGTAAACCCCGCTTTCCAAGGCACTCTATAATGGTAATACCGAAACAGGGCCTCCTATTGAAGCTCGAAGCCACGCCCAAAATTAAAATTGAAAATTCAGTAAGCGTTGGAAATATTTGTGAAATTTTAACAATTAGCAAACTTTTGGAGGTTAGTGTAGACACACTGATCAGTTCAAAGAAACCGTGGGCTAGATGATTACAGCGGCATGATTATTCCCCGAATTTCTGTCCGCGAAAAAAACAATCGTTGATGGGTACCGTGGACGCCGACAACGAAAAAAAAAATCGGCAACCTAATTATAGGTTTCAGTAGCTTAGCAAGCTACATTCCGTATTGTACATTTCACCAGTGTAGATCATTATTAGTCGATTATGGTGAAACTAGCTTGTATTAGTAACTGCTATCCTAACCCAATTAATCACGTTTCAGCATACATTACCGCTTGCTTATAAATTTTGTAAAATGTGACAAAGGAAATATAAATTTATTTCATCCCTCAAATTGTAACAATTGATCGGCTTTTTAAAGCTGAACTAACAGAGCATTAAAATTGGTGTCTTATAAAAACGAAACGATTTAATTTATTTATATTTGTTTTGTTACTGTATATGTATAATTGAATAAAGAAATTTTTAATTAATTCTTATTTTGTAACTTCAATTAAGGTAATTTGTCATTTCACCGGCTGTAGTAGGTTCAGTGTTAACCACTGACCTGGATGTAGGAAAAGTTGCACAGTTTCTTATATTACTATTACTATTATCGTATTTACTAATTTCATATTTATTATTATTATATTAATTTATTACTGTCATATTTATTATCATATTACTTTACTACTGTCATATTTATTATTATTGTATTACATTACTATTATCACATTTAATATTATTACATTACTTTAGTGTTATCATATTTACTATTATTAAATTAGTTTTAAAACAAACTAACATTATGTAAATAATTTCTTAAATGAAATTCATGTCGCCCTTGAATAATTTATTCAAGACGTTCCTAATCATTAGTTTATGAATTTAATAAATACTATTGTAAAATGGTCGGTCAGTAAAATATTAATATAAACTTGCCTGATTGTAATTTAGTTTTATCGACTAGATCAATGCCTACGTTTACTCTGGACGTTTGGAATCGATTCCAACCATGACACAATGTCTCCAACTGTGGGTTTCAAATATCTCACCGCGACCATAAATCGTATAACATAAATACAAACATGACTCGAGACCTTTCAATTGTATTTATACACGCGGACGTGAGCTGACCCTATAGGTCGGTATAATTCTATATACCAGTTACATATTATAGCAATTTTAATATGATCTGTTTTTCGAAGGAAGAGAATCGAAATATAATTGTAGTCATACGAGATGTCCACCCCGCCAATGTATGGTTTACATTTGCCGCATAGAAGTACTGCGGACAAGTATTATGACGAGCAGTGTTTGCTGGACACAGTTGCACGGAATTCGAATTGAATTGCTGTATGAATTATAATTCCAAGGCAATTAGATTCCATTCGTTTTCGGACTTCTCATTCGATTAAATTTCAATGCGATTGAAATATAATTATTAAGTACAGTGCAATTGAATCGGAATCGAATCAGTACGTAATTTAGGAACGATATAATTAATCTACATTGCAACCCAATCTCACTCTGCTACCCAATTACACTGTAATTTAATCACGTTGCAAACTGCATTGCAATTCAATCACACTGCAAACTATATTGTTATTCGATTACATTAAATTATTTTGCTAATCGATTCCTCTGTATTTAAACTATAGTATAACGATGTATAATTATTATGTACTGTTTATAGAACTATAGAAACTATATTACATATATAAATAAAATATAATTAAAATATAGTAAAAATGTAATAGTAATAATAATAAAAAAAATAAAATATAGTAAAAGTGCGATAGCAGTGATAATAAAATAAAATACACAGCTTACAAACTACATTGTAAACTATCCGATTCTTCAATTATCTGTCTATCAGGTTACAATGTAAACCAATCTCAGTGAAATTACGTTGCAACTATTCAAGCCGACGGTTACCGTAACCCCGAGCGTATCAAATTCCAATACAAAGTAACAAATTTGCAGCTGTGCTTACGTATGTTCAACGATAAATTATACAATGCAAACTAGACCATTGTATAATTAGAGATACACAGTTAACACTAAACCTACCGTGCTACAAAACTAATTGGACAATATGGCCGGTATAAAAATGACAAGATTCAATTTATTTAAATTTTGTGCGATTTTGATTAAAATATATGCTCAAATAAAAAAGCGAGCGGCTTCAATTTTTATGAAGGCAATTTTGTAACTTCAAATTCATATAAATTAACATTCAAATAATACCAATAATTTGTAATAATTAGATTAATTATAATTATAAATATTATACAAATAATTATAATTAATCAAATTATTGCGTACATCCGCCATTTTCTAATCTCTTCCATCCCGAAACAAAATCCCAAACGAAACGAGGACCACCTGACAAACAAGAGACAAGCTTCAGCAATTCCGCACCAAACAAGTGGACTTTCTCTTCTCTAAAAATCCAAACATCCTAACCAACAAAATCGACACCTGCGCAATTATAAAAAAAAAAGGAAAAACCATTTTCAAATTCGCATCCCACCTACCTTAACGAACGAGTGGAATTTGACCTTGCTCGGCGACACCGGAGGGCTGCTGGGCGGTTTATGATCTTTCTGCACTCTCAGCACATTCTGCACCTCCAGCAGACACCCCTTTCTCGCGTATCTGCTCTTAGGACTAGCCTGAAGGTCCCTCTCCATCTTGTTCTTCTTAATCAATTTCAAATTCTCCTTTGCATTCTGCCTGAGTATAATATGAGTCAATCTCCTGGAATTAGCTTTGAAGTCGCTAAGGCAGATCCTCCTCCAGGTCTTCGACACCATGCTGACGGAGCAAAGATCTTGCGGAGATAGTTGCGCCAGGATTTTCGACACAATCCTCCAATGGTTACTCTTATCCCCTAAAAGCGACAATATATCCGCCGTTTCCCTGCCGGTATAGTCGGGGGTGGCCCTGGTCCGGTGCAACAGGACCTTGTGGGAGAAATCGAGCCGTTTCGGTTTGATTTCGGCAATGGACAACTGGCTGAGTTTGGCATTGTCCGCGAAGGTAGGGCTGGCGACTCTGCATCTCGGTGAGATGACGATCCTGGGGACAAGCGGCGAAGTTTTAAGTCTAGGCACATGAGGGGTGCTCTGGGATACAACGACTAGCTTCATCTCCACGTCCTCGTCGATGGGCTCGCAGGCCACGAAGGAGGAAGACGGCAGAGCCGGTGAAGGAGGCGGCGACAGCAGATGCAACTTTGTAGCCGGAGTTATGGGCACCGTGGTCCTCCATGCTCGGCGTTTGCACCCTGTGCTCTCATTCATCGAGTCATAATTGTCGCTGAGACAGGACTGGCCCAGCAGACTGTCCGAGCTCTCCGACGTTTGGTTTAATTTGGATCTGTACCTTTGGGCGCGTTCCGATTGCAGAGGATCGAGCCTGGCTGCTCGGTGGTGTCGCTTGTTCGTGATGCAGGACACCCTCGAGGACCGGCATCCCGAGATCACCGGGGTGAACGAGTGGGGTGTCAGCGTCACATAGCCGCTGTCGACGCTGTCATGCGTGCTGCTCGAGTGCGGCGTCTCGCTAATGTTTATGCTGTCCATCGAATCCATTTTTCGGTTTCAGTTTTTCAGATTAGCCGAAATGGTATATCAGGCTTTGACGTTTCCACGGGCTCGTCGCGCATCGCAAGCTCGAGAAAGTTTCGCTACACTCCCCACTCGGCACGCTCACGTGCGTCGCGCGGGAAACTGGCAGACAACATCGAGATCAATTGGACCTGGGGGAATGGTAACGGAGACGGGAAACGAACAGTTGCCGCACGGTTTCAATTTGGCATTGCTATGTTTCGATCGACATTATAACGGTTCACTTACTGTTCGGTATTACTGTCCGATAATTGCGAAGAAACACGCGCACCCGGTCCGTGTGACCATCCGCGGCGACCGCCTCGAGAACTTTGAAATCTGTTTATCCGTTGCCCCACCGCGCAGCTCGCGGAGATCGACCGGCCAATCCGATCGCCCGTCTCATCCCGCCGTCAGTTGCCAAGCGCTCCGATTGGCTGGGGAATCGCGAGCCTGCGCGCGACGCTGTTGCCTCTCGTGGCCGCCACTTCACTCACGTGATTCTGTTGCTGGGGAGACCTTCTTGGTTCCTTGTTGCCCTGAGCGCGGTTAGGTTACGGCCGCGACCGATCACATGTCCTTTGATGTTTTCTGAAATACCGTTCGCGGTTCGATGATATTTCTCAACGAGTAATTGCAGAAAGCCGAAAGGACAATGGAATTGTATTGAGGTTAGCTGTTTGAATAGAGAGTAATCGAAATGTCAATGTATAGGTTGATTGAAATTTAAATAAATTACAGTCTTATTACTGGAGTTTATTTAAATTTGTTGCAGGCAAATTTATGAAATCGTGTGTTCGAAGAGTTGTTTGACTTTTTGAAAGTTATTGCTGACCCGGGATTCACGAAACTGGGTCCGTTGATGACGTTTTAAATTTTTTTACACTCTGACGTAACGTCTGAGCGGTTTTTGCAATACTTGCACGGTTTGGAAATATTTTTAATATATTTTAAAATGATTTCCTGATGAATTTTGGTTTGTTAGGTATTAATGAAGTATTTTGGCTATTTTTACGACTTTAGATTATTATCATTATGGTCTGTCTTTCGAAAAAGTCATTGTCATAACAGCTGTCCATTACATTCGCATATTATACTAAATACAAGTAAATTAATACATTCTTCAAACTAAATATATTTATAGAAAAGATTTTTAATTGACTTTTGTAATTGTTCTGCTAATTAATAATTATATAATAATATTTCTCGCCTCCATTGCTATTCTAAAATTCAATATTTATAAAACTTTACATATTATATAATTTTGATAAAAAGTTTTGGTATAGTCATTATAAAATATTGCATATTCGTATTCTTTTTTTTTTTAATATTTTCTTTGACTGTCCGTGCGATTGTTCAAACGGCCCAAAGATAAACGAGAACATATTATAGGTAAAAATTAATGTCTATATACATACATGCGATCAACAGATTCTTCTTGAATAACATTTTTTTAAACAGTTTGACATATTTTACACAACACGTTCACAATATTTTCAAAATAATTTTAGCAATACATTCACCAAAATGTCAGACTTTAACGAAGTTCAGTGAAGCATAGACGAAAGAACTTTATAGAGAGAATATTACGAGCAATTTTGTGTCATAGGAATGTATAGTATGTACTGACAGCAACATAGACTAGTTACCCACTGAACTTTTTTCCTACCATTCTTGTGACACAACCTTTCTTATCGACTGAACATAATGGATGTATTTTATGTGTTCTCATATGTAGGGTTTTGTTTCATCAATACTATACTTTATGTACATTATCGAAGTATCGAATATCTATTCATAAACATTATCGTTTGATAGACATCTACAGCCTATACACTTATATTCAAGTTAAAAATCATATCAAACCTGGAATTGAAAAGGGTAAGCAATAAAAATTAAGTTCATAAACACAATAAATTTATTTCCATGTAACTTTTAAAATATTTCCTAATAAATATTTATTGAGGAAGTTCTTTACAAGAAGGACAAACATTATGGCCACTTAGATGCATCATTACGTGCTTAACTTTCTTGATAGCCAACAATAACTGTTCATCCGTAATTTCATGATAAAACACAAACCTGACAATTGAATCAGTCAAAGCCAAGCATTTGACGATTGTTGTGCCAACTTCGTCATTCTTACAAGTTGCTCGTAAGTCACTTGCAAATTTCGTGGCAGTAACAACACTGCCCTCAGTTTTAACGATAACCATGTTTGTTTGAACCGAAGCTAAATTTACTGAAAAAATTGGTTTTCCTTCATTTTTTTTTGAAATACTTGATTCAATCTCTTTTACCGATTTGGCAAATTCAGCGGCTCTCCTATGGTCTTCTTTCAACATTGGAGTAATGTCCATGAGGGCGACTAATCCAGCTACAGCTAGAATACCAACTTGTCTCATTCCACCCCCCAATACCTTTCGCACCCTCCTGGCTTTTTCAATAAATTCCTTGCTTCCACAGAGCACAGAACCTACAGGAGCACCTAATTCAAAATAACTTTATATTGTACAGAGTAAAATATATTATTTAGAGCTGAAAAGAAGCTTAATTCCTGCCAATACTATCTAGCTAAGTTTTAAAAGACAAATTAGGGAAAATGTACCTAAACCTTTGCTGAGACAAAAAGTCACAGAATCAAAACCTTCAACGATCTTTGCAGCAGATCTTCCAAATCCTACACTTGCATTCCAGAGTCTTGCTCCATCCATATGCAATTTAAGATTATTTTTCTTACAAAAATCAACTAGTTCCGTGATCCAACTCTGTGGAACTATTATTCCATTGAATGTATTTTCTATAATGACCAGTTTTGAAATTGGTTCATGATCTCTATCTTTTCGGAGCTTGGATTGTAATTCTTGAATGTTGAATGTGCCATCAGAATTGTTTTGTATAGGTTGAAGGTTCACTCCTGCTAGTTGGGCTGCGCCACACTGTTCATGGAGTAGGCAATGAGCATTAGAGCCGCAATACGCCTCGCTTCCTCTAACATCGCAGTGATTCATAACTTAAATTTAATGAAGTTTTAGTAAAAAATGAAATTTTAGTAAAAAAATGAAAATTATTATATTGAAGTACAGTATGCTTACTGGCAATTAAATTTCCCATTGTTCCAGAACACACAAATAAAGCTGCTTCCATATTAAGTAAACTAGCTGCTAGTTGTTCCAGTCCTGCGAGTCCATAATTTAATGAAATATTAAATAAATTAATAAATTTGTTAATTATTACATTTACTTTGAACTGTTGGATCTTCACAGAAAACATCATCACCAACTTCTGCCTTGGACATTGCTTCCCTCATTTTGCTTGTTGGTTTTGTTAGTGTATCGCTTCGAAGATCGATAACATCTTTCTGTAACAACATATTTTGTATATGAATGATTCTATTTTATTCACATGTTTTGTAGTCAACTTTTTAACTATAACAGTCTTACAATATGGAAGAAGACCTGTTGATAAAATTTATCGACAATGGTCTGAGATACAGTAATACATTTTCTTTATTTATTTATGAAACGGGAAAATAAACCCTTTGGTACAAAAAAAGAGAAAAGATGGTCCTGAATTAATGAAACTAGTAATATTGCAAATAAATCTATAAAGGGAATCAAAGAAATTTAATTGACATTTAATTTAACATTTTTTATTCATCCTTATTTTGAAGTTCACAGGAAAAAAATCAGCTCTTACGATTTGAGAATTGTCAGCGCCATTAGCAGAACTAATATTTTCGTAGTACATCTTACTGTAAAAGAAAAATTTTAATGTATTAAACAAGTTTTTTTTGCAACAAAAAATATATTTTACTTATGAGAACTATGTAAAATTGCTTTAAGAAATGATAAACATAACCTAAGATGAAAATTGAAAGATTCATGGTCCATGGAAGGATTGATAATAAATAAGAAGCAATGCTGTTCCTTTGATAGCTTTAAAACTACCGACATAATTTAAGTAATTTGTTGTTAAACACAGTATATAATGGAAACAGAGTAATAATAGGGAGGAAAGGAGTAACAGAGTAATAGGGTAGTACAAAAGACAACTGTAAAAGACCAAAACACCTAAAAAGACCTAAACACCATGATCCTGAAGTAATCTTGAAGGCAAAAAGAATTAGTTTCAGTTTGAAGAATGGAAACGTAATAAAACGAAGCCGGTAATATTAGTTGATTTTATAAGATGCTGGAAATAACGACCACCCACAACAAAAAACAAATATGGTACATAGTTGATGATCAAGCTCAATGGAACGTCGTTCATATGTGTGAATTGTACCCAGCAGCGAATCATTCTTTTCGTGCTACGTTTCAGCGTGTTTTCGTTTTATTACTTTTGCATTCTACAAACTGAAACTGTTTTTTACGTCTTCAAAATCACCTCAAGGTCATGGCGGTAGGTTGTTGAATTCGTTGACACATATAACAAAGAAGCAATGACCTTAAAAAAGAAAAACCGTTAAAATGAAGTTCACAGCTCACCGTTAAAATCATGAACATCCTGTTTATTACGTTTTCTTACTTTAAATAGCAAAGGAAACGATTAAGGTGCTCTTGTTAAGACTATGAACGTGTCATGAATAATAAGTACCACAGTAAACATTGATATACGCGTGTACACGTATGTTCTTCCTAGCAATATTTATTTATTTATTTATTGGTCAACAAAAGTTGTGTGAATAATTAGTGATTTTGCAATAATTAGTCGATGAATGTTTAATGATGGAGTGTAAAAAAAAATGTACATAAGGTAAGACTACACTGACCGGTTAGACATTGATGAGTTAAATGTACTACACAATAGCTACGTAAACAGAATAAATAAATGTTAATGTGATTCGTGTTTCTTACAATTGATTTAAAAAACTTTTATACTGTATGCAGATCCACAGTGTAATAATAAGCTATAATGTATCGTTTATACGAAAATTGTAGGTAGTTGCAATGTGTATTATCCTATTAATAACAACACATACTCGAGAGGCTTGATGGTAACGTGTGGACAGAAGAGAGTCTTGAATTACACTGCCTCGAATGACGACGTGTACACAATTAAGTCATACATACTCCTTTTAGAATAGAGGACGCTGATGTAGTGTATGTTTCCAATGCTTTTGTTTGATTGAGATGTCTGCGAAAAACGCAACGGGACTCCAAACATTCAAACAATCGCATTTGACAGTAGTTTTCAATACCAATACAAATTATTAAATCTTCTAATTAAATTATTAATTCTTCTATTTACAAACAATAATGTTTTCTTTGTAAAGAATGAAAAGTTGTATAGAATAGGATTTTACTATTTTAGAAAAGTAAAGCCTTCATATCTCCAAACTACTACTGCCTTATTGCAATCAATTTTATATTGCAGAACTTTGTTTAATAGTGAAGTGCTAATATTTATTCGATCACCCTGTAAATAAGATACATTAATTGATTCCCCCCTTGGAAAACACACTTTTCTGATACAGAACATGTTAAATAGTTTTACCAACGAATTCTAGCAGGTCTAGGATGAAATTCTCTCTTATTTTGCTTCTCTTGCTCATTTTTTAGCCACCACAAAGGTAGCGAGTAGACTGTAGATGTTCATGCAGCTTGCAATGTTTGTGCACGTACTTTCAGAAATTGGACTTAAATAAAATATTATTTTTGGCACTGATAGTCTCCATTGATCTGAAATAAATAAAAATCATCTGTTGATATTCATACTAAATCTAGTATTTTTTGCAAATTTTCATAAGTTATAAATACATAAAGATCCACAGTCTGAATACTACTCTATTCAATGATATTCATTACATATGTGAATTCATTTTCAGGTTCTTCTAAGAGGTCTAATTGCTGCATTTTTATGATATGGCTTATCTTTGCATGCCTTAGTAGTTTGCCTTTGCCAACTTTCAAGTTAATGTTGAATGCTTTGCATCTTACATTATATATATATTTTTTTTTTCTCACCTTTTCAACCACGATGTGAAGTCAGGTCCATTGAGCTGCATTGATCCTGCTTTGTCACTGATGACAATGTGTCCGTAGTATTATCTATTGATAAAATATAAACCATTGATTAGTTATCAATTGTATAAATTTTATGAAACGGTGAACGATAGTTCACTCTTTAAAGGGGAACATTTGTTTCAAAAGTTTATCAAACAATTAAAATTCTTCAGAGAACATAGTACTAATTAACTAGACTGTACAATAAAAAGATTTTATAAAAATTTCAATTTGTCATTAATTTTTAGCAAATTTCAAAACACACAGTTCATTGTCTATCGATTAACTGTTCGAAACATATACTTTTATATAAACTCGATAAGCATATACGAGCTTTAATGTATTCTTTCGACAACCAAAATTGAAGTAACGTATATTTTCCCCTGTCCAGTTATAACGCTTAAGATAGGAATCACTTTACCGGGAGATTCTCAAACATCGTTTGAGAAAAATTAAGAATATGGTTACACACTTACTTGAATCGTAGCTGCTCATGTTGCGCGATCTTTCAATAAAGTTCAAATTATTGTAAAAAAGAAAGTCGCTAAGAATATTGTCGCGTAAATACGAAAATATATTCAAACATTCATATTGTTACCAGAAACGTTAAAAAATTCTCTTCTTGAGATTAGATAATGTCACGTTACGGTAATTATTCCACTAACGTGTCAATAGTGAGGACATGTTCTTTGACCTGTATAATGCTGCTATGCTTTCATTCACTACTTCTAGCGTGAATTGCAACGTTACAATGGACTTGTGACGTCACTCTGTTCTGAACGTAAACTACGGCATACTGACAGACTTGACGTCACAAGATAGTAGAATTTAAGATAGTAAAATAGTAGTTACTTTTCTTTTTAAATTGCAATCTTTTGCTGATTAAACGCAGATTAATTTTCTTATAAAACATTACTATTTCAGACCATCGGAAACAGCTGAAAAATCGTGGGACTGTATATACATATAATATCGATCCAAACCGACATTATTGGAATAAGTGGACTTTACCTGGTATTGCCAAGCCTAGTAATTTTTTTCAAGATACGATATCAAAATATAAGGTCTTTATTCGCTACACGATAAAGTCTACACAATACATACGTACGAAAATCCTATCGAAATTGATATTATATTATTGGTATTATACTACGCGGACGCCATCTAAGAATCCCCATGGAAACAATCAATTCCCTTGGTCGCAGTAACCATGCCGAAATTTCCACTTTCTTTTCTTGATCGTTTGAACGGTTGCTTTGGAATTATCTATTCTTCTTACTTAGGGTACCGTGGATCCGTATTCGATAGATGCAGGTGTATTCGTTATTACCACTGTTCGTGTGAACCTTCAGTTCGACTATTTCGTACGGGTTCTTCGGTTCTTTCTGTAAATAAATATTCAAAAAGTGGGTTAGGAATATTGAGCAATTTGTGGCCCTCAAAAAAAACTATCTGACCGTTTAATAGTTTGTTTAAATATTTTGTAGCATCAGCAGAGACTGCTTGGAAAATTTTAAAATATCAAACTTAAAGGTAACCGTCAGAGAATATAAAAATAATGGAAATAGCTTTTTTTTCAGAATCTACCTGAACCTCGAAGTATTGTATAGGCGGACCAGTGTTGTCGTACATGAATTCACCGAAGAAGAAAGGGTGTGTATCATCCACGCAATCCAGCCCCTGGAAGTGAATGGCGTCAGTCGATGATTATTAGTATATTTTAATTAATATTATAATTATAGTATATTTTTATTAATATTATAAAATTCTTAAATTTAATAGAACTTTAGTAGAACTTCTTTATGACATCAGAATTTACCCAGAGGGAGAAATCCTTTGGAGCAGTGCTCGTTTCTCCCGTGGGTGATATAGATTCTGGAATATGCTCCAGACTGACTCCAGAAACGAATACAGAACCCAGTAACTGTATGACAACGTTGCCGGTGCTGCCTATGAATGCCCAACACTGGCCCGGAAGAACACCAGTCTTTGAAACAATTTAATATGTTCGAATTGTTGCAAAAACCGAGTCAGTGGTCAACATATTGTTATAAAAAAAGTATAATTAGTTTCTAACAACCTGAATTATGGCCTGGGGCGTGTTCTGCTGTTGACAAAGCGGGATTCCAAAGAGTTTCAATACCGGAGCACCAGCCGAATACGTTTCTGTGTTTCTTGTAGACAGGATGGTGCCTCCTAAATATTGCAAAACATAACTTTTATTAGTTTTTTAAACATTTAATTTAAATTAAAGTTAACAGAAATTTCTAATTTTCGACTGGCTGCTAAAAAGTCGTAATATGATCTAGCATGCAATATTTCCTGAAAAATCATGAGCAAAGTTAATGCTAAAATTGATTTGTAGCACAGAAACCTGAACTTTGAAGGGCGTAGTCCGTTTTACCAGTTTTGTCCGCGTCGTACGTCTGCAATTCAGTCTTCACCAAATCTTTCACCATTTCTGGGGACATGGCCTTCAACAATACCTTCACATGCATGTTCATTCCTAGTTTGAGTCAATCAACAGTTCAGAATCATTACAACAAAGTCGCAAAACCAAATCTAATTTTGTTAAATCGAATTCAAAGTCAAACTGAATTTTAGCAAATATCTGGCAAGCTTTCTTAAGGCAGACTAGTTAAACAATAAGAAAAGCTTTGCAAACAATATTCATCAGTTTTTTAAACACAGAAATTCTTCGTTTCTTTGAAAACATGGTGAACTTTCCTGTAAAAAGTTATTTGCAATGCAGAAGCTAACTGAAGTTACCACTATGTAAGTTCCAGTAGCTGTGGAAGAAATCGTGGAGGAAATTGTGAATAAACAATGAACGATTCAATTAACAGGTTTTATTTAGAAAACAAATTATGTTAACTAGAAATAGCTGCGAAGAAATCGAACATTTCCAGCGTGTCTGATACGTTGTTTTTTAATATTTGTTCAAGACTTAACAGGCTTCGTGACAGGGACTTGTTTTACCTTCGGAAACCTCGTTCCTCAAGTACAATATGGCGTCCGCCATTTTCGGAATTACGTATCCAACTTCTTTCAATTTACTCTTCACATCGTCGCGCGTTTCCATTACGTTCATTACTTCCATCTGAGCAAAGATCGCTTAACGATACAATTCGAAAATGTTTATATGAATTATGCATAAACAGCGGTACACTAATTACCGATAGGGTATTCAAATGAGTCCTCAGGTTCACCAAGTCCGATCTGATTACTTTGAACGTGCTGTGAGCGGAGTATTTGTCGCAAATATGGGACACTGACATTGCTGAAATTGTTTTGCAATGAAAGTGTCTTTTATTCTGAAGCAAGTTCACGTTCTGGCATTTAATAAACGTAAAGATTGTTTAGACGATTTTTTCAAATAAAATTTTTTAAAATATTCGTTACAATTAGATTGCAGATTTTACTCGATTGTATAACAAATTAGTAGAGAAAATACGAAATTGTAACAAATTCTAAAATAACAGTACAATAATAATAACAATCACGTTTGTTTAATTCTTGAAAATATTCGTTGGACTTAAATTGCAGATTTTATGTAATTATTGGAAATATTAATAGAAAATACAGAAAATGGTGGCAAAAAATACAATTATAGTAAAATAATAGCAAAAGTAATTATGCTAAAAATGAGTGCAAGAGACACAAAATGGTGGCAAATAAAGAACTAGTAAAATAATAGCAAAGCTTTTTGATCTTGATAATTTTTGTCATTATTAGATTGCAGATTTTGTGCAAATATGTCAAATAATAAAAGATTAGTAAAACATAGTAATAAAATCATTAGCATATGAAACTTTTATTCATCAAATCAAAGAAGCACAATCTGTCAGGTTCAAAGAAGGTTCTGAACAGAATAGGGACACAGATACCAGGATAATGAGAGAGTTAGAGCATCGTTAGAGGATAACGTGTAGAATAGATAAATTGCTTAATCACAAGTGGAACGTACCTAACAACGACGTAATCACGCAAAATACAAATGGTTTGATGAGTTTACAGTACCAAGGGGATGGACGAGGAGAATTTAGTACAATAGCTGGACAGGTTCCTCCATTGGCGCAACAATGCGTGTTTCTCACGCTCATCGGATCCTCCTCATAATCAGAATGTTTAACGACCCTATTAATGCGTTGTTTCTCTCGGCTTTGTCAAATCTGATGGTTTTGTTAGGTTCACCGATAAACGCCTAACTTCCGGCTCGTCGATTTCGAGCCAGATTTCAGATAATTGCTAAACCACCATAAAAACGATTTTTATACTATCTAAATGTAAAGTAACTAACAATCTTATAAAAATAATTTGTAAATGTACAACAATATTTATCCTTTGCGTTTAAACAGAAAGAACTTTCTTGATCTTCGGCATACGCTTTTTCTATTAACCGAATAAAACAACAAATTAGAATAAGAGAAGAGTAATGTTTTTTTTTTAATAATTGTTTATTGCACTGTTGAAAATATCGAAGGATTGAATTAAAGAATCCTTTGAAAATTATTTGCAGTTTAGTTATTCGTCCAAAGGAATAAATGTATTGAATTTATTTCCTAAATATTGTTAAACTAATAATTACATATTATAAAATTTGGAAACCGTTATTTGGACGTAGTTCTAGTGTTAAACGGTTAATTTCATAGCGACGATTAGCCAATAGTTTTCTTGATTGATTAACGTGAGGATACTAGTTGCATTATGTACAGGGAGCGACGCAGTCGGTGAACGTTCATTCGGTGTCATTGAATCTTCTTAAAGTACTGCGTATTCGTACGCTGAGTCGACTCTCAAAATCGTAATCCGTGTAATCGTTCAGGGCCTTTAATAGGATTATCCTTCCCTCTTTGACGTTCTGAAAAATGCATAAAGAAACGTTAGATTCGTGTAAAGCTATCAACAATTTAATCTTTCTATTTTATCAGGCATTAACAATTGCCAATGTCTATTATTCACAATCTCTCTCTTCTTCGTCCTCACACACATAATTAATATTAATATTTAATAATTTATTGTAGTAAATCTGACAATTGATATATTAAATTGATTCTACATATATTTCATTAGTATTTTAAAACTGATATATTAAATTGATACATTACATTGATATTTGAAAATTGATAAATTAAATTGGTATTTTAAGACTGATATATTAAATTGATACTTGACAGATTGAAACTATATTTTAATATTGATTGCATTTTTGTGTTTCATGAGCAAGCTCAATTCTGTTGATTGAGCTTTAATAAACATACTTACATTGGTAATGCAAAGCGCGCTACCAAGCTCGTAAAGCGCAAACGCGCTAATATGTTGATCGTACAAGTCATTGGACGGACTACGTCGTCTGAGGCAATTTCGGAAACTCTCAATTGATGATTCCTTATCTCCCAAATAAGAATGAGCTGTGCCCTCGATTAAATCAGATAGTCCAACCATAGGTTCGTCGGTTCTGTTGCCCTTGCATTCTGGCAACAAATTATGATTCGTTAATTTTTACCTCCTGTCAGTTCGTGTATAGTTTTCGAAATAATTTTAAGTACAGTGGATCCAAAAAGTATTTGAAAAAATATTTCATTACCCAGTAGCACTTTTCGCAACGAATCCGGAGTACAGGACGGAGTAGCATTCCACAAGTAAAGCAGCTCGTACACGAGTAGTCTGTAGTATAGTACTGTGTACGGTTGCCCAGTTTCTTGGTCGATAAGCTTAGGCAAACGGCGCTGTATGAACAACCCTAATTGCGTCTCCCGGTTCCTTACCTTGATGAAATAGCGAATCTTTTGATAAGTTGTGGCAAGACCCTCTAAATTACCGATTGCCCCGAAACAGACTGCAAATATAATTAAGTTAATTAATTTATATATTGCACTAAAGTGTTAATACGAAAGAAAAGACTTTAACTTTTTCCTTGAAGGATGTGATTCCTGAGATTATTTCAAGCAACATTTTTCTTTACGAAAACCTTCTTCGTGGCTTCGTTAGGAAGTTATCAACGAAAAACACCTGCCAATCAGAGCGCTCCCAGAAACTCCGCCCGCTGTGCTGCGATTGGCCCTTGTTTTTCGTTAATAACTCCTCAACGAAGCCGCGGAAAGCATTTTTACAAAGGAAAAAGTTTTTTAGAATAACCCCAGGAACATTTTTTAAACACCCTGTAGACAGAATGATTTTCCATGAGCTACTGAATAATGTATTCTTTCTAAAAAATTTCCAGGTATCTTATTATGAGTTACGTTGCAATAATTTCACAATAGTAGAAAATGTGAAATGTAGTTATTTGATTGTGGTTATTTTACTGTTAATTCTGAACGTTCTCTTACCCGCTTCCAAATAAACATAAAAGCTCTTCGACCATCTGGACCCGCACCGTAATCGCGACAGCAACGGATAAGCTTTGTCATAATTGAAACGGATTAGGTAACACCATGCCATCTCGTGTAGACATAGTAATTTCACTTCTCTCTGATTCGAAACTGCGACGGCCTTTTTGTAGGCCTCAAGAGCACCAACAACGTTCGACTGAAAATTGATTTCATTATTAATATTATTCAATTGTTAAAACACTTATCAAACACTGTTTATCAAAGCACGCATAAAGGAAATTTTTTTAATCTAGTTTGAACAGGATTTTTAATTTGTTAAACGATTAAACAAAGTTCTCAAGAAAAATCGACGCTTTAATTTCCGGTTTGAATTAACCAGACAAAATGATTTTAATGCTAGTGAACTATTAATGAGTAACGTCTATACCTCGAGTCTTTCGATTCGGCCTGCAAAGAAAAGGAACAGTGCAGAATCACTAAACTCAGGATGGCACTCTTCAATTAATTGTCTCGCAGCGCCTACGCCAGCCCTTAAATTGTTTCCATCGAGACCAAAAAATGGACGTACGATTGTGTGATACCAGAGCAACGACAAACTGTAATAAACAAATTTAAATAATTTGTACAACTATCAAAATGCAAAGTGCAAGATTATAATAATCTCATTATTATTTTATTATTATTTAATTATCTCATCATTATTTAATCAATATTATAATAATCATTCTTTAAACAAACTACTAGTTACTACTTTCTCTTGTTCAACAGAGTCCATAGAATATTTTGGTATAACAACTTGAAACAACAGTCATCATCAAGACCATGCAATCAATCAATAATAATATATTTATTTAAATAATATTATTGTAGATTTAAAACTTTTGTAAAACCATTTTGTTGACTGAATTTATAAGATAGAGTAAATACACAGAAAGTATTTTGATTGTTTGTAAATCATCAACGAATTGCATTATTGAATTTATTGCATTCAATAAAAATTTGAATAATTCTTTAACAGAGATTTTATCAAAATCATACATGAGTACGTAATTATTTATATTTATGTTAAATTATAATATCTGTTTTATATCCTCAACAATATTTGCTTTATATTTGCACTCAAATATTTATTTTACATTTTCAATAATACTTGTTTTATATTTGGAATAATATCTGTTGGACGTTTTCAATAATGTTTCCTCTGTATTGTCAATAATGTCTGTTTTATATTTCAAGCAAAATGATCTAATATATATAAATGATTAAATTAGAATCAATGCAGTTAGTCATTAACTATTCGGTGAGCTTGTACAGCTTTGTGATAGATGTAGACGAATCAGATTGGCAGGTCCGCCAAGGTATCTGGAATTGATTGACAGATAGATTCGATCATGACAGTTTCTGTTTTATTAAAATGATATGCAAAAGGTCTTACGTTGCCAAAGGAGCTCGCATGTCCTTGCTGAGGCGTGCATATTTTAAGGCAGCAAGGCTCGCTTCTCTGTCACCCTCGAAGCCAAGGAAATGGCTAACTTGCACCAGAGATGGTGGCAATAAGCTGACACATAATTGATAAATACCATAACCGAAGTTTACCGCTGACATCAATCGGGAAACTTCTGCTGGTGCCACGAATCTGCCAACAGTATTATAATATCATATTTTATATATTATATATTCATTATAATATATAATATTATATATTATTCTTCATATTATATTCATTATAACATATTCATATGATTAATGCGATTCCAATAATTGGAATGTGAACAACTATTCTGTGAAAATGTTGTAAAAATAAAATTACGGTGTCTGCTGAACATAGGAGAGGCCAGTGAGCGAGAACAGCATCGACAACGAGCTTTTCAGACTCGATGGCGAAGATACTGGTGTCACAGAGTTCGCTGCATCGTTGCACGACGAGAGGGACAATTCTGAAGATCCTTGGCTTTGCGGACTATGCAAAGAGTACGTGGAGTCGATAGAAGAAGGTGTACTGCATCTGGTGGGAGCGCCCGCTGAAAAATTGCAATATAAACTTGTAAAATTCCACGTACAGGGTGTTCGAAAAATATTAGAGTTCATTAGATTATTCTAACAAATTTTTCCCTTTACCGATTCGCGATGCGACGCTTCCTTTCCGAGTTATGAACAATAAACACGGACTAATCAAAGCGCGACGAGGGCTGGCGCATCTCAGCTCGGCCAACGGCAGCGCCTCGCTTAGCGGCGTCTGTTGCCGCCCTCTTCGCTGTACCCGCCCTCTGATTGGCCCATGTTTTTCGCTAATAACTCAGAAACGGAGCCACTTACGACATTTCCGCAAAGGAGAAAGCTTTTTAGAATAACCTCAAGAATCTTCCATTCGACACCGGCGGTCTTAATTATTCCTTGAAGTCAAAATAATTGATTTAAACTGCTACAATTGAATTGATTTAAATTTTCTAGGATTGTAATATGTTCTTGGACAACCAGAACATTTTTTATATAAATTAAGGTTATACAAAAATTTTATTCAGTGGTGCTCCACACAATGCCGTTATGATTTGCCGAACTATGGACTTGATAAGTGCCGGCAAAATGTTGCAACTAAACGTGCAGTAAGCATAAAACGAAAAATTGCATCGAGAGGGATGCACTGTCAAAGAAGAGCACTCGAGTGTAGAACAATACGGATGCATACTTATTGCATACCCGAGGGCTTTCTGCCGAACGTGTGTTGATACAGTTGCCAGATTTGCGAATGTGTATACTGATAGACCTTCCAGGCTTTACGTAACGTCCAACCACCGCGAACATAACCGGTGAGTTCTTGTTGCAGTAACGTTAGTATAGCTCTGCAAAACTTCGAGTCTGCCAGGACTATTTGCCTCTCCAGTCTGTTCACGTAATCCGTCTGCAACGATCAATTTTTCTCGGCTGTTAGGCTGTTAGCTTCGTTGGCTCCTTCAATACTGGATTCTTGAAATTCTTGATACTTGAAATGGATTTTCCACGGATTTTTACAAAATTGTATTTAAACAATTTTTTAGACGCAACATTTCAAGAACATCGAATGATATTTAAAAAAGTGGCAATGGAAATGGCATAGTATTATTGCGTCTACAGAACTAAGCAAAAGAAATTTTTTTAAAAGTCCACCATTTTTGACAATGGATTTTCCATGGAATAGTTATATAGATATGATAAAATCTTGTAATTTTCGTTGCAAGTTTTCTTTATTACCATTTATTGTTATTGAGATATTTCACGATGAAGATAATATTTAAATTTTGTCAAGGGTCAATTTCACCCCTTTTATGGGGTGAAATGGGGTTGTATTAACTTGTTCTACTTGTATGCAAAGATTCGTAGTTTTTGGAATTCACTACCAACAATAAGCTTCCCTTGCTAGTCGAAATTCGAAAAAATTATTATTTTTTTCTACTGTAGTATTATATTTTATTTTTAATAAAATCCAAGCAAATGAAAAGTACGTCACACCTTGGTAGCATGCGTCATTAATTTTATTATTCTCCGATGCAGTATGCTATTCTTGTCTCTGCTAGATTATTTTTAAAAATAGTTCATTGATGAACTTAATATTACATAGACTTTTATTATAAACATTCATGCATTTTTAGGAAATATTTCAAAAGCATAAATTTTATAATAATTATTTCACTTTTTCTAAACTTCCGGTGAAGTCACGAATAGAAATGAATCACCCTGTGGTTTGAGGCAAAGAATACGATTATAAATAATTACTCCAGTTTCCTCTGTTCTGAAGACTTGACTCTTCATCGTCTTGAGCCATCCTATGTCCATCGCACACTCCCTTTCCATGCTTTTCAACAGTTGTATGGCTGCATCGAGGTAGCCATCCTCAAATGTCATTAATGCGTTCTAAAAATTATTGATTTCATGTCATCGAATCGCAAACTGATGGAAAATTTTCTTAATCAATGAACTAATTAATAAGAATATAATAATAATAATAAAATAATAAAAAAATGATATTTCAAATTGTTTGAAGTTCTTCACATTTCACATAAGCTTCTAGAATTTGTTTCTTCTAAACTAGCAATGAAAACAATAATAAAATAAAATATTAAAATATTGAATATTATTTGGAGATCTTTAAATAACCATGAGAAATTACATTTGATAGTCAATCTTTAAAAAATCATTTAATATTAGGATTTAGAATGTGTACGTTTTCTAAGATTATGATAAAAACAATAGTAAAAGAAGATGATTAAATATTGAGAATTAAAGATCTTTAAATAGTCATGGTAAATTAACTAGTTAACATTTGAAAAATTGTTTAAAGTAAGATTGCAGAGTTATGCTTCTTCCAAAATTGCGGCAGTAGCAATAATTTAATTACATAATAAAACATTGAAAATTACTTGGAGATCTTTAAATGTCCATGAGAAGTTAATATTCGTTAATGAAAAATTAAAATTGTTTAACAGTAGGCTCGTAGAGTATGCATTCCTTTGAAAATTAAAAATAACAAATTAGTTATTAAAATGATATTGCGAGCGTGGGTGTAATTGCATATATTTATAAACATAGCGATAGGTATAACCACACACTGAAATGGCCTATATTTTCTATGTAAGACGTCATCAGGACAGACATTTAAATAGCTCCTTAGTCAATAACGATAAGCCGCCTACGGTGGCACGCGATGCAGGCCTTTCTTGAATGTTTTACAGGAACAAAAGCCATGGTCATGTAAAACAATGTCTCCCAGTATGTTCAAAAATACATGATACACATTTACATAACTGCACATGTGCATACAAGGTGGTCGAATAGTTATTAAACAATTTCTAAACGAACGAAATCGTTTATCTCTTCTCAAACGTAATTTTTATTTGTCTACAACATTTCAAATAAAAATCTTTTCTTCTATAATCACAAATTTCATCTTCTCCAAATTATATTCCATTTTTAAATATTTAAATAATTCTACAAACATCAAATACTACAAAAATTTAAGAATCTTTAATATAACGTTGCAAACCAAATAAAACTAATGCAGTAAAAAATTTACAATTACATTAAAAGAATAGAAAAACAAGCTGGACTAATTCTAAAAATTTATGTCTACTCTAAAAACATTAAATTCCCTGTACATTCAAATAAACACAAAAAAGCAACCCTTTCCTGTTCCATCTGCCACGCAAATAATCTCTACAAAATAATCACAAAAATCTAAAAATTTCCTTTCCCACCGACGCAGTGATTAAAATTACATGCAGCACCCTATACAGACCATACGTCTGCAGTTTCCATGACCTTGAAATCTCCCGGCAGCCCCTCGCCGTCCCCAAACAAAATCCCCCTCCCCAAAAAGCACGCAAGACCATACTAATCGCGCCATATTAATCCGAAAAAAAGTAACCATAAACAATCAAAAATTCCATACCATAAACGAGACGAAGCAGCGACCGGCCCGTACATGGAAGCTGTTAGGATATTTGCTAAACAGAGCCTTCGCCTCCTCGGTCTTGTTATTCAAGAACAACGAAATCCCTTCTCGGGCGATCTTCCACTCCTCCACGTCCTCCGATTTCTCGGCCATGGCGAATTTACGATTTATCACAGAAATTGCTATTCAAACACCAGCGGCGACACGCTGTCTTCCTCGTTGCACTGGCCGCCACGTGAGGGATGCGTCAGGTGGCCGTCTCTGGCCATCGACGACAATCGAAAAAGCCTCGGAGCTTGAAAGTGTCGAATTTCGAAGAGTGTTCATGCGATTAATGGGGCCTCGGCCTTCCCCACTTCCAGGAGCACCGTCAGTCTCGCCGCGGTGTCATCGTCGTGGGGCGCGAGTGCTCGTCCGCAGATAATGCTTCCGCGGCGCACAATGGAAGAACAACAATGCCGGCGAAGACATTAGCCGTCATCCGGGAAAACGATCCGCGATCCGATTCGAGTCTTGTTTACCGAGAGGAACTGTCTCCCCCACTCGGTGGCCAGTCAAAACCACTTTCGACGAATGCTTAACCGCAACCGTGTTCTGCGAAGAAAGTAGTTATAATTGTTATGTAACGTGCAACGGTTCGCGGGCAGGTTCGGATTTTCTTCCGGCCGCGAACGCGGTTCGATCCCCCTTTGTCCGTTATTCTTTTTCCTCAGCCTCAATTTTGTTTTCGTATTTTTTTCGATTTTTTTATTGTTACCCTTGTTATTTATCGACTGGAGCCACGTGTTCCCCGGGACGGTCTCTGACACACTGTCGAGCAGGATCGAGGTTTCCGTTGAGGCAATGTTTGTGGTTGGAGATGAAAGGGAGAGGGTGGTTCGAATTCGTGTGTTAAGGAAGCCTGCACGCTATGGCGCCACGAATTGACTAAGTCCTCTCGGCGCGGCGCAATGCTGCTGCCACCACCTCGGCTTTCCAGATGTAGCGTATATATCTATGCATATACACATATATATATATATGTGTGTATATGTATATACATATGTATATATATTATTGATTTTACAGTATGTACCGCTGCAACCGTGTGTTTGCCGAAGTTGCATTTTAATTTCCATAACCGACTATCATCGTGAAATTTCTACCCCTTGACTACTTAGGTGAATTTTGAACGGATTTCTTTGCGGCTGTTTTGAATCTGACGGTTCTGCGAATTTTATATGCAAGCTGATCGGGAAATGTTTCGAGTTCTCTGGAAGGGTTTTCTGAGGTTATTTTAAGAAACTTTTTCCTTTGCGAATTTGCGATTCGATGCTTCGTTTTCGAGCTATTAGCGAAAAACGAGGACTAATCGGAGCGCGGCTACAGTGGGCGTGTCTTGACCACTGCAACGTCACGCTCAGCGAGATCCGTCGTCTCTGATTGGTCTGGGTTTTTTGTTAATAACTTGAAAACGAAGCCGCGTATGACATTTTCGCAAAGGGAAAAGTTTCTTAGAATAATCCCAGGAACATTTTTGGAAAATAGAAAGTAGAAATTTGTTTGCCATGTCGCCTGTATATGGGTGATGGAATTATTTGTACGGTTTTTAATCGAATTTTTGTGTTATTATATTTGTTGTACCAAATCTCATATTCATCCAAAAAACGCAGGAAGATTGGTGGACGATTCAGTGTCATATGCTCGCACATTTTCGGGGCACCCTGTATATAATAAAACGGGGCTTTTCGGTTTTGTGTTTGGGATCTTTATAAAGATAATTAAACGCTTCAATTTGTTGAGGTCGCAAGTGAATTAATAGTAATCAGGTTACAATCAAGCTATTTAACTTAGATACTTGAGCAATTGTTTATAGTCATCTTCACGGATTAATTTACATTTGGTACGTATAGTAATGTGAAGGAACATAGCAAAGAAAAGCACCGATGGTATTGTACTAAGTCGACGGATAAAAATTAAGTGGCAAGTCTTGTTTGAGGTGCAGTGTCCAGAAACGGTGTTGATCCAATTCACTGGATCGATATACACACAGTCACTGGTATTCATATTCGGACGAAGACGGTAACTTTTTAATATGTACATGAACGATCATTTAACTTTAGAGAAACTCTTAAAAATATTCTGTCCTGTACAACTAAATAATTTATTTTTTTACTAACTATGTAAAGTATGTAAATAATTTATTACTTACTGTCGGAGGCAAAATTTAGTGGACAAAACTTTACAAACAAATAACTATTTACAAATCGTTCGGTCCAATTTTAAAAAAGTTATTAACTTTCAAAAAGTACCCACTTAATTTTGCTCCCTATCGTACATATCAAATAAATATATTTTGTACTTAATTTATATATAAAATCTTGGTTCTAGTTAGTTATAATACAGTCCTCGTATTAAATATAATACAGTCTTCGTATTAATTATAATACAGTCTTGGTATTAATTACAGTACAGTCTTTGTAAGTCTTTTCCCGTAATGTTCTGTAACAATATTCAACAGGAGAGTCGAATTGTTATTAATAAAGTTGTATTTAATATAAATAATCATTTATATTATAAGTGATATTTCTACACGGAATGCTATTCATATAAATTCTAGACCCTCGAATTTCTTATCTGACACCCTAGTATCTGGCATTATTATAACACCTTGAATTGTGAATGCCATAATGTACGTGGCAGTTTGTCCGAGATATTCTTCCGTCTTCAATGCGACGATAATGAAATCTTGCGAACCTGGCAAGAATTTAAAACTTGAAAAGCCTCTTATTGGTATTACAGTGCCGATTTGAGTAACCTGTGAATGTATTATTCCATAAGTACAATTGTATTTCACACAGAAACGAATCAAATAGAAATTACATACCTTAACGTCGACGAAATTTTCGTCCGCCGTTAACAAAATGTTACAACTCATTTTCTCGTCCGTAATTTCGTTATAACGTTCTTGAGAACACCGTCTTGGCAAGAAGAACCAAGACTTGTGTATCTCGCTCCAAATCCCCGATTCATGAATCATGTAACCTGCACAATATCAACAACTAATATTTATATTTATAAGAACTAGGGTCACATTCAATTTAAGCAATTATATACCTGGAAATTCTATGTTGATTGTTTGTCTCAGTCGTTTGTAATTTGCAATCCAATTCAAAGAGGTTACTTCACCACGAGGGGACACTACTTTTACCCAAAGAGGATCGTTGTTCTCAAACTCTCCCAACGAAGAAGTCCATTCTTTCCCCATGCTCCCAACATATAAATGTTCATTTTTAACAGTTGCCCATTCCGATTTAAATCCTGTTGATAATTCAGCAAATACAACATGAATCTTAAAACCAATAAGTATGCTACTTAAAATTGAATCCTTCCAGTGTCATTTAGCGCAAACCTACTATTCAGATCTCATGTTGAATAATGCCACTGTGTCTGGTCCTAAATTGACAGTGCGAAAGTTTGCAAAGATCTGCAAAAATGTTTTAGAAAACTGAGCAACCGTATCATGTGACATCTATCAATATAGGAACTGAACAGCTGGATCATGCTAGTCGGTGCTAGGTAACATGGCTTTTAATAGGATCTTTGGCATTGAAATGGATAGAGTGAAAAATCAAATATACCTTTACTATTCTTCCCATTGCCATGCATTAATATGACCCAAGGATAGGCTCCATCTTCTTCGATGACGTATACTACTCCGGTACGGTCATCGAAAGACAACAAACGTCCGTCGAAGACGACCAATTCGGACAACTCCATACCACGGCCATTCATAGTTAGAGACGTTGTGAACATGTGTGTCTTGTCATCCCAAACAACGGAGATGACTGAGGCGCTAGGATTCCAGACGAGACTTCCAGTTTTCATAAGACTGTGCCACGTGTTTTTTTTATCCAAAATTTTTGAATCATGATCGAGATCACTTACTATGGCTATTCTGTAGGTGATATCTTGCGGTGACTTAACGGGATGCGACAGTGGGTACGTCTTATTGTACTCGTAATAGGGGCAGTGCGTTGACAGTTGTTTCGACGAATTAATTGTTCGGTGCAACAACGGAAAACCAATTAGGATCATTGGAATAGCTAACAATAAGAGAATTAATACCATATATTGATTCTGAATGCGAAACGTGCTATTCGCAACCCTATAAATGTGCGGGGTTCGCAACGCATGTCTCCAGTCGTACAAAGATGACATTTTTAGGTTACGGTTCTTCATCCTTTTCCTAACCTCCTCATGTATCATTATCGACAGCGCAAGTAGCACTGACATTCATCCATTGAGCACAGCAACGTTGACAGATGCTTGCGGCGCCATCTTTGTTCGAATGAACATTACACAACCGCTAAAAGTCAAATCGCCATTATGTGCTTCTCGAAAATAATGTGCAATGGAAGTGAGGTACATTCAGTGGATAAAGTGTTCGTACACTCTTTAGAAATGAATAACTTTCTTTCAAATTGGACCGAACGGCTTAAACTTTTGTTTGATTTTCATGAAAGTCATTTCAGGACTGTGTACGCTACAGCAAGGGAAACAGTTGTCAAAAGATCGCGCCAAATACCATCGACACATTTGTTCGAATGGACGCAGGGAATTCAAATGTACGATTTTGAATCTGAGTGAGTGAATATTAAGAAACAATTGGTGTATAATGTTAAGAATTATGAATGAATAGAATTTTTCAAGTTTTAACGATTCTTATGATCGAGTTCTATCGATGAAGCCGGTAATGAGTGATGAAAGGTTAGGTAGAACTTGAAACAATGAAATAAAAGAATATTTCTTTCTTTCTATTGTCGTTAAGATGCTTTTTGTTTAAAACATTTGTTTATATAATTGTTGTCGTAGGTTTGGGATGATTCTAGGTGCATATGACATATGGACAGTTTTCTAATACACGATTCAGCCCCTTTTCCCATTATGGTGATTTACCCTTTGCAGCTGCGTCTATTATTCCATCTCTACTCGACTTTCGTAGTCAATTTACCCCAAACTCTACGCTTGGGGTGCACACGTTTTGTGTTGCTACAAACTTAGGTCATCGTGGGACCACGGAAGTCACAAGTCATCGATCTTTATCGCAACATCGTAGATCTGTCTGTTATAAACTCTTGTTTATAGGTTATGTAAAAGTCGTAACGAAACTTAACGTTTTAGAATTATCGAATCGTAACGATTGTTCTGCAATTCTTTTCTTAGTCTTTTCTTACAAAGTTATTTCAATGATAAAAATTGAAATTTTTAGAAAAATGAACTTTATTGATTTCTATGTTACGATAATAAATTATTCGACGTTTCAGTTGAGGTGCAATCCTATTTAAAGCGATGTGCACTTAGAAGTAATTATTATTTGGTAGTTTTAGCGTTAACAATTAGTAGTTTGATATTATTTATAAAATATTATTTTTGCAGAAATAGATCGAGTTGTACAAAATCAAGGTGCGCGAAAACACCCATTAACCTAGTTAACTCCCAGGAGCCAACCAAGAACAGTTCCAAAACATTGTCGATAGTAATTTAACAAATTCATCAGTAGAGGTCCTGGAGACTGTTCATATAACAGACACCAATAGATAATTAATTTCTTCGTTTAAAAATTAATTAACATATAATTATTCAAATTATTCTTTACATCTTCCAAATTATTTTTTACCTTTCAAATTATTCTATACATCTTCCAAATTATTTTTTACATCTTTCAAATTATTCTTTACATTTTAAAAATTATTTTTCACATTATTAAATTATTCAATTGTTTCAGCAACGGTTCAGTCAGAATAATACGCCGCACGTGTAGAAGTTCCCACTGCCATACTATTTGATCAATTGGCATTCCGGATTATCTGTAACGCCGACACGAGCAAGAGATGCGTTTAGACTATAATGATTTGTCTACACCGATGGATAGCCACAACGAACACATACATACACACACACACAGACACGAGAAGGTTCTCAGAGGCAAGGCATCCTAACAAAAATTAGGAAAATGGTTTCGCCCTTTAAATCTACCAACAGTAAAATTTAACAAGTTCAGGATTCCGAGGGAGCATTTTCCAGAAACGCCTTGGTTTCTCATCGATAGCATTACGTAACGTTATTTTAAGCCGCACGCGATCATTAAAGGAGCCGTTTTAGTCCAGGCTCGATAATGCTAGTCCACGTTGAGCATCCTGTAAGTTCAACCCCGCGAATTAGTCTCTATCCGGAAGACACCGATTCCGTCTTGTGTCAATAACGATGCTTGCATCGACCTTGCATATTCTTGAACGTTGGGGTTGAACGAACGAGTCTGGGGTGAAACGAATCAAGGGGGTGGCGAAACGGGCTAGGGGGCGAGGTGCGAGGGAGGGACTGGGTATGTATGCGTGGGGGGGTAGATATGGGGTGGAAGGGGAGTCCATGAGGGTGGCAAAGTACTCCGGCAGTCGTGTAACGCGTTTCCCGCCGACAACATCGGCTATATCGCCAATAATATTAAATCGCGGCCGCGTTTCCACGTTTCCACGTGTTCCTCGCGTGCCTCCAGCCCTAGCCCGATCGCCCATTGGTCGAGAACCTGTATTATCGATCGAACGCGCATTGCGCACGTTGCTGCAGTTCCCCGTGACACCGGGGGCCTCCGTACCGCAGCCTACGGCACTGGGCTTGTTTTGTTGTGGCGACACAAGAGAACCGTGAAAAAATTGGCCGATTTTCCGCGTCCGGTGCCGCGTGGTGGTGTCTCGCGTGATTAGAATGATCTCATGGTGTCGCCACTGCGTCCACGCTGCCTGTCGAAAACGCCGTCCGACCGCCATTGTCCCGGTTCAAATCGCATCGACGAAATCCCTCGCCATCCGACCACGACAGCACGTACACCCTGCGGAAAACGATATTCCGATGGTGAACCCGCCGGAGGATTCGCATATTGTCCCCTGTTCGGCGAGGACGACCGTGTAACAAAGGCTTCAAAGTCGGCCAGCAATCACCGATCGATTTCGAAACTGTTTTATCGGTGTTGCGATTTTTGAACACGGTGGCGGGAAAACTGGGAACTGGGTGGTCGTTGATCTGCGTTGTTGTTTGCCAGTGGTGATTGTTGTTGTTATGGTTGTTGTTGTTAGTTCGAACGATCCGCGTTCGATCGTGTTAGCTGATTCGTCCCTGTAATGAAAGTTTTCGCGTTCTCTGCCTTCGGTCGACGTAAACGTTCCTCCCGGCTGTGTTTATTGTGACCTAAAGTTTGCGCGAGATTATGGTGTTACTGTCGTCGTTAAGTGATCGTTGCTCTCCGCCGATTGTGGATGCTCACTCACCGGAAGCCGCTGTTGCCGAGCCTCCGAATCCACATCCCGAAAGGTAAATAGTGTCACTGACATTCATTGAATGACGCGTTACACTTGCTACCTCTGGGACTTCTTTTGTGCTGAGAGGATTAACGGTTCTTTTTTGCAGAGCTAAGTTATCAGCTGATGTTGTAAAGTTTGCTTAGGCGATCCCCTACGCGTGTACCCGGTTTCGTCCGAAAACCGCTTATCCGATTGATGATCTCCCCCCTTGACAGGGTTAACCTTTCTGGCAAACTTTCCAGTCTGCTCGAACCGGGTTTATTAGACTCGAGATATTATGTTTTCTGATGTATGAAATTGCTAGGTTGATCATTGAAACTGCCTAGGTCGCTTGTGCGCGTCTTCGAGGACTGTAGACTAGTTTAGTCTGTATTTGTAATTGACTATGACATGGACTCTATGTACTGCGACAAGTAGGCACATAGAAACTTTGCACTTCGCAATGGAGATGGCTTCATTTGTTTCGACGTAGTTTAGAAGTTTGAGAGTTAGCCAGGATTGGAAACAAAGTAGTTGGAAAGGGTAGTTAAAAGAGACCTTTGAAAAGAGGTCTGAACTAGACATTATGCATAAAGGGTTGCTGGAAACAAACTAAATTTTTTAACAGCCTTTCAATCCAATTATGCACCACCACCTCTAAGATCAGCTCAGTCTTTCGATTGACAATGT
>CM052084.1:6788522-6798990 GCA_028453745.1 Agapostemon virescens
ATACAACAATCTTGCCACTGCCATTCAATTTTTGTTCATCCAACTGAATTACCACAGTGCAGCCTCCCTAATCCAGCATCATTTTTGCAAAACAAAATACAGTTGCAAATTTTAATGGCCCGATGCACATAAGCGTCAAAATTCCAAAGACTCTGACACCTTCTCGTACAAAAAGGACATTCATTGGAAACTATCAAATTAAAAAGTGCCATTATCCAACAATCTTGCCACTGCCATTCAATTTTTCGGCAACTACAGTGCATCCCTAACTCAATATAATTCCTATAAACCAACACACCCTTCAAGCCTCGATCCTCCGGCCGTTTCAGTGTTAAGCTATCAAAAAGTTGGCGGAACCGTTTCGGTGGCTCTGTTTCGAGCAGATAGGAAATTCCCGCGCAGTTAGTAAAATCGTTCGAGAAAGGTGGACCCGTCGTTGGTGGATCCCCTCGATCAAATGCGCGAGCATTTCGCATTGTTTACGTTGCTGGTCCGCGAGCCGTGTTCGATTAGGATTATCGATGCCCCGATTACTCCGTCCCGGAATATTTGAATATTAAATCCGACTAATATTCACGACTCGGCGTACTCTGTGCCGGCAACGGTTACACAACGTAGTAAATATTCGGGCGCGGAACGCCGGCGATATTTTGTGTATTGTTTCGTTAAATTGTGTTATTTCCGTTGAACGGAATCAATTGGCGAGCCTGTGAACACGCGAGAACGCGCGCGCACGCTCGATCCATGCCCCGAAACGTATCACAGTGATACACTCGACGGTAAGCTGATTTACGAGCAGATCAACTTTCCCCGTTCGAGCATTATGATAAACTGCGCGCAGACGAGTGCCATTTGATTCCGTAAATCACCGTGTCTTTCGCTCGACGATAATTATCATCGACGAGCTACGGTCCAATGTTTTCCCTTTTTATTCGTACCAGCCTCGTTTGTTTGCAGACGCGACGATCGAACGCTTAAGCTCTACTGTATTTACGGGGATCATGTCAATAAGTATGTTACACACCGCCACCATACCTGCAGTTATTAGTTTTCCACACAGCCCGTTCGAAATTTTTCTATTCCACGTTCTCCACTCGATTCTGTTCGTTGCACTTTAGCTCTGCTGTATTTATGGGGATCTATCAATAAGTATGATAGACTATGTTAGTAGTTGGTCGTTTTTCACCCCTGGTACTTTGGATCTTTTTATTTTCAATTTTTCTGTCAATTTTATTCTCGACGAGTGGATATTGTTTTCGGTATTTTTAAGTATAATTGTAACAAAGATTGTTCATTGTTTATGGGAGGTTTCCTAGGATGTTGCTGACTCTTTTCTGATTAAAACGATACCAAACACGCCCCCATTTGTATTACGACAGCTCATTTAATCCATGATTTAGTAGAACCTCGATTATCCGAACTAGTCAGCTGATCGAGATTTTGTAGATGCGACGATGCACTCTGTTGGCTTACTTGTAGTTTGTTGTTTTTCACTCTAGGTACTTTGGATCTTTTTATTTTCAATTTTTCTGTCAATTTTATTCTCGACGAGTGGATATTGTTTTCGGTATTTTTAAGTATAATTGTAACAAAGATTGTTCATTGTTTATCAGAGGTTTCACAGCATGTTGCTGACCCTTTTCTGATTGAAACGATACCAAACACGCCCCCATTTGGATTACGACAGCTCGTTTAATCCACGATTTAGTAGAGCCTCGATTATCCGAACTAGTCAGCTGATCGAGATTTTGTAGATGTGACAATGTACTGTTAATAAGTATGTTACACCGTGTTGGCATGCTTACAGTTGATTGTTTTTCATTCTAGGTACACACTTTTCTAATTTTAGTAATTTTACAAGAAAAAGCGAAGTAGGTCGTTTTGAGAAAATGCGATGCCAATAGAATAACCAACGTACAAGCAAGCAGTGCATCTGTTCTTATTGTCATGCTTTCCCTCGTCGCAGAAGCTACAGCCATCACTTCCTGCTTTATGTATCCTCATAAAAAGAAGTCAACTGATGTTAGATCTGCTGCACGAGACAGCACTGCCACGTCCAATCCATTTCTTTTAAAATTTCGTTTTGTAATACTCCATCTGTATGTTTCTACCGGTGCATGCTGGGTCATCATCATCTCCATATCGTGATACCTCTTTTAGATGTACTGGAATATTTTCATAGTGCTTGGGAAAAACGATGAACCTCCTCCAATGCAATTGTTTGAATATATTTCTCAAATTCAATAGATTCTCCTTTCTATTTTTTAATGCACTTTTGTTTACACTCTTCAGATATTTATTGCTGTTTATTACCTTCCCATGCTATTTTATTCGCAAATACTGTCTCATAACATTACAATTGCATCACTTTTCAGTTTTTAAAAAGCTTTACTTCAAATGTTTTTGAATAAAAATTACTATGACAATTTCCCACAATTTCTCAGGGAAAAATCTGTCGATTTCCACACAATATTTTCAATAAAATATTATATTTTCAATAAATATATTTTCAATAAATATAATATTTAATATTTCAATAAAAGCTTGGGAAAAACCAATGCAATTGTTTAAATATATTTTTCAATTCCAATAATTTTTGTTACTATTTTTTTATATATTTTTGTTTATACTCTTTACACTCTGGGATAAATTTTACATATTTATTATTATGTTTATTACACTGCTATGTTATTTTCTTGGCAAATACTGTCTAATGAAATTACAATTGCATCAGTATTTAATTTTCAGTTTTCTGGTTTTAAAAAACTAGACATGTTTTTAAATAAAAATTACTATGACAATTTCTCACAATTTCCCAGGGCAAAATCCATCAACTTCCACAAAATATTTTCAATAAATTATAACTTTATTGTGCAAGCATTTTCTCAGACTTGTGACAAAATATTAAAAAGTGGAATAACTTTTTCGCTCGAGAAGCATGATACAGAAGGCGCCTGTTTCGGCCTCGTTAATGTGAAATGCACTCGCATAAATTATCTGCGAAAATCTACGAAAATCTGCGAAAACAGCAACGTGTAAGCATCGACTGCGTCCCTGCGTCGATGTTTATTGCAAATAAAATGAGTAACGTTGTATCAATATGCGGCGTGCGATCAATGTTTCTAGAAATGCGTTTTGAATGCCAAATAATCTCGGCGGAACAGATCAAATGATATTGATGACACTCTGCGCAGTCTGTGTACTTGTCTTTAAACAGATAACGCGTATTTTTAGATTAATTGGTGAACAACAAATCACCCTTTCGAATGAAAATAATATTAACGTTATTAACGTGAATTTTCAGCCACTTGAAATCGATAAATGCACTGGTTGAGAACTGGAAATTATTGAAACAAATAAATATGTATTATTTTATTCATACGGTGATACAGTCGGGCAGGAAGTGGCAGGGAATTGTTTAAATTTTCGTGTAAATCGAAAACGTTTATTTAAATACACAAAATTCATGTTGAAAATAGTTGGAATTATTTTGGTATCATTTAAAGGCCAATTATGTTTCCATAGGAATAATGGAAAATATAAGGCAGTAAGTAAAAATAAATTGTTTAAATTTTTGTGTAAATCGAAGATACTTGCTTGGACCTATAAAATTAATATTAAAAATAATAACTATCTTGGAACATTTAGTGGTCACTTACATTTCAATTGAACAATGAAAAATAGTAACCAATGCAGGGGATTAAATTATTTAAATATTTTTACCATTGAAAAACATTTGTTTAGATTAACAAAATTAATATTAAAAATAGTAACAGCAATTTGTTAACATTCAGTCCAATATTTATTTTCATATTTATATTACAATTGTAATAATTTTTGACAGCAAAATTCATTAACATCTATTGTAAAAAAGAGATGTCTATTTCACAAAAAATAGATTAGTAGGAAAACTGACTCTGTTGGAATTTGTCTTGCAATTTTCCGGGTTTAAACAATATGTAGACATAAGTAATAAATGTACATAAATGTAGTCTTGAATGTTTGCATCGCAAATGAAAATTTTGCGGTAACAATTCATTCATATTTCGTTGGAGGACGTCTTTAATGGCGGAGCACTCATAACCTTTGCCTTTGTGGAAACGTTGTTGCTCCGGAACAAACAATAAAGCTTGCAGGGGCCTCGTAAATATTGACAACATGGCCGAACACATTTGCATGCCAGACACACTGGAATTTTTAAACAACACGTCGCAATTGGAACCGGCGAAATGGTATCGACTGTTTCTTACGCCACGAGAGTGTCAACACAAAAGTATCTATGTATGTATATTCATATACAAGGCGCGGCATTTCGATAGGAATACCCAAATATCTTTGTTATGGTTGTTTTTATAGAAGAAAGTGTCAAGACCTAGTTGCCCCATTTCAACATACAAATATGAGGAATTTAAAAACATTTTCTCTAGATCATTAGTTTTAGATATTTTTAAATCTTCGATACATTCTTCAGCGACACCCTATACATTTACCTCGATTTTCTTATACAGCGTGAAAAGACGAATCCAACGACTACAATCACTATATCATTCCGACTATTCGTTCTCCAAATATTCTTGTCTGAAAGCTAACCTATTCATAACCTATATGTATATTCAGACAGAAATATCTTGAAACTAAACGATTCTAAGTATACGTTCATTATACTCGTTGGATTCGTATTTTCGCGCTCTACAAGAATACGTAAACGATACATTATTTCGTTGACCTTGAAAAAATATATTACTCCAAGTAAAAATTACTCCACTCGAAGTAGATACAATTTTATTTGAAACAGTTTTCCGGTGAAACCGAGAACTCAAAAATTCATTTTCCTGTTCCCATTGAAATTCTACACCCTGTATATTTTTAGCCGAACGTTCGCGTCATTCATACATGATAAATACCGACGTCATTCATGAATAAATGTATGAATGAATGTACGAGTGACGTGACACTTGAAGCGTTAATTATCGAGCGTACAAAGAGGGGATATGTCCCTCATTGATCTTTGGTAAAGTCCGCGTAACAGATTACGGAAAATTGAAATCGCGTTGCCGCAGAAAGGGGCCAGATCGTAAACTGAAGCACAGGTGAAATGGAACACGGGTGGCTCGTCGTCGTTGATGCGGAACAGCGACTGGATGCCAGTGGACGCAACGAAATTGTTTAATAACGGATGAAACTTCCGGGTTGCGTTTACAGTGCACCGGATGATCCGCAGCGGTATTTCCGCGCCGCACGAACGCAGGAGATCCGCTCAGCCGGCGACATTGTGTAAAATATCATTGTTTGATAGTGCTGCGAACGTAGGCGGACCGAAGGGGGTTGGAACAAGGGGACTACCTATGACCTGGACGTTTCCGGTTTCGTTTGCGAATGGTCGAAGGGCCCCGATCAGAAAATTGGTAACGGGAAGTAGGGTCAATAGGATTTTTAATTACGCGACCGGGGAAGCTGAGGTAATAATAAACATTTTTCTTACAAATAATAAACACTTTCAGAGACGAGTCAAATGGTACTGAACATTTGAATTTTATTTTATTCTCAATATTAACGGCACTTTTAAAACTGTAATATTTTATTTGCAATTTTATGCGCACTTTTAATAATGAAATATTTTCACAATAAAATATTTTATTTGCTACTGTACGTGCACTTTTAAAAATACAATATTTTATTTCCTATTATATGTGCACTTTTGACAATAATATATTTTGTTTGCAAATATACATACACCTTTAATAATAAAATACTTTATTTATAATTATGTGTGCACTTTTGAAAATACAATATTTTATTTACAGTCGTACGCGCATTTTTGACAATAAAATATTTTATTTCAAAAAATTTCAGGTCTTGGGGAGGAAGGACAAATTTTTAAAAAAATCCTCAGGAAGGACTTCTGAGAAAAATTACGTTTGCAAATTTCTAGCGTAGCCAGGTATACGCGGTTCGGTTGCAAAATAAAAGGGTTACCGTATTGGTCGGTGCTCGGTATTCGTGAAATATTGAAAATATCGAAAAAATTCAGTTTCGTCGCGATCGAACGGCTCGGTTCCCCGGCGTGGCGTGTGCTCGTTGTAATTTCATCGACGCCACCGTTGTTAATTAATCGACTCCGTCGATATTTCGTTAACCGTCACGCCGGAAAATTATTCCGCGGGCCCCGCTTGTTTCCGGTATAATCGTTATTGCCGTGTATCGGCCATGTAAAGTTAAATACACGGGGGCCGTAACATTATTCCGTGATCGCAAATAGCACGACGCTGAAAGCGCGCGGGTGTCGTTACGCGACTGCTGAATTATTCCCGACGCTAATGCGACTTATTCGGGACCCGGTATCGCAAAAGTTAAATCTAAACTAAAACAACTGCAAAAATTATTTCCAACATCGGAGTAACGACATTCGAACAATACGCATGTATTCGAACTATCATAACTCCGTGACTATGCAATCGCACTGATTGAGTAGGTAATAAATTTCTTCTCTAGTTTTGGTGCCAAATTCGTGCCAAACTTTGGTGCCAAATCCGTGACAAACTTTGGTGCCAAATCCGTGAAAAACTTCGGTGCCGTCTTGGTGCCAAAGTTTGGTGCCGTTTTGGTGCCAAAGTTTGGTGCCGTTTTGGTGCCAAACTTTGGTGCCGTTTAGGTGCCAAACTTTGGTGCCGTTTTAGTGCCAAATCCGTGCCGAACTTTGGTGCCGTTTTAGTGCCAAATCCGTGCCAAACTTTGGTGCCAAATCCGTGACAAACTTTGTTGCCAAATCCGTGCCAAACTTTGGTGCCGTTTTAGTGCCAAACTTTGGTGCCAAATCCGTGACAGACTTTGGTGCCGAATCCGTGCCAAACTTCGGTGCCGTCTTGGTGCCAAACTTTGGTGCCAAATCTGTGCCAAACTTTGGTGTCGTTTTGGTACCAAACTTTGGTGCCGTTTTGGTGCCAAATCCGTGCCAAACTTTGGTCTACTGTGATATTATATTTAAAATGTTTTATCATATATTATTGTACAATATTATAGTGATAATGTTTTAGTATACATTTTAGCATAAATTATAGCGAAAATATTCTACTATGGAGAAAGTATTTTAGCATATAGTATGCAGAAAATATTCTAGTATAAATTATAGTGAAATTCTAAATATTAAATATTTATAAATCTATATAAAATATTATAGTAAATTATTCTGGTATATATTTTAGCACAAATTATAATAAAGAGTATCCTATCATAAATTGCACTGTGAAAGTGCAAGTATAATTTACAATAAGAAAATTCAAATACAAATAACAGCGAGAAAATTCTAGGATAAATTGCAGCAAGAAAATTCTATGATATGTAATAGTATAACGTTAAAGTAAAAATTGTTATAAGAATCGTGGCTGGACTCCCGGATTCCAGTTGTTTACCAAAGAAAAGAATAGCGTCTGCTGAGGATCGGGCCCAGTGCTCGTTCCAGAATAGAAATGGTTTAAGCCTGGGATAAAATCGCGGTGGAGAATGGAACGGAAGCGAAAGTCGCGAGATATCGTTCACGAAAATTGGATATCAACGATCAATCAGTCGCCGCGTGGTACACGGGGCTCGCAGAAGGTCTAATTGTTCCGCTCGGCTCGAGGCATCGAGATTTCCCAAGAGCGATCGGATCGTTGGTACCACTGCGGAAAAGTTCCGTCGATAATTCTGGAACTTGACCGGGGGCTCGGGGAAGTTCCGTGAAACTGGGAGCGCAGAGACTGGAAGGATGGCATAACGTATTTATGACAGTCGGGCCCGGTTCTCTTCGCGGTGAAACCGGCAGTTAGCCGCGCGCTTGTCCGCGTCCTTTCAGCGAATTTTTCGCGTAAATATTCAGCGCGTCTTAGTGATCCGCCCGACGGAACAAAGTTTTTTAAGCCTTTTTTCTTTCGGTAGGAGAGTCTGCCCGACCCCCGTCGACAGTCTTTCTTCGATGTTCGATGGCTGATAAAAGGTAATGCCCGGGGAATTCAGGTGCGAACTTGGGGAAGAGAGGATGACGCGCGAGTTCGCGAACCATTTTGTTTCTTTGCTGGCGAGGAAGTCGGTAAAAATCGTCAAACTTGCGACGTATAAATTAACTGGAATTCTATTCGGCGAGAAAAAATGTAGCAACACCCTTCCAGCGATAGCCGGGTCTATTTTGACCCGGACCTCAGTTTCATGTCTGGCCCACACAAATGCAGTGGAGTTAAATAGCAGAACATTGGGTTCGAAATGTTGTGCAATGAAGTCGTTTTAAGTGCTCGATTAACTACAGGATAACTGCCACAGAACTTCTCTTGTTACTGCGGCGTATGCCCTTCGTGATACATAGAATTTCCGTTCGGTGTCCATACAAAGTAAGTCTGCAACATTTCAAGTCCCCTGTAGTAGCATTTAACGAGACATTCTTGTATTGTAGACATAGATCCATTGACCTTGCAGGGGTTTGAGAGTTGGAGTAGGTGTTGCCAACGTATTCGTGACACTTTGCTGATTAAAATGAGTCCAAACACGATGTAGTTTGCATCATATTTTTTTTGTTTAATTCTTTAACAACGATGGCCGGGTCTACTTCGACCCGCGGCACTAAAATTAATACACACATAGTGCGAATGGTATCTTCCAGTTGAAATCGTTGACAGCGATGGCCGGGTCTATTTTGACCCAGACCTCAATTTCATGACTGGGCTACACTAATGCAGTGGAGTTAAATAGCAGAACTTTGAAGACGCATAGAATTTCGTTTCGTGTCCATACCAAGTGAGCGTGTAAGATTTCAGATCTTCGGTAGCAGCACTTAACGAGACTTTATTATATTGAAGACATAGTTCCATTGATCTTATAGGGTTTGTAAAGTTGCAGTAGACATTGCCAACGTATTTGTCTCACTTTGCTGATTAAAATGAGTCCAAACACGATGTAGTTTCGATCGTATTTTTTTTGTTTAATTCTTTAACAACGGTGGCCGGGTCTACTTGGACCCGTATCATTAAAATTAATATATAAATAGTGTGAATGGTATCTTCCAGATGAAATCGTTGACAGCGATGGCCGGGTCTATTTTGACCCACAGGATTAAAATCAATTTGGACTGTATCTTCGTATTTAATACTTTGATAATTGTGACGGGGTCTATCTTAACACGTTGGGTTTAATAGAAAATTAAATTTGATGGTGATATTGACGCGGTGGGGAATTATTTTATTTATTTAAACATATTATACGCGAATGTTTATAAATATCTGCGTGCTCGTAGCTGTTTAGTCAGTGTCTCAAGGATTCAATGAAATAAAAATATTAATTATCGGAATAGACGGAGTTAACGTTAGGGGAAAATATTTTTGGAGACAGTTTCTTTGGTCCATGAAATTATTGAAGAGGGAAAGTTGTTATTTTATCGAAAGGGCTCGTGCAAACGTGTAACGTTTGCTCATAAACTATGTGCACTTTAACTGATGAAAGAGCAATTGACGTCTGGTGCAAAAATTAAAACTTCGCCGAGTGACACTTCATCGCTTTTGAGTCGGCACGGAACAGGCGAGGAACAACGATCATCAATCAACGATGAACTAGAAAAAAAAAATATATATATATATATATGTACGTAAAAGAGAATACGTTACCTGTGCTGCAAAAATGCATTAATTGAGAACATATTTCACACGCGAGCTTCATTCGCAACATCCATGGCAAAGTGTTCATCTATAATGAAACTTCACCAAAGAAACGAGGCAATCAATGATGGACACGAGCATATACACTACGAGCATTATGGTACACCACAATTATGAATAACTGCAAAGGTATTTCTTAAATTTGCAAACTTCTGTAAAAATTAAAACAGAAGCAAGAGCTATTTTATTTAATTTTATTTCATTTTATTTAATTCGCAATACATTTTGCAAGAACATTCTCATTTGTCAATGTAGAATTTGAATTGAAATTTTTCTATTTTATCATACCTGTGCATAAAACGGTCGCTGTGTCGAAATACTAAAAGGAAATGTGACAATTCGAAAGCAATAAATTTTTCATTATTTTTCAATTTCAATTTTTAATTTTTTTCTGCACTTCGAAATAGCAGTTTTTCTTTTATCTAGTACAAAGTGAAAAATTGTACAGATTGCTGTAACTTTAAACGTTTGTTTATGATTATAGTAACTCGTTAATTATCGTGCCTTAGTAATAAATAAATAAAAGATAAGTATTGAAAGAGTGGAAAAAGGATATTTGTCTTATTTTTCCCCTTTTATTATATTTTTAATAATTTCAATATTTTTAATAATTTCAATATTTTTAATAATATTATTAATATATTTTTAATAATATTCTACACCTTTCAGTTTGCATTTTTAATACTAATCTCTTATGAACTACTAAGTATTCCTTAAATTAAAAGAACGTTTTGAAAAAGGGAAAAGAGATTTTTCGTAACTGGTATATTTCCAAATTCCCAAAATCTGTG
>CM052084.1:6840411-6857380 GCA_028453745.1 Agapostemon virescens
TATTTATTTGATTAGAATTGTTCGTATTTTATATTCAACTTTGTGTAAACTTTATTTATTTCAATATATTTATTTTTATTTTATATTGAAGTTTGTGTGAATTTTATATCCTTTAATTTTATTCCCTTTCATTGTATTTACTTTCATTTTATATTCAATTTGATTAATATTTTAATTATAACAATTATTAACAATTATATTATTGTCATTCTTATTTTATATTCAAGATTGGTGTATGTTCCGCATTTAACGTTTAAGCGACCGGTCGCAAATTTGCCAGACCGTCGAACCGTAATTTTGCAAGTTGATCTCGACAGGATTATTCATACTTTCTAAACAATAATTATTGCAGTTTCATATTTATAGACCTGGTAAGTGCATCCTTGGGCTACGGGAATATATTTTTGTCACTGCTCTTGGTTGTTCAGTTTTCGAACGGTGCGAGTTAACCAGCTCGCTGAACCGAGGAGCATTTTTATAAAGCAATATATTGTTATAACTTTTGGGTGTTGGGTTATTTATCTGCTAAACCTTCACAGGGATGTTTGTGGCATTTGCCTGGTTGAAACGAGTCCAAACACGATGCAGTTCGAAACACTATTGCTTGCGTAGTTCACGATTTAGTGGAACCTCGATTATCCGAACCGAGCACGAATAGAATCTTCGAGAAGGGAGTTCGGTTCGAACCAGTATCGAAAGATAATTTTCTTTGAACTAGTAGGTATTGAATGTAAAATTAACTTGGTTACAAGCAATCTGCAATTTGTAACTAAATGATCTTAAAATACAAACTCGATGGACTTTCTGTAAATAAATGAAAACGAACAAAGATCGTGCATCGTGTTCGCATTTGCCGTTCAAGCGACCGGTCGCAAATTTGCCAGACCGTCGAACCGTAATTTTGCAAGTTGATCTCGACAGGATTATTCATACTTTCTAAACAATAATTATTATTATTATTCCAGCTTCGTATTTGCAGACCTGGTAGAAATGTATCACGCGGAGAAAATTGTTGTAATACAGGGTAGATCGGAAGTCGAGCGTGTAACGAGTGCACTCCAACCCTCCGAGTACGGAGGTGCTTCGCTGGTACGCGCGGTCCTGTTCCCGGGTCATGTTTCAGTCGCATCGACGTGCATCGGACCGTTCGAATGTTTTTCACGCGTCCAGAACGAATGAAATGAATTCTCTCTTATCCGGGGCCACTCGAAACGAATGCGCGGCCGCATTTGGCTTTTCCCCGGGAAAATTACTTCGGCAACGGGATCGAGATCTTATTCACCGCATTAATCTCGCGTTTTAATATCGCGCCGGGGGCCGAAATGAAATTTTCATCGATCATCGGCCGCGGCGGACCGGCGAAAATGAATTACGATGACCGACCGAGTGTACAAACTCATCAACATTACTATCCATTGTCACTCTCATTGCTGAAACACTGGATTCGTTTCCAGTACGTATTGCTGTGCCCGGGAAAATTCTGTTGAATAATTTCTTAACGCGTTATGGTTGGGCGGGGCTTGTTTCTTTATAATTAATTTTCAACGAGGGTTGTATCAACATGTTCGCGACGCTTTTCCGAGTTAATCGAATCCAAGCACGATATTGTATCATTCATATTTACTGTGCAAATCGTGATTCAGTGAGGGGATGTCTCGGTGGTTCGGATAGTAGAGGCTCTGCTAGATCGTGGATTAAACGAGTATGCTCGCATCGAAGGGTGTCGTGTTTGGTATCTTTTTAAGCAGAAAAGAGCCACGAATCGAATGATAGCAACGGTTTTTGATCGTTTCGTCAAATCAGCGAAAAAATTGACAAAATGTGCCGAAATCATCCGTCGACAAAATCAGCAATCATTTAGGTGGCAATCTAGTAAGATGTTTTATTTAGTTTAAATATATTTCAGTCGTCACCAAATTGTTTTAAACAGTATTTTATTCGAACAGCGTTTAGGACAGTGAGAATTTCATTTATAGAGACGATTCTACAGGCAAAAGTTGATAAAAGAATGTGTCGAAACCATCTGTCGACAAAATCGACATTCATTTTGTCGCGAATCCAATCAGATGTTTTGATTTAGTTTAAATATATTTCAGTCGTCACCAAATTGTTTTAAACAGTATTTTATTCGAACAGTGTTTAGGACAGTGAGAATTTCATTTATAGGTGCGATTTTATATGAGAAAGTAGATAAAAGAATGTGTCGAAACCATCTGTCGTCAAAATAGGCAATCATTTTGTTGCAAATCCAATAAGATGTTTTGATTTCGTTTAAATTTATTTCAATCGCCAGCAAATCGTTTTAAATAGTATTCTATTAGAAAATCGTTTGGGACAGTGGGCATTTCACTTACAGGGTCGATTCTACATTCGAAAGTTGATAAAAGAATGTGCTGAAACCATCCGTCGACAAAATCGTCAATCATTTGATCACCAGCCGAATGGTACGCAGCGAGAGGACGTTGATTTTTGCATTAACGGTTAAATGCAGGTTAACCCTTGCCTCTGCATTGGTTTCGGTGGTAGTCAGGCTGCGTCAGGAGCGGAACGAAGAGCGTATATCTTTCGAGGTCGGGTCCCTCCCTTCGGACGCAGTGTTTCGCCGGGCGAGAGCCCGCGAAACAGAAAGTTACCGAGAGTGACGAGTCCCCGGGGAAATTTCCAAGTTTCCTTTTAATGGAATTATAAAGAGGAGCGGGAGTGACCATGTGACAGCCGGCGGACTCACGAAAATTCCTCACGGGAGACACGCAATCCCTCCGTCCCAACCCCCGTAACAAATTTTTCACCCTAACGCCCCGACGCCATAGCCGACATTTTCCTCGCGTTTGATCGATCCTGTCGAATTAGCGGGACGCTGCCGACTGTCCCAGCGAGCTTTCCCGTCCTCGGTTACGGCCGAATGAAATTCAGCAACTGGTTGCTTTGTTTTTACGTTTGTTCGATTTTGTCGGAATTTCTTCTTTTTTTTTTTTAGTTTTTTTTTCGTTTTCAATTGCAATTTCGCGAAATGGTTGATTTTACGAGGATTGTTGTCTTGAACCGATTTTTTGTAGGTCTCGCAAGACTTGTTCGCGGGGCTGCCGGTGACCGGGTCTCGCGTGACCCATACCATCAAATCATGCAATTGATATCATATTGAATGATACGATCGATATAATGTACGCATTGTATTGTTCGAGATGAAAAGGTAAGCACACGTCGCGGGTCACCGTGGACCCGGCCGTCGCCGTGCGTGTGTTAACTGTAATATTGACTGGTTAGCAATGGATACGGTTGGGTGGAATTTGGAAATGCTTTTGCGAATATAATTTGTAGATAGCAGTGACGCATGGAAAATGATGTTTATAGATTTTAAGAATAAACAAATGGAGAGAGGTAAAAATACGGAGTAGGTCGCTTCGGACGTGTTTAAATAAAGATTGTTATAAATAATTTTCCGGACACGAATCGTGGGGAATTTTGTAAAGGCAAGTGTAGTTGGTAAAGTAATTGCATTGCGATAATTATGAATAATAGACAATTAGTTTATAGATCGAGACTTCCATTAAAAATAATGGCTATCGTGAGCAGCGGAAAGTTTCGGAACGATTTGGCTGTACGTCCGACGTTCTAAAACTGTGTAACACCGAAAATTGGTACGACTCCAATGGAAATAATAGTAATAATAATAATAATCCAGCTAGAACTCAAGCAGGAATAAGTATACAATAATCTCTGCTCGCAAGGACTATCTCGAAGAGGAATTCAATGAAGGGAAAACTTTCCAGGTGACCAAATAAAATATTATAAAATTACAAAAACATCATACACTTAACTTATTGATAAAACATTAGACGTTTATCTAATAAACAATTTCCTAATTGTATTATTCAAGAAGAATCCAAAGAATACAAAATTCAAAAAGAAAGTGCACTCTTTAAATTAAAAGCACAACGCTAACCCAAGTGGGAGTAGCAGCACAATAGTGGGAGTTGTCCCATAGTAATACAAGTAGAAGCGAAACAGTAGGGCCAGTAACGCAGTAGTGAGAACAGTACAGCAGTGGAAGTAGTAGTACTGTTAAGAGGGTGGTAGCTCCGAAATGGAGGCACTAACGCATTAATGGGAGTACTAATAAAATAGTAGGAGTAGTAGTGCAGTAGTGTGAGTACTGGTGAAATGGAAGTATTATCGTAGTAATGGAAATATTAGTAAAAATGTAGGGTTAGTAGCATATTAACAGAAATAGTAGCAAAATAGTGGGAGTGGAAACGCAGTGGTGGGGATAATACACTAGTGGAAGTAGAAGTAAAATAGTAGCAGTAATGGCTTAGTAGTGGGAGTAGAAGCGAAGTAGTAGGAGCAGTAGTCCAATGGTGGGGATATAGCACAGTAGTGGGAGTAGTAAGAAAGTAGTAGGGGTAGTACTGGAACTAGCAGCGAAGTAGTAGGACCCGTTCGCCACTGGTGGGGATAGCACGGTAGTGGGAGTAAAAGCGAAGTGGTGGGGGCATCGGCGGTAGGAGTAGTAGCACGATAATGGAACTAGCGTGGTGGTGGGGGAAACCTGATGGAGGGGCAAACCTGGTAGTGGGGCAGAGCTTCTACAATCTGCGAGCAATAAGTTCGGTTACACTACGTAGATTCAACACAGCGAAGGGCAGCCGTATGTCGGGCATCGTAATTCACCGAGAAGAGGAAGCGAAGCTTCTGATCCGTAGCCGGTATTTATCACCTCTTCAGGATATAAAACAGTATATCAGTCATTGCTGCGTCCAATATATTTCCGGTGGCAGGGGAATTGAAAGGCAAGGGAGGACGATAGGAGGACGAGCGTGTCGAACATCCTGAGGACGATCAGGTCCGTCAGCGACGTTGTCCGGAGTCATTCGACATTCGGCCACGCGTAGATCGGTGGTGGTGCGGGGCGGGGAGGGGGGATCGTATTTTTCCGGGATCGAAGATCCGCAGAAAGTAATATTAATAGCACGATATAAACGGGATAATCCGTGGCGCCGGCTCTTCCTCAGCTTCTGCTATTTATAACGATCAATACGGCACCGTTGTCCGGCAGGGTCGTTTTTCAAGTAACGGCGCCCAGAGCATTTTTCGTTCGTCTAATAATCCCGAGGTCGGTGAAAAACTGGCCGGGATACCCTCCTTGATTCATTTAAAAGGATATTCATATCGCGACGGCCGAACGACCCGCCATTTTTCACGCCCACACACACGTGCATACGCACGCACGCGCCCGCACACACACACACACATACACCGCCGGCGTATACCCTGCGCCGATACGGTCAAAGGAAAGTGTAATTCAGCTGACAGACCATCACACGGTACACAAACTCCTTTCTCGCTTTTCCTCGCACAGCAAAATATTGCGAATAAATTTGCAGGGTGTGGCGTTCCAAGGGTGCCACCTAAATATCTTTATTCTACTCGGTTTCGTAGAAAAAAAGACACCTAAATGGCATTATTTCGACGGCGATTGATATATAGGATTTTCAAGGTCATTGATATATTTTTTAAATTTTGTCATTTCATTTATGTATTCTTGTAGAGCGTGGAAAGACGAATCCAACGATATTAATGACCATGACATTTCGATGATCGAATCTAGAGATATTCGTGTCTGAAAGTACTGAAAGAGATTCTCTTTCAGACAGGAATATCTCGAAATTGAATAATCGGAACCGAAAGAAGTTTATAACTTTTCTACTCGTCTTTTCGCGCTGTATAATCTTGTGGAAAGGAGAACTGTATGATTTTATAAATTTTGCATTAACGTGTGCGAAATTTCAGAATCGCGGCTCGAATTTCGGTGGAGTCGATGACCGGCGAAACATATCAGCCGGAACCGTGTCACTCCACGAATGTAACGGTGCAACAAACGAAATGTTTCATTTTCTTTAAGAATTGGAAAAGTGGGGGGAAAAAAAGGACGATCGTTCGTAGGCGACGTGCATGCACGAGCTCACGCACGATTTACAGATTTCCACGGCGAGGAGACGTGAAACGCGAGTGGAAGCCGAGAAACTGACGGCCGTATAGTATTCCGCAACGATGGAGAAGATTTCGGGCGAAAGAGAGACGCGCAGAGAGAAAACGCGAACAGAGAAATACAGAGAGAGAGAGAGAAAGAGAGATTGGAAAAGAGAGAATACGGATGCGAGAGAGGCCGTGAAAAATGCATAGCCATCGACACGAGAGAAACGAATGTTCGACCGTGCGGAAGCTGTAGGAGACGCGTTGTCGAGCGAGCGACATTGTCTGCCAACTCGTACTGCGAGTTACAATAACGGCGTTCGCTTTGTTTCTTGCCTGGTATCCTCCGCTTTTTTACAATTACACGTTCTACAATATACAGAATTACATGTTCGCATTGTTCCATCATTCCTTCGTTGATCGCACTTACCAGCTATGTAAATACGAAACAGACATTTTTCTGTAGAAAATACACGTTGCTCGCGTGAAAAAGGTACAAAACATTTTATTCGAAGTATTGCCCATCTCTCTGACAATTTGTGGAAGCCACGCCGAAAAAACTGTTCCTCTTCTGTGGCAAACCATTCGTCGAATTCAACATTTTCGAAATTTTCAATCCGACTGTCCGCAATTTTAAATTCCACTGTCTACCAGTTGTGTAAGTAACAAACCGGAATTTTTTCTATAGAAAATACACGTTTCTTGTATGAAAATGATATAAAATATTTATTTCAAGGTATTGCCCATTAGTAGCTATACACTTTTCCCATCCCTCTGACAATTTCTAGTTGCCACGCTGAAAAGACAACATTTTCAAAACTTCCAATCCGACTGTCTACAATTTGAAATTCGATTGTCTATCAGGTATGCAAATATGGAACCGGAATTTTTCTATAGAAAACACGTTTATTATATCAAAATAATAGAAAATATTTTGGGATCGGGACTATCCAAAAAGACGATAGGAGATTATGGAAAAGCGGAAGGGCTCCGTGGGTCAGTGAGGTAGTCGATCGGCTACGACCAGAAAGTCCCAGGTTCGACTTCCGGTCCGGTGTCCTTGTTTTTTCTGCGATACTACAATATTTTATTCGAAGTATTGCCCATCGGTAGCTATGCATTTTTCCCATCCCTCTGACAATTTGTGGATGCCACGCCGAAAAAACTGTTCCTCTTTCGAGGCGAACCAGTCATCGAGCCGTTTACGCGCATTTTCGTAAGATGCGAAGCGCTGCTCGGCAAGCGCGTGTCCCATCGATGCAAATAAGTAATAATCGGATGGAGCCAAGTCTGGCGAGTAAGTCGCATGCGAAAGTATTTCCCAACTAAACGCCTCGATCGGTTTCCTTGACCGGTTTCGCTGTGCGCGACGGTGCATTATCACGAAGCAAAATCACTTTGCGTCGCCTTTTAATCCCATTTTCCTATCTTCCGGATCTTTCCCATGGCTTTCAAACGTACGGAGACGGCTTCTCGTGTCGCATTTAATTGATCCGCGAGTGGTTGTCGCGTTCGAGCGTGATCCTCATCCAACGATGCTTGCGATTCGCTGTCTTCAAACTTTTTCGGCGGTCTTCCACGTTCTTCGTTTCTCCCGTCAAAATCGCCGCTTTTGAATTTTTTAAACCGCTCGAAGCACCGTGATTTACCAAGAGCATGCTCGCCGTCAGCTTCGATAAGCATTCGATGCGATTCCGCAGCGGTTTTCTTCGAATGGTAACGGAAAATCAATGCTGTCCGCGAATCGTAGTTTCCAGGTACAAAATTCGACGTGTTCGACGCTATTAAAAACTGTGCTGCTGTATGAAACTTGTATGGTTGCGAGTTGAAAATCTTTATCTGATATCGAAACAAGAAAATGACGTCAATGTCGCGGTTTGACGGTAACTGCATTGACAGCTAGTGCCAAATATCGACAAATTCCGGTTTCATATTTACAGACCTGGTAGTTCGTAGATTTTTTATTTTGCAATTATTCAAGTTGTAATTTTTTTAGTTGTACAAAAGTTGCTATGTTTATAAGGCAGTTTACTGTCTGTCAGTGTTTTTAATATTTTCAGCTGTGTTTCGGACATTATGGTCGTATAGTTGAGAAAGAATTCAAAGAATTGTGCCACAATAATCTTGTTAAAAATTTTAAATTATTCTCGAATTTTTCTTGCTGGCATAGGAATAGATATGCACTTGATTTTTATACAGGATTCTTTTGCAGACTCTCCTAAATGCAATAGTATTTTTGTTAATAATATTCTCATTGCTAGATCATGTTAAAAAAATGTTTCGAAAAACTAGAGAACAATATTTAACACAGGAACATTGTAAAACATGTTCATCCAACTGAATTTTTCCTGCTCCACCCTGAAAAGACAGACGAACCACTCTTTATACAGAATTTTTCACAGACTCGCCTAAACACACCCCTATTTTTGTTACTAATATTCCAACTGCCTAATCACATTTAAAAGAAAATATTACAACAGATCTCGTGGCAGTATTTAACACACTGACTTTGTAAAACACGTTCACCTTTATGAATTTTCTCTATCTCTGGCTGAAAAGATGAATGGACAATTCTCACGTAGGACAATTCGACGAACTGTCCCGGATAGAATGATACTTGCTAAAACGCTCCCCTAAAGGGGATCACGGTATAGCGAGTTACACGCGTGCCAGTTCGCCGACGCGGTCGATTAGAAAATAAATGAACGAATGACATTTCTCTCTGTATTGTCGCTCGGCGATCGTTTGAATAGGAACGAAAATAGGCCGATGGTCCCTTATTAACGGCCGGGCAACGGGTTTCGAGTTATCGGTATCAACTAGGCCGGTTAGGTCTGCGATTTTACATTATTAAGCATAGCGAGACGAAAGTTTCGTTCTGATAAAACCGACGCCGCCGCCGCCGCCGCCTTTTTATAGTCGTGAATCACGGGACCGTGGATCTTTTATTATTAACCGTGTTAAGCTGTAAAGCATTTCCACGGCGCCCGTCGGCGGTTCGTTAATTCCTTTTTTCATTGTTTTTATTTTTTATTGAATTTTAACGGCGGCCATCGTAAAACAAAATGGCCACGTACGAGACGCTGGCTCTCTCCCTCTCTTTCGCTCGTTCCCGCACTTATTCGCTCTCCGCGGCGCATAGCATCATGCTATTTGCACGCCGACTATGGTTAAGACAGGACGAAATCGACTCGCGCCGTCGTCGACGAAAGCGGTCACGTCAGCCGACGAGAATTACGTCGACGATTATTCTCGTTTTTTGCCAAAGTCGACGCACACGCTTTTAATAAGCGGCTATTTTTATGTCTTTTAAATGTTAAACGCGCCCCGCGATGCATGACGGGATGCGGTTCGGAAAAAGATTGCAGCCACAACGGCGGCTGTTTACGTCAAAACCGGCGTGATCCAATATTTTTGTTTAAATATTTTATCGGGACTGGGATTGTATAATTATTTATTTTTAATTGTTTTATGAACATTGTTTTAGGATGGAATTGTTTAATTATTTATTCTTAATTATTTGACTATTATTATTCCTTAACAGAATCATTTAATTATTTCTTTTTGGATTTAATCATTGCTTTTTAATTATTTAAATATTATTATTGTAGATTAGAATTATGTAACTAGTTGTTTTTAATCATTTCACTACTATTATTCTATAACAGAATTGTTCAATCATTTGTTTTCAATTGATTTACTATCATTATTTTAGGATAGAACTGTTCAAATATTGTTTTTTAATTATTTCACTATTGTTATTCTAGTCTGGAATTGTTTAATTGTTTATTTCCAATTATTTGACTATTATTATTCCAGAACAGGATCATTTAATTATTTCACCCTTATTGTTTTAGGTTAGAATTCTGCTACCATTCACTTTTAATTACTGCACTATTATTATTCAAGATTTAAATTATCCAACTATTTATTTTTAATTATTTTACTATTATTATTCCATAACAGAATCATTTAATTATTTTACCATTATTGTGTTAGGTTAGAATTCTGCTACTATTCACTTTTAATTACTGCACTATTATTATTCTAGATTTAAATTACCCAACTATTTATTTTTAATTATTTTATTATTATTATTCTACAACAGAATCATTTAATCATTACTTTTTAATTATTTCACCTTGATTGTTTTAGGTTAGAATTCTGCAACTATTGTTTTTTAATTACTGGACTACTATTATTCAAGACTAGAATTATTTAATCATTCCTTTATAATTATTTAACTATTATTATTCTAAATTTAAATTATCCAACTATCTACTATTACTTATTTGACTATTATTATTCTATAACAAAATTGTGCAATTATTTCTTCTTAATTCTTTGGCAATTATTATTTAAGAGTAAAATTGTTCAACTATTCCTCTATAATTAAAAAGAATTTTCTATTACTAGATAATTATCATTGTCCAGAATTATTCAAGTAATCATTTTTACTGTGGCAGTCGGATTACGATTTGGTAAACGGCAACGTCTCGCTAGGCGGGACTTATCGCCGTGTCGACATGTCTCCGCCCCATCTGCGCTCTGATTGGTCCGCGTTTTTCGCGAATAACTCGAAAACGAAGCAGCGTACAACATTTTTGCAAAAGAAAAAGTTTCTTAAAATAATCCTAGGTATGTTCTCTCACAAGGACTTCAAATATTTTTATTGATTGTTACATAATAACTATATATTTGTTCATATTAACTTTTCAACTATTACTTTATTTATAAAATACATTGATTTAAAATTCTAATGGGGCAAATTCCAATAAGTATTTCGAAAATTATGTTTCCCCAAAGTTTTATTAACCCTTAGCACTCGAGTGGCGACTCTGAGCCTCCACGAAAAATTACCACACTATTATTTCAAACAATTTTAACATAGCCTATTTTTGCATTTAAAAAATTTATAAAAACTTAACGGTTGTCAGGACGATTAAAAAAAAAAAGCTCACATACATAATAAATAATTCATGAAGTATGAAAATATCCTAGGTCAGAAGAAATGCTTTGGTTTTCTGGTTAAAGCAGCTTCGATCGCAAAATCTTCGAAAAATCGACTGATTAACGAACTGTGCCCCAAAAATACACATTTCGTCAGAATTTCGAAAAGTGGAACCAGAAGACTATTTCCAAGGGGGCTCATTGTTGTCCGTTACCCATCGGCCACTCTTACGTCCCGTTACACGGATCGCTGTTTACAACGCAATAAACCGCACACGTCGGCGCGACGTTTCGTGTAAACGGAACGTTACGAGCCGCGGTGTCATGGCAGGCAATAAAAAATAGTTAATGCAGAGAAGCGCAGTCGGCGAGACACACGGCCAGGCCCACGTCAACGTTCCACTTCGATAATTATCGCGAATGAAATTTATGAAAGTGTTAGAAAGCCGCCGCCTCGCTGCAACCGGAGAACGTGATCGATACGCACGGTGATCCGAGTCCAAGAATTTGGCATAACTTTCGAACTGCAAAACAATTACTTTCAGATTCTGCGCATTTGCACTATATACATCGCCAGTTACAGCTCTGGCCAGCAGGAAAAATTTATATCTCGATAAGTGCATTTTATTCGTTTTTAAAACGAAATAAAAATGGCAGGTTAACCTAAACTCGAGATTAACTTTCCCTCGAACTCCATGCGTAATTTATGCAACTTTTCCAGACCGAAAAGTTGCGTACATCGAGCACAGAAGCGATTTTCTGATCACTCGTTATTGACACGAATGTAGAAAAGTTGACATAACTTTTTTGTTTTCAATGATTTTTTAATGGATCCTGCAGAATCGTATTCTTGACTCTCTCCCGAGTAACATGATCCCAAACACGATACCATTCGGACCAGTGATGGTAGTTTAATTCGCGATAAAGTGGAACCTCGATTATCCGAACGCTTGTATTGAATTGCGAATTGCTCGGAGAATATACGTCGTAGAGTATCGTGATTGGGATCATTTGAACCGGGAATGTGTCACGAATGCATCGGTGGCAGTCTCGTGTACGAATGATTAAAAACAAACGAGTTATGGCAATTTTATTACAGCTGCGCAGATCAATTTTATCGTTCGAATGATCTTAATTACTTCTTTACGACTTTATATGGAATCAGTGCAGTCGTTAATTAAATGGTCGATCATTAGTGCTGCGGAACTGGAATGAAATGTGAGGAATATATTAATGCATAATTATATCGCAATGCGTACAAACTGCGAGCGTGAAGTTCGTTCGAAAGCCGACGCGCGACGCGAAAGCGAATGCTTAGAATGAAATATTCGTATGGAATTTTGTTGAGAATTGTTTTGTTAATTTGTTTCTTGCTTTGCTTTGGAAATCCGAGCGGCAGAATTTTAGGTGGCAAAACATCCACGGGAATTTAGCGATTTTAATAATTGCTGGCAAAAGCGTAGTTTTATGAAAATTTATCGAATGACGCGTGGCCAGTTTATTTCGTATACAATTCGCAGAAACTAGCGAATCACGGGTGTTTTTTTTCGGTGGGCAAACACGAGTCACGGTCAGATTACTTTATATGCAAAAATGAGTCGAAAATGTAGAATAATATTTGTTTGTATGACGATTCGTTTCGGTGATAATCGAATTGGAAAATTCGTCGAGCACACTGTTGGATAGAAACCAGTCAGCCTGTCTGATCATGGCTCGCCATTTCTACTTGCTGTCACCAGTGCATGAATATCGAACTTTCGGAGTCGATTATGTCGAAAATGCACCGCCATGGGAGCGAATTTTATGTGCGCGCTCGCGGACTCGTTCCGCAGCGTGAAATAACATTATTATAATTTGTTTTTCATTAAATGCTCAGCACTCGACGGACCCTTCAAATTTGAATATTATATCAGTTATCGTTTAATCCAGATTTACATTAACGATATTTTATTTCTGTGTCGTTTCGAGGTTCGAAATTCAGGAAAATATTGTATACGATTTTTCTGAATACTCTAATGTTTAAATAATGTATTTTTCATTTGTGCTGAGAACACGTAAACGTCTACTCAATATTATGTTATTTATTATTTAAGCCAAATTTATATTAATAATATTTTATTTCTGAGTCGTTTCCAGGTTCGAAATTCAGGAACATGTTTTTTACAATTTTTCTGACCACCCTAATGTTTAAATAATATATTTTTCACTAAATACTGAGCACTCACGAAATTCTTGTGAGTAATATATTATTTATTATTTAATCCAGATTGACATTAACAATATTTTACTTTTGAATCATTTCGAGGTTCAAAATTGAGGAAGATATTTTTTCAAGATTTTTCTAAAGACAATAAGGTTGACAAAATTGCAATTAAAATTATTTAACAATAATAACACATATTAGACGACATCATTGTCTTTTTATTTTCTTCGTTAACAATAGGTACTTCCATTGCTTGTTAAACTTTCTGAATAATTTTAAATAGCCTCAGCTTCGTTTGCAATTTAATTTAAATACAAACAAAATCAAACTACGAAACACTTCATCCATTAATAATTTTTCTGTAATAAAACTACAGAAAACAAATTGTACGTATATGATTGTACCTATAAACATTTTCTTGTATTTTATTACTCTACTAATAATAGAAAGTCATCAAACCTCCCCAACTAATATGAACACAAATAACCTACATAAATAGCGTACATAAATAATTTTCATAAATAGTGCCCATAAATAATGTTCACTATTAGTATACATGAATATAGTATACATAAATAATTTTCATAGATAGTGTCCATAAATAATTTTCACTAATAGTATACATAAATAATTTTCACAAATAGTGTGCATGAATAACTTTCATAAACAGTATACATAAATAATTTTCATAAATATTGCACGTGAGTAATTTCGACAAATTAAAATGCACCTACAAAGATAAGTTCAGTCACACAGAATCTCTTTATCATTAATTCTTGTGCAGCGAATCAATTATGAATACAACTAAATCAACTTCTATCGTCTTGAGAAGCTTTGAAGAAGATCCTATCCGAATACCATGCCTAAATAATTACGCCGATGATGAAATTGCGAATTCTATTGGCGCATAGTCTTCATAACTTGTAGGAGCATAAAAGTCAATTTTAATACACTTTTAATAGAGTTCTCTCTCTCTCTCCCATTCTTTTTTTCAGCATAATGAACGAGGTCCAACGAAAGAATGAGTTTTTTGCTAAAATTTCATTAGCAACAATTACTCTATAAGGAAGCCAATTTTCCATGGGAGTTCCCAGACTACCGGGACGCATGATTTCTTATTTATTATCTCGGACGAGGTGCGCATTCTATTATTCTATTTAACAATATTACTAGAGGTATTCTTGCGAATAAAGGAAGGAAGGAATGGTAGGAGGCGGAGCAAGATAGAATTGGGGACAGGAAGGAAGGAAGGAAGGAAGGAACAAGCCCCTACTGTTCTCTCCAGTCGTAATGCAAGGGAACCGTCGAGTAGGAAACGTTCTTACCGACCTTACATAATTGAAAAGGTGGTGCGCATTTATTTGACCGTGCGAATAATGCACAGGATCCCTAATAAAGGAATAATGGATAGCCAGCCCCGAATCGTAAATCGCTGCGCAGCTTTTTTCATTCTGCAAATTTCACCCTGACACCGCGACTTTTTGTTCTCGACAATGTTTTATTCTATTTTATAAATAAACAATTATTTATACTTCGTAAATTGATTTCCGATATTGATTTCCGACGTCTTTTTCTCGATAAACCGTAATTTTGCAAGTTGATTTTGCCAGGATTATTCATACTGTCTAAACAATAATTATTATTATTATTCCAGCTTCGTATTTACAGACCTGGTAAAACGTGTCACGCGGAGAAAATTGTTATATTAGGTCAATCGGAAAGTTCTGTCCATCTAGCGTCGAGTAGTCGTAGCTCGAACTGTGGATAACTATAACCTCTAAAGTAAGGCTAACTTTTTAGTTTGAACATCTGTTAATAAAACTCAGTACACAACAATTTACGCTTGCATCAATAACTTCGTTTTTTTCTACATTGAAGATGTCGGAATTTGAGCCGAATAAGCGTCATTTGCGCGAAGTGTTAGTCTTTTGTTTCAATTGGAAGAAAACGGCAGCTGAAGCTCATCGAATGATTTTAGACGTTTATGGCGATAATGCTGTTTCCGATAAAACATGTAGAGAGTGGTTTCGACGTTTTAAAAATGGTGATTTTTCTTTGGAGGACAAAGAGCGTTCTGGACGGCCACGAGTATTCGAAGACGAAGAATTGCAGACGTTGGTGGATGAAGATCCATGTCAAACGCAAAAACAAATTGCAGAAGCGTTAAATTGTGCTCAGTCTGTCATTTCCGACCGTTTAAAAGCCTTAGGGAAGGTCTACAAGGAAGGAAAGTGGGTCCCATATGAACTCAAGCCAAGAGACATTGAAAGGCGGAAAACCATTTGCGAAATTTTGCTTGCTAGGCAACAAAGAAAGGGGTTTCTGCATCGTCTCATCACTGGGGATGAAAAATGGATTTATTTTGACAATCCTAAACGTCGAAAAACCATTTATGATCCTGGCCAACCCTCAACATCGACGCCAAAGCGGAATATCCACGGAAAAAAGGCTTTACTCTGCATTTGGTGGGATCAGGAAGGTGTGGTATACTATGAACTGCTAAAAACTGGTCAAACAGTCACAGGAGATCTCTACCGACAACAAATTATCCGTTTGAGTCGAGCATTGCACGAAAAACGACCACAATATGAAACGAGACAGCGTAAGGTGATTTTGCTGCATGACAATGCTCGGCCTCGCGTCTCAAAAATTGTCAAGGAAACGATAGAAGCACTTCGCTGGGAAGTGCTACCACATGCGGCTTATTCACCAGACTGTGCCCCATCTGACTACCACTTGTTTCGGTCGATGGCACACGCACTTGCTGAAGAACGATTTAATTCGTACGAAGATCTCGAAAAATGGATCTCCGCCTGGATAACCTCCAAAGATGAATCATTCTTTCGACGCGGAATTCGCTTGCTGCCCGAAAGATGGGAAAAAGTCATCGCTAACGATGGACAATATTTTGATTAACGTACTTTTTCATTTTCTTTCATGAATAAAGCTTTTCTTTTTGTAAAAAAACGGACGGAACTTTCCGATTTACCTAATAATACAGGGTAGATCGGAAGTCGAGCGTGTAACGAGTGCCTCCGAGCATCCGAGTACGGAGGTGCCTCGCTGGAAACGCGTGGTCCTGTTCCCGGGTCACGTTTCAGTCGCATCGACAAAAGAAAATGGCGTGAACGACGCGGTTTGCGGGCAACTACGACAGTTAGCGACGCGTATAGGCAAATTCCGGTTTCATATCCACAGACCCGGTAAACATTGCCATCTGCTTGGCCCTACTTCTTCCGACCGATTAAAAATAGCGATTCTGCCTTCTGTAGAAGCGTGTTTATTTGAAGTTGCGGCGCTACTTTGTGGCGTAGCGTGGTTTTTCCTCGGAACGCGTCGAGAAAAACTGTCGAAAACAGAAGCCGATCAATGGGCGCCGGAATATAAATAGTCCGGGCGAGGGAGCGTCGTGTAAGCGTGTAAACGAGACGAAAGGGAAGCCCCCGGGCATTTATTTATTTATTTATTGCGTCTCGACGGGAGAAGTACATTGATCCTCGCCTCTTCCTCGTTCGGGACCAAAATGATTTCGTTCCAGAATGAAATCAAGGCCGCCTTTTACTTCGCCGGGTCTCTGCGCGCACTTCCGTTTCCACTTCTTCTCGCGTATCAAACGGCAAGCTGACTCGAGAACTGACATGTTTTTCGATGAAACCGCATCATCCCGCATTTCCCATTGTTCTCCCAGACGCTTTCCCTTCTCCCGGGATTTATTCCCGTGTTTTCCCTGAACGAACGCGAATCATATTATTCCTACGATTTCGCGCGAGTCTCTTCGCTATTCTTCTTTCTCGTTTCGATTTCAACTTACCCTATTCGCGAACGTTTAATTTTGTTAGTTAA
>CM052084.1:6857880-6873276 GCA_028453745.1 Agapostemon virescens
GGTAGTGGGGATAGTTGCTCGAGCATCGACAGCTCGTGAACTATCAGTTGTTCCAAATCAGTGGAAGGACGACTTTGCTCATGATTAAAGGTATGTGTTTAATTAAACACTGCTATTGACTATGCATATTAATGTAATGTAACTTTCTGTCTATTCGCAGCGACTTGAACTTCGTTATCCTTTATAATATCTACCATGCAAAAGCAAATTTTCATAGAACACTATATTTATTTTCAGGCATGAATGTGAACGCACCAGAATTTATCGTGGCGAGATGGGGACTCTAAGCGTAATAGTAATAATTTTGTAACGTGATTATTTTAAATAATTTACGGGAACGTTTCAGCTTTTCCTGAACACATTCAGCGAGGAGTTATATGAATTTGGAGCTCGGTGGAGTTGTAAAAGTAAGATCCGTGGGAATGTAAATAATTTGACGTTAAATGACTTATGTAAATGGAGTGTAGACATGATTTTGAAAAGCGTTAAAGACTTTCTCATACAACTAGATGGAAAATTTTGCATGAAGGATCCACGATAGCGATAGAATATACTGTCTGGAATCGAAATTGTTTTACTATGAAAATAGAAAACTCGAGTGCCGGGCAATCCGATCGTTCGGACATCGGCGAATTTTTGGCTGGTGGCTTCTTAATTAGCATTCGCGCATTTTCTGCGGGACACGACGCCGGAAATTGATTTGTCCGAGCGAATGTTGCCGCAACGATCGTTTCCTAGTTTACATTTCCGAGGAGCGCGCATAGTTGAAACGACCCGAAACAGTCGGACGTACAAATTCGACGAAATTCCGCGATTTGTTCCCTTTGTCCGACAAAACAGCGAAAATTCGATACAGGAATATTCATGACGGACGAGGTGTATATTTTTGTTTTGTGCTGGTCGCTTTTTTTTTCTATCTTTTTTTTTTTGCGGCGAACGTTCCGCGTTCTATAATCCATTGTCTAAACGAAAAATTTTCATTTAAATTGCGCGTTTCCTACTCGGCTACCAAAATAAAGCGCGTGCACGCGCGAGCGCAACGTTGTATTTTTCTTCGTTTTCTGACCGCTTCCCCATTTTGCGCCGGACGCCGTTAGTGCTTTTACAGCGTCGTCCGCGATTATTGCAACATTCGTCGGCCGTATTTTTTCGAAAGGTTTGACTGGTGTTCCTCGTTAAAAAAATACGTTCATCGAAATTATGAATAGTTAACGCGATTTTTCTGACATGCTTGAATTATTATTTTCTCGAGTTTCAATTGATTGTTTAAATATTATTTTGCGGTTACTCGGAGGTTGTAATTCTTGCGATTCTTGTAATTTTAAGTGCGGAGTAATTTTGTTATGTTTATTGTAATTTTTGTAGGAAACTAATTTTGCTCTGCCATTCTTCAATTTTTAATAATTGAGTGATTTTGTTAAAGTTGTTGCAATTTTATTGGCAGTGGTGGAGTTTTTCAAATTTTAATAATTGACTAATTTTGTCGATATTCTTGTAATTATGAAGTAACTTCGTTGCAATTATTGCAATTTTAATGGATAGAGTAATTTTAAGAATATTAATAACTTTGCCATTAAAATTGCAAGAATGGCACAAAAATTTCTCTACCTTTAAAATTGAAATAAATTGCAGGAGAATTACTTTACCAATTAAAATGAGTTTTATCAAGAGTGGCAATAAATTTTCTCTGTCATTAAAGTTGCAACAAATTGCAGCAAAATTACATTGCCATTGAAATTGCAACAATGCCAACAAAATCACTCTGCAATTAAAATTTAATAAACTGCATAAAAATCACGCAGTTATTCCAATTTTAAGAACCAAACCGAAACTATTATATCAATAAAATTCCAAAAAGTCTGAACAATATCACTGCACTATTAAACTTTCAAAAAATCGACTAAAACATCTACAAAAATAAATCCTCTGCTGTGCATCGTAGATTTTCGAAGGCTGCTTAACAAATGCCCGGTGGAAACTCTAAAAACAATTCCGCCAACAATTAAACAATATTACTCATTTCTGAGCGACCAAACAAACTACTTCCGAACAATAATTCCCTAATCCGCGCGCGGAAATTCGCAGACGTTACGGCCGGGAATCATCGACGTGCACAAAAGCGGATTTTTTTTCGCGAAGCTGTTAATTTTTATTAACAATAAATCGCATCGGCCGCGCAAAGTGAGAGAGACAGAGAGAGAACCGGCGGCTCGTTGAAAGCGAATAAATCAAGATAGGGAATTAAATTTGCTTGCGAAGCATAAATAATATCGAAACAATAAAAAGGACGTTACTGTGCTGGAAACGGTAGGCGGACGAGAAAGCATCGCGAGCATGGGGAATTTACATTTAAAAAGGGGCGCAACTTCTGCTGAAATATATGACTGGACCGTGAAGCTAGAGATAAAGGGAAGAAAAGGGTGGCGCGTGGGTGGGCGAATTCGCGACACAAAGGGAAAAGGGCCGCGAGCATAATCGCGCAGGAAAAGTACAAGACTCGAGTGGAACAACCAAGAAACGTAGGAAACGCCGATAATAAATAAATATGCGAGACGCAGTCGTGCGAACCCATCCCTTTCCCGAAACTTCAACGGTGTCTTATTTTTCAACAATTCTCCAAAATTATTTACAGGATCATTAACGTAATTAATAATTTGTTACGCGATTCTGTGTGCTTCAATAAATGCTAAATGCTAAATCAGAAATCTGCCTTGGAAAATTGTGAATTTCTAGCGTTGGAAATGCTCTGTGCGTTAGTGAAAATTATCAACTAGTTAGTTTCCGGTGGATATTGTTCTTTGAACTTGCCTGAATGAGTTCGTGTACGCGGAATATATTGTTATAAATAAATGAACATATTTGCGCGACGATGGAAACGAAAAAGACGGTGAAATGTGTCAATTTTTTCGGAATATTTTCAAATTTATTTTGGGGGATGAAAAATGTGGGCTCAACAGAAATTGCAAATTAGAATTTAATTTTTTCTTTTCCTTTATTAATAGTTTTGCAGAACGTTCGAGGCTCGCTGCGATGCTGTTAATAGTTCCATTTCCAGTAATAATATTATTCTTAAAAATTAAGAGAATAAATAAATAGAGTAATTTTATGGCCATTCTGGAAAATTTAATGATACAGTTAATTTGTTACTATTTGTGCAATTTTAATGACAGAATAATTTTGTTGCCATTTTTATATCATAGTACTCTTTGCAATTTTTTTAATTAGCACAGCTGAGTAATTTTTCTACAATTCTAGCAATATTAATAACAGAATGGTTTTGTTACAATTTTAGCATGTTTGTGGTAAAAGTGGTTTTGTAAAAAAATGTCTGTCGCTTTATTGACAGAGTAATTTTGTAATAAAATTATTCATAATGACAGAATACGCTTGCAGAAAAGAGTTTCATAATAAACGCTTAAAAAGAAACGATTTTCAAATCCCGGCGAACGGGAATATCCTCTTAATGAACGCGAGCGCGAACGAAAATTAAAACTACGTAATCTATTGGATTATTGGAAAAGTTTTAAACCATTTTTGTGTTTACGCGTAACCTTAATGAGGTTTAAGACTTTTCCGATAATCCAGTATTAATTATACGCGTAACGGGAAATGGTAAAATTGTTCGGTAAGAATCAGAATTGGTAGAATTATTATTTTTCGATATATGCGAGGTCACAGTTTATAATAATTCCAATTTCATTCATTTTTACACTCCCGGAATACGGGAAATTTTATTTTGTTCCTATACAAAAATTGCAATTAAATTACTGTGTTATCGAAATTCCAAAAGTTTCGAAAAAATCAATTATTCCATTATCAAGAGTTACAACAAAATCACTCTATTATTAAAATTTAAACAATTATAGTAAAATTGCTCTTCCCTTAAAAATACTATGTTACTCTGATGGAATTTATTGCAAATTTAATGGCAATATAATTTTGCTGCAACTTATTGCAATTTTAATGGCTTAGAAATGTTTGTGCCATTCTTGCAATTTTAACTGGCAAAATAATTCTGCTGCAATTTATTGCAACTTTAATGACAGGGAAATTTTGTTGGCATTCTTGCTATTTTAATGGCAATGTAATTTTGCTGCAATTTATTGCAATTTTAATGCCTTAGATATTTTTGTGCCATTCTTGCAATTTTAATGGCAATGTAATTTTACTACAATTTATTGCAACTTTAATGGCTTAGAAATGTTGGTGCCATTCTTGCAATTGTAATTGTTTAATGACAGAGAAATTTTGTTGGCATTCTTGCAAATTTAATGGCAATGTAATTCTGCTGCAATTTATTGCAATTTTAATGCCTTAGAAATGTTTGTGCTACAGGGTGAATAAAATTAATATTGCTACAGCGTGATTAGGGTTCTAGTCGCATGATCTCATACAGTCAGCGAAAGTGTCATTCACCCTGCATTTTCTCGCGAATAAAACACACGACCTCCAGGAATCCTCGGTTTCGTAGAAACACGTCGCCCGCTGATGCATCCTGTGCAGAGTCATCGGTGCATCCGGCGATGCATTAAAGAACAGGCGGGAATCAAGGCTGCAGTTACACGGTGCGCAAGTTTCCCCGTTACTCCCCTTACAATTAGCCGATCGTAATTATTTAATATAATAGCATGGCAATTTTTAGTGGTACTTCGGAGCCACCATTCGAGTGTCAAGGGTCAAGTTTTCAATCGCTCCCTCATTAAATAAATTATACTGATTTTGTGGAATTTTTCAGGTCGTTGATTGGACAGTTAAAGTGTCACAAAAATTTTCCTGCTTATTATCACAGCTCTAACATATATGTATACGTGTGACAGAATTATTTATCCACGTTTAAAAATAAATTTAAAAATTGTTAAACGAGCAATTGCACTTTTATTTAATCTCTGTGCCATAAAATCGATTTTGACCATTTTTATGTCCCACTAGGATCCACAGTCTAATCACAACGGAGTCACAATAAATTGCTACCAGACTTCAAATAAACTGGTAAATTTCTATTAATCTGCATATATAGGTTCGTAATTGTTGATTTTCCTTTAGATACATTTTTCTACATTTAAGAAAAAAATTCTTGATTTATCCAGGTTTAAAAATAAATTTGTTCATTAATATATTCTTTACACTCAATTTACTTTATATCTGACCAACACGAGAAGCTTGCAGGCTAACTATCTGTCACAAATTTCAAATTTTCAATAATTGCTCCATTAAATAAATTACATAAATTTTGTGGAATTTTTCAGGTTGTTGATTGGCCAGTTAAATTGTGAAAAACGTTTTCCCATTTGTTATCGCAGCTGTAACAGCAGAGAGGGTTAGCGATAGCCTAGTTTTCTAGGATAAGCGGTAGAGGATGCAAAGTCTAGGATTAATTACCCTAATCGAGGCTTGTGTAACCGCACCCTAAGACGAGAAGAGCACGCGCGCGTGCCCCGAGATTCCGTCACCTGCACAGAACTCGCGGAATGCAGATTGCGCGCGTGGACTGGCGTCAGCGGCGATGAAATCGCCGGGAGTCGCGCGGCTGCATCAATGGCCGGTGAATGGGCGCCGGACAACACTTTTCCGGCCGCGTTCGACACGGCCTACGTTTCCCGCACTTCGAGTAGGTGAAGGTGCAGCCGCGCGTAAGTTTAGCGTAGGATAAAAGGATAATACCTGGAACCAGGCAGGATGGCAGGCCCGCAGGATGATGGGCGGCGTGTGAGTCACCGCGAAGAAACGCGAGTGCCGTTGCCGGCCGCTAAGGGCGTCAGCCTGACCTTATAAAGTAGGTTCGAACGCCGTGCATCGGCCATCGAACGATAAATACGAATTTTACTATGGAAACCTTTATCGACACATTCTTCACATTTTCCCAGACAAAATGACACCCCGGTCGACATGATTCTAGCATGAACTTACAAAAATTGACATAATCGTTTTAGTTATAATAATCATTCGATGAAAATTGCAGAAATGTATTCCTGATTGTTCTCTGATTCAAACGAGCCCAAACTCGATGCAATTTGCACTGTGTTTGTTCGTTTAATCCACGATTTAGTGGGACCTCGATTATGCGAATCGGTGGTCATGTTCCAATCAGATCTCTTGCATCGTTAGTTAAACTAGAAAGTTGTTCGTGGCTATTGCAAATAACATTTTCTAGTCTGTTATCTCAAGCATGAACGTACAAAAGTTGACATAATCGTTTTATTTATAATGATATATTATAATTATAATGATCATATGATGAAAGTTGCAGAAATATATTCCTGAGTCTGCTCTGATTCAAACGAGCCCAAACACGATGCAATTTGCACTGTGTTTGTTCGTGTAATCCACGATTTAGTGGGACCCCGATTATGCGAACCGGTGGTCACTTTCCAATCAGAGTTTCTTGTATCGTTAGTTAAATTAGAAAGTTGTTCGTGGCTAGTATAAATAACATTTTCTGGTCTGTGTTCTCAGGTATGAATGTATAAAAGTTGACATAATCATTTTGTTTATAATAATTATTTGCCAGAACTTTGAGCAATGCATTCCTCGTTCTTCTCTGCTTAAAACAAGCCCAAACACGATGCAATTTGCATTACACTTGTTCGTTTAATCCACGATTTAGTGGAACCTCGATTATCCGAACCGTTCAGTCACCTATTTACTAAATTTTGATTTACATGGTAAATATACGTCGTACGACATCGTGCTTGGGCTCGTTTTACTCAGAAAAATGAGACGAACATAACCCTGAACGATAGTGATAATTTTTTAATTCGATTGTTTTAAATAATTTACTGGAACGTACGAGGTTTTCGTGAACACGGTCAGAATGGTGTTACGTAAGTGACTTTTGGAGGTTTGTGGAGTCGCGAATGAGGTTTCTGGAAAGGTCAATAATTTAACGTTAAACAATGAATGCTCGTTGCGTGTAAACACGGTTTAAAAAAACACCAAGGACCTGTTAATAAAACTAGTTGAACGAACACAATCGATTTCTGATTTTCCCTCGGTCGTTAAACCGCGCGCTCGCGGCGCGATTGATTTCGCCAAACAAACCGAATCGATTCTTTCGCGTTTATTTATACCGGCGATTTTTTTATTTCGCCGGGCATTCGGCTCGCGTAAGTTCTCATTGTCGCGCGCACACGTAGGTGTGACACGACAACAGCGTTGCGCAATGAAATGCCCCGTTGTAAGCCCACTCCGCGTGATTTCTGTCGCCGATCGTTCGATTTCACTGAAAAAAAAAAAAGAAAAAAAGGGAAGTGTAAATCGACGTTTCCGGCCCGCGCACTTTCGTCCATTTTCAACTTGCCGTTACTCGCGACAGTATTCGAATTTTATGGAAAAAAGCTAGTAACCTTGCAAAACTAGCAAAAGTTGCAAAATGTTTGTTAGCAGTTTAACAATATGTTTATTTTTAACGAATTTATATACTAAGTTGTGGGCGACATATTCCTGATCGAAACGATACGAAACACGATGCAATTCGGACCACGTTTACTTGTTTAATCCACAAAATTGTAAAACCTCCATTATCCGAACTGATTAGTGCGCAGAGGCTTGTTTATTTTTAAAAGATTTATGGACTAAGTTGTAGGCGACATTTTCCTGATTGAAACGATACGAAACACGATGCAATTCGGACCAGGTTTACTTGTTTTATCCACGAAATTGTAGAACCTCCACTATCCGAACTGAACGGAGTTCACAGGCCCGTTTATTTGTAATAAAATCATCTACTAACTTGTGAGCACCGTGCTTGGACTCATTGTAACCAGAAAAATGTCAGGAATACATTCACAGAAGATTCACGACGAAAATAATCAGAAGCAGAAAGATTGTTAATAAATTATTATTTTCAACTTAACGTATTCAAACAAATAAACGTGAACCAAATCGTATCGTGCTTGGACTCATTCTAGAAACCAGAAAATGCCAGGAATGTATTCGTGAAATATTCATGTAAAAAAATAGTTGAAAATAAAACAATTGTTTTAGGTCTGAATTAAGTCCAGGCGAATTGAATTAGTATTGCGAAGTATTTAATTCTGTAGCTAGTAAACGTTTCGCGTTGGAGTGGATAAATTTTTCGCACTTATCGTGCAGATCTTTTGACATATATCGAGGCACCACTGTACTTAGCCGAGCACCCAGTATAGTTGGAGCTGTTCCTCGCACGGTATGGTCGCGTGGGTACGGATACGGATAGGGATACGGAGACCAAGAGACGGACGGCTCGACGCCGACGCCGACGCCGACGCCTCCTCCTCTTCAGGCTCGCAGCCACGAGTTATGGCTTCGCGGTCCGTTGCGCCGACGATTTATGAAGCGAAAGATCGACCGAGGAATCCGAGGAAGATACGGAACGATGGTCAGAGCCGCGGTCGAACTTTTCCCGAGATTCCTCCGGCCCTCTCCTCCGGATCCGCCATGTTCTTACTAACGCGAATCAACGTCGACGAGCTCAGCCATTCCGAAAACAACTGCAGACTACACCTAAATAATCAAACATCTCCGGCAGCACCTCAATAACTTCAAAATCTAAAAGAAAAGAAAATATAATTTATTCGAATTCGTCAGACTTCTATTACAATAAACGGGCTACTCCAAAAGTGTTCAAATCTTTCAAACGGATTCCTGGGATCATTCTAAGAAACTTTTCCCTTTGCACAAATGCCATACGTGGCTCCGTTCTCGAGTTATTACCGATAAACAGGGACCAATCGGGGCGTGGCTAGGGCGGAGGCGTTCCCACTCGACGGCGGAGTGCAGGACGGTCCCGCCCGTACTGCAGCGATTGGTCCGCCTTTTTCACGAATAACTCGAAAACGGAGCGACAAATTTCAAATTGCCAAAGGGGAAAGTTTCTTCAAATGATGCCAGGAATCCCCTGGAACACACTACGCAATGAAATAAAAAATCTATCGAACCAATTTCGATGAATGGAATTTTATACTGTCAATAATCGTGAAATAAAGAGCTTGTGATAGATTCAACGTCGAATCGAGCGTCCAACGAAGTCACGCAGTCGTGACAGCGGCCGTCTGCGACCCCGCGGGTCGCCGGAGCCACGCCCACCGGCGCGACAAAGAAACCGACGCGATCGAAGGAACGAGGTTGCGTGTAAAATTTAGGTTACACATTGTCGCCGTCGAACTGGAGATTTCTCCTCGGATACCGCAGCGAATCATTCCCTCCGATGTATATTCTGGCTTCAACCTACATAACCGAGGCCCGCGTTTAGAAATCACTGCGAATCCCACATGCAAATGCGATCGAGCACTTGGTGCGTAAATATTTACGATCCCCGGGACGAGAACGGTTACCGGGCGGGGGACACGGAGAGGGGGTGCGTTCGGAACGCGATAGGTGCGCGGAGGTGGGAGCCGCGTGGGCGGGGGCAGTGGGTGGAGCGCCGCGAGGGGAGTGGTGCACGGATTGTAGAAAAGAGTGGAGTAGCTGAGAGCATGTATTATTCAGCAAACAATCTTCAAGAGTACCTATAAGTCGGTGATATTTAAGAAGTGAGTAATCCCGTATGAAATCGCAAATACTTCCCCCACCACTGTAACGTCGCACCGATTTTTCTACCACTTCCGATTACCTGGCAAAGATGTGTTCTCTGGAAGTCTTCTGTCGACTCTAAGTCGACGTGAACGGAATTGCAAGAAAATGCAAGACATTGCAATTAAGTGAATTTTTTTACGTTGAATTGTTTAAATGACGACGTGTATTCTTTATTTTGTTGATTTGGTATTATTTTAGCTGATTAAGAGATGAGTTCAATCAAGCATTATACTACGACTAATTTCAAAAATTGCTGTCAACTTTAAATTGACGTAAACAAAATTTCTAAAATTGCTTCCTTAAATGAATTTACGTTGAATTGTTTAAATGGCAATATATATCTTTTATTCTGTCGATTTAATATTATTCTAGCTGATCTCAAGGTGAGTTCAAAGTAGTTTTGTACTATGACCTTGAAACGACCTTGAATGAAATATCGTTAATTTGTTAAATATAATTTTCATCATAGCAATATTTGAAAGAAATAGAAAGGTTAACATTTGAATGATTAAAAAATGAATTTATATTTTCAATAATGATTTTTGCATCAATATTTTCTCGGATTTACTATCTGTTCTCCAAAAGTGGACACCTGATGTCATAATAGCTGTCCACCTCGCGTCTATGTTCCAAGCCTAAAACAATAGGAGTGGGGTGGACATCTATTATGACTTCGCCCCTCTTTCTCTGAGATACAGACTACAATCTACTTTTATATATTCATAGCAATATTCTGCAATCTCTATATTATCGAAAAATTAACTAATCCTCCGTATCGGGGTCTCTTTCGACCCAACCATTAAATTTTTACAACCTCAGACACATAAAACGAATTAAAAATTAAAAAATAAACAAACCTCTTTATAATAAAAAATTTTCAAATATTAAATATATTTGCAACGTTTTTAGACCAAGTCTGGGTCCGTGCAGACCCGATAAATTACAGAATTCTCTCAGCAATTATTAAACTCATTTACTCTGCTATTACAGTAAATTAAAAATAGCATTGCTACTTTTTTAAACAATATTTAACAATTTTTACTTATCGTGCCTCGTGCTCCTCCAATTTACGACTTCCTGCGGCGGTAAAATGTCCTCGGTACTCACCTGCGACAGAAAATATAATTAACTTAATAATGCATCGTTATAGTTAATTAAAGCTGACATTTTGTTAAATATTATTTTTGTGTGCGCAGGCATTTGCCGGTTTCTTTTTTCCCCCTTTGTGTTATCGTTTAAAACGCGTCTCTGTGAAACGTTTTACCAGCGGGGGGGATACACGGTGGGCGAAGTTTCAGAAGAATGTTTCTCCGGGAATGCGATCCACTATAATTGCATCTTTTCACTCATTAAGAACACGTGTTTTATGAACGGCCATCTAAGACAGTTGCAATTTCTTTCTAAATGGGAAGAAAGGTATCATTACACGCAGGTGTGCAACGAAATAGAAGGCTTCGCCTTTTATTTACGACAATTTCGAACTAAGTTTCCTGGATTAATTCCGATGCAATTACTGCTGATATATTTCCATTAAAAGATCCGACGAGCAACATAAAATATTCCGGCGAAATTGCTGACTCGAGAAACAAACTTTCTTTCGCGAAATCAACGCTGGATGGTTAACCAATTTCAAGCTTTAATCGAGGCTGCTGGTATAATCACATATTTCTCTCAGAATATTTACAAAAATGAGAAAAAGATTGAAAGTGCTGGCGGTGCGTTTGATTCTATTCTCCGTTTAACTTTTAAGGATGTTCAATTAAAATTGAGAACATTGTTTATCAGTACAGGTTATAATTATACAGGATAGTTTATAAGATGTTGCAAGTGCGAAGCGTATGTTCAAGTGTTTAATATTTGAAATATGTAGATGTAGAAGCCTTAAAATGTTTCAATGTTATTATTTAATGTATTTAAATAATGCAGAGCTCATGGTGGTAAATTTTCATGTTGTTAAATATTAAATTGTTCAAGTGTGTAAATATTCAAATATTTAAATGTCAAGTGATTAAATATTTAAACGTTCAAAAGTTTTAAAATGTTGGAATTTAAAAGTGTTCAAATAATGCAGGGCCCATAGTTGCAATTTTTCATGTAATTAAATATTGATATGTTCTACTGTTAAAATTTAGAAATGTTTTAATGTTCAAGTGATAAAATATGATTAAATATTCACACGTTCATAAGTCCAAATTTTCAAATGTTTAAGTGTCTCAATTTAGAAATGTTTAAATTTCCAAGAGATGAAACATTCAAAGGCCCAAATTTTCAAATCGTCAAATGTTTGAATTTTGAAGTGTTTAAATGTACAAGTGATTAAATATTCAAACATCCAAAGGCCCAAAATTTCAAATCGTCAAATGATGGAATTTTGAAGTGTTTAAATGTCCAAGTGATTAAATACTCAAATGTCCAAAGGCCCAAATTTTCAAATCGTCAAATGTTTAAATTTTGAAGTGTATAAATGTTTAAGTGATTAAATACTCAAACTTCCAAAGGCCCAAATCTTCAAATCCTTAAATGTTTGAATTTTGAAGTATTTCAACATCAATGTGATTAAATATTGGTCCAAATTTGCTCCGGAATTGGCCAAAATTTTCAAATGTTAACATTTTGACGTGTTGCAATAATACAGGTGCCATATTTGAAAATTGTCACATGACTAAATGTTCAAATATTAATTTCATAGTTTGAATATTCAGTATCAAATATCCAGTGACCCAAAATTCTAAAAATTCTATCAACCAAATTTCTCATAGTTCAATACTCCAAATTTCCAAATATTCAATCAATTAAATATTCAACCATGCAAATATGCAAACTCCCTCTCATCTACTGTGCAAAAACCAAACTTCCTCTAGCCCCTGCAAAAATACCAAGCAACCAAAATTCGGAATGCAAAAAGTCGCCGACAAAATCTCTGTCTCCCATCGCAAACGGGAAAGAAAAAAGGGGGAAAATTCGCTTGCGAGGACCTTGAAACTTTCAAGGGTTAATTTCGCCGCTTGCCGGGGAATTTTCGGTGGTGAAAGGTGGTGCCTCGTTTAAAATCCGAACGTTTGAGTGGCAAGGTCCGTCGGACAGATCCGAATACGATATGCAGGCGTTTTGAAGCGGGCGCGTACGCGAGACGTTCTGAAAAGAGGGGGCTGAAAGAAATTGGCGATTACCTTGTCGAAAGGATGAAGGAGGGGGAGAGGACCGATGCGTCTGAGGGCTTTCACCACCTCTTCAACCACTTCAACCTCCGGATATACAGGGGACGCGTGAATCGTGCGTCTACGCTTCTACATGCGTCCGCACAGAAGGAGACGGACACTGATAGTTCGAGGGAGAGAGGGGAAGTGGAACCGGGAGGGAGGGTGTAGCAGATGGAGTGAGAGAGAGGGCTGACAAAGAGGAAGAGCGAGGGAAAAAGACGGGGTGGCATGGAGAGAGAGAGAGAGAGAGAGAAAGAAGAAGAGGAGCAGAGAGAGACGAAGGTAATGGCAGGGAGAGAGAAGGAGTGAGAGGGAAAAAAACGAAGAGAAACAGAGAAAAGTGAAGAGAGAGAGAGAGAGAAGAGGAAAGTAAGAAATACAGAGAGGGAAGGAGAGACAAAGAGAGAAAGAAATGTAGAGAAAAAGAGGAAGAGAAAAGAAGAGTGAGAAAAAGAAGAAGAGGGGAAGAAAAAGAGTGACAAAAAGAGGAAGAGGGGGAGAAAAAGAGGAAGAGAAAAGCAGAGTGAGACAAAGAAGAAGAGGGGAAGAGGAAGAGTGGAAGAAAAAGAGTGAGTAAAAAAAGAAGAGTGAGAAAAAATAGAAGAGTGGAAGAAAAAGAGTGAGTAAAAACAGAAGAGTGAGAAAAAGAAGAAGAGTGGAAGAAAAAGGGTGAGTAGAAAAAGGAGAGTGAGAGAAAAAAGAAGAGTGGAAGAAAAAGAGTGAATAAAAACAGAAGAGTGAGAAAAAGAAGAAGAGTGGAAGAAAAAGGGTGAGTAGAAAAAGAAGAGTGAGAGAAAAGAAGAAGAGGGGAAGAAGAAGAGTGAGAAAAAAAGAAGAAATAGAAAAAGAGAGAGGGGGAGAAAAAGAGGGAGAGAAAAGAAGGAAAGCGTGTGAGAAGAAGAGACGTATCGAGCCATAGGGGAAGATGGAGAGAAGAAGGGGGAGAGAAAGAAGAAGAGGCAGAGTGAGGAGGACAAAGAGGGTGCAAAAGAAGGAGTAAACAAGTAGGAAGGAGAGGGGCGGCTGGCAATAAGCTCGCATTTTCAATTCCCCTTTCAGGGCAACCGAGACCGCAGCCCTTCTGCGTGAACTTTGAGGAGCTAACCTCCTTCGCTGCGTATGAAAAACTGACATTTCTCCGAGAACATAATCGCTCAGAGGCGAGCCGGCGACCGTAGAAATGGTTCCCTCAGCGTCGATGCTCGCAGAACGCCGGACACGAAGTAATTACAGGCCCTTTGGGACCGAGATCCTTGATTGTTGATCGATCCACTGGGAAAAATTATCGGTCGCGAATTATTTTTCCCAGGAGCCTCCGGTTGCAGTTAATGACTTCATGTACGGGGAAAAATGTGTCCCAACGTATTTGAACCGCAGAATCTTCTTGGACGCTGCGAATTTGTAAATAATAGTAATTTGGTGATGAGACTGTTCTTTTTATAATGTTCATGGGCGTTTTCGCGTAATTCTTACGATTGAAACGAGCCCAGGCACGATATCGTACGATGTACACTTACTGCGTAAAGCACGACTTAGTAAATGGGTAACTGAACGGTTCGGATAATCGAGGTTCCACTAAATCGTGGATTAAACGAACAAACGTAATGCAAATTGAATCGTGTTTGGGCTCGTTTTAAGCAGAAATGAGCCAGGAATGTATCGCTCAAGGTTTTAACAAATAATTATTATAAACAAAAAGATTATGCCAACTTTTATACGTTCATGCCTGAGGCAATGGACTAGAAAATGTTATTTAGGATGCAATTAATTAACGATGCATTAGACTTCAATTGAAACGTGACTTTTGATTTGGATAGTCGAGTTTTAATCAGAAGAACGTCGCAGATCAGCTGATACGATTTACACACATTTCATAGCTGTTTTTCAACATTTAAAAACTTGGCAATTTTTACAGATGGTCCTAAATGAATGGCCAGCAAGTGTAGTGGACCATCATGGCCTGCGCATTCAGGGGAGGACGAGTTTGTCCGTATTCGTAAACGAGGGCAATAAGAAACGACTAATTAGCAACTAGCCGAAGTAGCAGCCGAAGAAAGGGCCGCGCTTCGTTGCTTCTTAGCCGTGCACTTTATTTCGGTAACCAGAGCAGAGACGAGGTACCATTTCGCGGATGAAACAAAGGAGTCCACGATTCTTTCGGGCCCCTTTCGCGAGGAACAGGAGCTTGGTTCGTTAATTTTCATCATGTTTCCGCGGTAGGAGTCCGGCCACCTCTGGAAAGGACCAGGACCTTCCATAATCGACTCCCGGAACCCTTATGTTACCTCGGAACACGAAAACCTTTACTTTCAAACATGTATATTCGAATTTCTACAGTTTTCTTAAGTAGACCCCAGATTGTTTAAATTTATGATAAAAATACGTAAATGGACACATTTGCGTGTTACAAAATTCATTCTATCTTTTGGATCTCCTGCAGGTATGATAACAATAAATTTATGCATTTCTAATCAATATTTGTAAATGCATTTCTGATAAAAATATGTAAATGCATTTATAACAAAAATAAGTAAATGCATTTATGATAAAAATATGTAAATGCATTTTTTGTAAGAACATGTACATGCATTTATAACAAAACTGAGCAAATGCATTTCTGATAAAAATATGTGAATGCATTTCT
>CM052084.1:6873776-6888966 GCA_028453745.1 Agapostemon virescens
TTTCGTTGAAAGTCAATTGTTTAAATTACCCTTCGGTCATCAACTAGGTAAAATCGTATATTAAAAGAAAAATTCATGAACTTTTCATTTCACAATTTTATTCATTAATTTTTTAAACTCAATTGTGTCACTTTCTCAGCGTCTTTAATTGAAAAGAAGTCTCTCATTCGAATTACTGCCATTCCGCCATTTTATAATATTTCGCACTAACAAAATTTCTAAAAATTCCTCAGTATGTGTGTAATTAAATAGTATACTTGTTTGAAAAATAAATTGTTTAATTCCTGCCGTAGGAAATTTTAAAATTTTTGCCCGAGTTATTAGAAGGCCTTGGGTTTCGGAATATTATTCATAAGCTTGAAGAAAAATGATAGGTCCGAAACCGATCACTATGGCAAGATGGTAGAGATAGCGTAATGGAGGCATTAGTTGCGGGAGAGGCTGTTGGGTCTGAACTGCTCGTATAAATAAATTATTGTCGTTGTTTACGGGCCCGGAGGCCGATAAACGAGCTCGTTAGCAGTCAAAGTAACAGTATACCGACTATAATCTTCGCTCACCTTTCTGTTTCGCAAAGGTGTTTTCTATGGGAACATTTTCGTTAAGGGTGTAGTAAGGGTACACCGTAAATGGGCTTAAGGAGTGGCGAGAGCCACGGCTCTGTAATAGCGGTTAATTGCTTCCACGTTTTCCTTTTGCTCGCACCTGTCATATTCGCAAATTACGAACTTTCGGCGGCGTCGATCGAAAGCTCTCTGCAAGTGAATTAGAGTGATATTGGGATCTGCTACTGTTCGATTGGACCGCCCATATTGGTCTCTTTCTTCTTTTGCAAGTTTGAACATATTATTATCTTAATATTTGCAGAATAGTTTGGCTTTTGAAAATAAAAATTGTAACAAATTCAAGATTTGTCATTTAATTAAATCTGCTGCACTTTTTTTTTGCAAATTTGCTAATTTTATTATCTGGACATTTGCAAAATATTGGGGCTTTCAAAAATAAAATTGTAGTAAATTATAGTTGAGTGTTGGTTAATTCTATTTGCTACACTGTTCTTCTTTTTGCAAATTTGCCAATTTTATTATCTGGGCATTTGCAAAATATTGGGGCTCTCAAAAATAAAGTTGTAGTAAATTATAATTGAATGTTGTTTAATTCTACTTGCTACACTGTTTTTCTTTTTGCAAATTTGCCAATTTTATTATCTCAATATTTGCAGAATAGTCTGGCTTTCAATAATAAAATTATAATAAATTATAATTGACTGTCGTTTGCTTGGACCTGCTCCACTGTTCTTCTTTTTGCAAATTTGCCAATTTTATAATCTGAACATTTACGTTTTAATTATTTAACTTTACATGCAACATTAAGGTTTTTATACAAATTTTGCTATTCATTATGCAGCAATTTTATTATATTTAAAAATGCAATTAGGAATTTTATAATTGAAATAACCTTGAAATATTTATACTCATAAAATTTTTGTTAAAATTCTTTCGTTTATTTTATATATATATTTATAACAACAAAAGTATATACCGACGTAATAAAATGCGCTGTAGACAAAGTTGAAATGACTGAAAATCATGTAGAATATAAATAATGAATTTTTAATAGACACAGTATTTTCCTTAATAAAAACTATAATTTCTGAGAACGAGATTGCTGAGTTACGATTGGTTAGTTCGTGTGCTGTTACATATGACGAATAAATCTGGCAAGTTCGCCTAGGTAAATCAGTTTTTAAACTCACTTTTTAAAAGCTGACAAATCCAAGCAGGTCATACACTAACAAGGGAAGTTCAGACTGGGAAATTTTCAGAAAATTGTTGAAACTGCATAAATGTAATTCAGATGATGCTGAATAATAGAGAATTTTTTTCTCCGTGAAAATTCTTGATGGAGCGGAAACACTATTTAGTAGAAACCCGTATGAAACAAATGTAGAAAGTTGAATTAAACAAAATTCTGTTCACGAAACATCTTGCATAAAATAAAATTGTAAAAACATATGAATTTTAAGGATTATAATTTGAAAATTTTCCACGGCTACAATATAAACCACGAAACTGCCATAACTCTTTTTGTAACTTTTAATAGTATGCATGCATAATTTTTTAAAATATAACTTTTAATGAAATAATCTATTCTATAGAAAAATCATGTAAACACGTTTAACTCGTAGAAATTGAAATTCCTATAGGAAAAGCATAAAACGAAAATTATTCTTTTATGAATAATAATTAGCAACTCACTTGAAACACCACACACCTTAATGAATAATAAATAAATTCATATTTCGATCCTCATTAAAATTCATTGAAACGCTAACCATCCTGCTTTTTAATAAACCAAACTAAAACCAATTTCACTTCTTTTTTCACTTGCATTTATGGTTCGTGGTATTAAAACATGAAAAATATTGTTAGTAATTAATTATCAAACGTTGCTTACCAGCAATTCGCGAAACTATGAAAGAATACTTTGACCAATTCTATCATGCTTTCTCCTAAATGAAATACTATTTTAAAAGTGTAATTAAATAAGAAACTATTTTAAAAATTTAACAAATAAGAAACTATTTTATTTTATTTAAAGATCTCAAGCCTATAGTATCCAAACATTCAAATATTCAATCGTTCAAACATTCACAGGCTCTAAGATTTAAAGGTTTAAATATACAAAGGTTCTAATATTCAAATACATATATATTCAAAGATTCAAAGACACAACTATTCGAATATTTAATCATTCAAATATTAACAGGCTCTAAGATTCAAATATTCACAGATTCGAATATTCAAACATTCAAAGATTCGAATATTGAAATATTCAAACATTCTAATATTCAAATAGCAAACATTCGTAGATTCGAATATTCAAATATTCAAAGATTCGAATATTCCAAGATTCAAATATTCGAATATTTAAACATTCAAAGATTCGAATATTCAAACATTCAAAGATTCGAATATTCAAACATTCAAAGATTCGAATATTCAACCACATATATTTTCAAAGATTCAAAGACACAACTAATCAAATATTTAATCATTCAAATTTTAAGAGACTCAGAGATTCAAATATTCAAACATTCGAGTATTCAAATATTCACAGATTCAAATAATCAAATATTCAAATATTCAAACATTCAAACATTAAAAAATTCAAATATTCAAATAGCGAACATTCAAAGATTTAGACATTCGAATATTTGAACATTCGAATATTCAAACATTCAAACATTCTAACATTCGAATATTCAAACATTCAAACAAATGAAGAAGAAATTAAATAGTATTTTAAAAGTGTAATTAATAAGAAACTATTTTAAAACTTTAACAAACAAGGTACTATTTTATAAATTAAAAGAACCAAGTACTATTTTATAGGTTGAAGAAATGAAATACTTTTTTAAAAATGTAATAAATAAGAAACTATTTTAAAAATGTAATAAATAAGAAACTATTTTTAAAATTTAACAAATAAGGTACTCTTTCATAAATTAAAAGAACCAAGTACTATTTTATAGGTTGAAGAAATGAAATACTATTTTAAAAATGTAATAAATAAGAAACTATTTTAAAAATGTAATAAATAAGAAACTATTTTAAAAATTTAACAAATAAGGTACTCTTTCATAAATTAAAAGAACCAAGTACTATTTTATAGGTTGAAGAAATGAAATAATATTTAAAAAATGTAATAAATAATAAACTATTTTAAAAATGTAATAAATAAGAAACTATTTTTAAAATTTAACAAATAAGGTACTCTTTCATAAATTAAAAGAACCAAGTACTATTTTATAGGATGAAGAAATGAAATACTAATTTAGAAATGTAAGAAATAAAATATTTTAAAAGTTGCCCTGCGATTTAAAAAGAAATATATTATTTACCATTTCGCATACTATTTTCCTAGTTAAGCCGAGGGTTGGTTAAAAAATCGGCCAGCCGAATTTTCCGCGACCACAGTCCTGGGTCCGAATGCTATGGATTGGTCCTCGGGAGAGGTGTGAGCCTGGAAATAATAAACGCGTCAAAGTTAATGCTTACGATCGACGGCGAGTCCGACTAAATCGAGGTGAATCAACGCATTCCTGCCTGGAGCTTGATTTACGACTTGCTATTAGCCCGCGTGCTTTCCTTCTTCCCCCCTTCTCTATCTCTTTTTCTCTCTTTCTCTCTCCATCTCTCCCGGTGCCGTTTATTCCCCTTTGTGTCGACTGTATCGAAAAACCGGGGGACATTTTTCATCGTCGTTTTCCCCGTCCCTTCCGCGTTTTGGTATCGCCGACCGTTCGCGGCCAGTCATCGTTTTAACTCGATAAAATGATCACGTGGGAGCCGGGCCGTAGGAAAACCATGGTCGCGGAATGCAAATACTATACACGAGCCTACAACGCGATGACGCGTGTCCCGTGAAGGAGCACGAGGCGAAAGAGTTTTCTAGTTCTTTGTGCGGACGGATCGTTTATTCGCGGTTACTAGGCGCGCGACGCGACGCGAGACGCTTCTGCGTTGCCGAGGATGCGCCCCGGGAAAGATGACGGAAGAATTTATGGCTCGGCGCCGTCTATAAGCGCTTCGTCACACTCGTTTTAGAAGGACTGGCCCCGAATGTGTGCGCGCAACTGTGTGTCTCTCTGGAAACTAGACGGAGAAACAGTCTGCCGGCGAAAATTGCCGAGCGAGGTTTCAGAGAAAGCGATTTTGCACGTTTGAAGATTCTTCGGGTTGGGGGCGCTGGAAAGATACAAAATGCATATGTTAAAAAATGTGAAATATAGCTTGATTGTTTTGTCATGATTCGATATTCAAATGATTCGCTTGAGAAATATTTATTTATTTAGTGTAAAACATTTTTAAATATTTATTAGTGTTCGTTTCTCAATGATGGTAAAGTCAAGAGAAACTTCAGAGGTTGTATTACTGTAACTGGACCATTTTTAAACATTCTGCAACAAAAATATTCGTGAGAATAGCGCAATATATGTACAATTGATTAATGTGGTTGTTAAAAAAAAAAAGAAGATATTTAAAGTTTCTAAAAAAAAATTCGCAACGTTTTAGATAAAGCAATTTACACGTTTGAAGATTCTTCGGGTTGGGGGCGCTGGAAAGATACAAAATGCAGACGTTAAAAAATGTGAATTATAGCTTGATTGGTTTGTCATGATTTGATATTCAAATGAATCGCTTGAAAAATATTTATTTATTTAGTTTAAAACATTTTTAAATATTTATTAGTGTTCGTTTCTCAACGATGGTAAATCAAGAGAAACTTCAGAGACCATATTATTATAACTGGGTCATTTTTAAACATTTTGCAACAAAAATATACATGCAACTATCGCTGTATATGTATAATATTTTAACAATGCGTCTTTGAATGAATAATCATTTAAAAAAATTTATGGAGAACACACATAGAATATTATATTATTAATTATGATATAAATGCGTCGCCCTATTTAATAGCAATATTCGTGTTACAATTGTATGCAATTAATAAGAGGATTTAATAATAATTGCACGTATTATACCATTAATTTTGACAACGTATCGCGCAGCTAATAAATCTGTTCATATTAAAGTTACATAAAATTGATAAAGGGATTTAATAATAATTGCACATATTATAGCATTCGTTTCAACAATACATCACACGTCGAGTAAATCCGTCCATTTTAAAATTTCACATAATCAATTAGGGGATTTAATAATAAATGCGCGTGTTACAGCACTTATTTAAAATCGTGTGAAATTAATAAAGAAATAACGAAATTTTCAACGCCACTTTAAATACTGTAATCTAAAATAATGTAAATACTTCTAATTTAAATAATTAAATATTCAACAACACTTTAATACTCTGCACTATCAAATGGAAAATATTTTTCCAGAAACAATAAAATAAATTAATATTCTCCACTATCAAATGAAAAATATTTTTCGAAGAACAACAAATTTATAAATTAATTCTTTTCAGTACCAAATGGAAAATGATTTCCGGAAAACAATAACATGTATAAATTAATACACTCCAGTATCAAATGGAAAATGTTTTTCGACGAACAACAAATTAATAAATTATTTTCACTAATAAATTAATTGTTAAAACGATAGTTCATAATAATGTTCGTCGTATGATAAGAAGGAACAGTTGACTAGTTCTACTTGAACGATACCGAGCTCTCGACAGCAACGCAGCGAACAAATGTTTGACATGGGCACACTTTAAAACTTCGGTCCTTCGTTTTCGAAGCTCGCTGTACATATACACACTTTCTCCAGTTAATAATTAAAAAGCTGCTGGCTGGTTACAGATTGATTCTGCGAAACTCGATAGAAACTTAGACGGCGAATCTTTGATGGATAGAGCACCCTCGGAAACTTCGGTCCCTTGTTGCAGACTTAAACCGCCACGGAATCCGGATAGAGTGACGAAACCAAATTTTTAAACATTTCACGTACAGGTTAAGTCGATTTAACTATTGTACCTGAATAATGTCTTTCCCTTGTCTTTAAAAGTAAGTTGAATGCATTGAGAACAAAGTTGATTGCATTCACAGAGAAAACATACGTAATTTAAGAAGATTTACTTTGTGGAACATGCAAAACAATTGCAGACTATTAAATAAATTGTTGAACCATGCAAACTACCCACGAGCCAATTTATTTAATCAATATTTATAGCAGTAACATTAATAAAATTATCGCTGCTGGTGTCAGTTGTAAATAAATAAAATTTCATGATAATTACCTTCAAAAAGACCAACGTCACCACTATGAAAATCTATTTCGAACATTTTTGCAGTCATTTTAATTAATTTTATTACGAATTCGGTTACTATAATTGCTCAAGGTCATTCAAGGTCAAAGACGGAAAAAACCTGCACGACTGTTATGTTGGCTGTGCAAAACGTTTGCATACTACTAAATAAATTGTTGGATTATACGAGTTGTTTAACCAATATTGTAGGGAGCAACGTTAATAAAATTATCGCACGGAGAATCGGGTGTAATTAAATAAAATTCGATGAAAGCTCGATTCCCTCGGTGCAGGAAGCGCCGGTACACGACGGCGGGTGACAAGGGAAGGAGTTAGGCGATCGCCGTTTGACAAGGCAGGAAATAAAAGCGGCTGGGAATCGATGGGAACGCGACGGAACAAGTCTCGGACGTGTCCGAGGGAAAAACTCCGGTTCAGGATTCCAGGGCTCGGCGGAAATTAGAATTTTCACGGCAGATAGAACAACGGGTTTCCCCGTGGCCTTGTAGGAGGGCGAATCTTGGCGGTTGGAACGAGTTTGGCGTTGATGGAACGACAAGAGGGTTGGCTGACTTTAGGTGGCCCGTCAAATCGAGAGGGAAGGACGTAGCGCTACGCTCCTGGAGCCGTCCAACCCCTAACTGCCGCGACACGATAAAGGACGAGGGGCCCACCCCCGGATCCTAGACCTGACAGTCTGTCTTATGTGTCGACTGACACGACGTAAATGTTGCTCGAAATAGTAAACAGTGTGTTTCCTGGTTCAACACTTAGCAACGCAATTCTTCCGACGATCGGACCAAATGTTTCCGCCATTTTTATGCGGTGAACGATCTTGATGGCGCTGAACCAAATGGGAATTCCGGCAGAGACGTCTTAGGCAAAGTATGGATTCAGAAAATACCATAAATCGAGCCCCCACAGAGTTCCAGACGAAAAAAGGAGACGATTTTTACGTAACTTTCCAGACAGTTTTTTCTTTTTCTCGAATTTGTTGTTAATATTTAAAAAATTATCAGGTGCTATTGTTATCAGCTTATTTGTCACTCTTTTCTGCTTGAAACGATACCAAACACGACTCCTTTCGGATTTAGTATGCTCGTTTAATCCACGATTTAGTGGAACCTCTACTATCCGAACCGTTGTGTTACCTATCTACTAGATTGCGATTTATGTAAGAAATATACGTCGGAGGATGACGTGCTTGGACGCGTTTTAATCCTAAAAGAACCACGAATGTAGTAATACAAGCCTCATTAGAGAATGATGAAAAATGAAGCACTTATCGAGGTATTACTGTGTCACTAAAATGTGTTAAGAAATTTTTCAGCAGAATTTGCTGAGAATGAGATGGTTCGAGGGATGAAAAAGACGATTATAAAGTTGTTGTATGTTTGATAATAGTAAATATTAATTTTTTAATATAGTGTAAAGATGTTTTTAATATTTTGTAAAATTTGTTTAAAGAAATGCTTTTTCGAGGTACTAATGAAAATGAAAAGGAAGTAGTTTTGTACGTACGGAAGTGTAGCATTAATTTTTCGGCTGTTTAGTTAAGTCACAGCAATCGAGGGGAAAGCAAAGCTGTGAAAAGATAGACTTTCTTACGGCACTTAACTTTCCCTGTAGAACTTCTAGATGAATCTACGGTAAGAGCAATAGCAGTTACGAAGACAAAGAAAACAGGGGTCGACGAAAAGCTATTTAGACGTTTGATGCTTCAACTTTCTCTTTCCGGGGGAAGACAGATGAATATATTTGCAACTTTTCCGAGTAAAATTATCCGAAGTAGATCGTCCCCTTTAATTAAAATGCATAGACTATGCATTTCTTATTTACCGTCCGTAGGTTTTGCGAAAGCATTCCTTGCGAAAAGACTAAATTTTCCAAATTTCTCAATTTGTTTTTTAAACGTAACAATCTTGTTAATCTCTAAATTGTAAATATTAATATCGATTTTATAGGGAAAATGTTCAGGGTTTAAATGTTCAAAGATGCATTATTTGAAGAGACGCTGATAGGTGAAAAGAATTTTTTTCTCCTCAAGGTCGTTTATTTAAGATTTCAAGGTCATTAATACTTTTAGTAACGAAACTATATGTATTAATTAGGATATTCTTGTAGGACGTAAAAAGACGAATTCATCGACTATAATAAATGTACATTTGCATTATTCACTTCCGAGATATTCTTGTCTGAAAGGTGAGACACTAAATATATTCAGACGTAAGTATCTAGAGATTAAATGATCGGAATGATGTGGTCATTATAGTCGTCGGACTCGTCTTTTCAAGTCCTACAATATAGTAACAAAAAAACTGAGACACTTCTTTCAAAATAAATGGTTTAGACTATATTAAATAAATATTTTTAGCAAGTATCAGTTATTAATATTTTGGGATTAAATAATTGAAACCATATGCTTATTATAGTCATTAGCTTCGGCTTTTCTACTTCTAGAAAACTTCTAGAAAAATCTATTCCTTCTGGAAAAATACCAATGAGCAACATTATCAAATACATTTTGAAAGAACTTCCTCTTTGTCATTTTTACCTGACAATCAAAACTACCGCACACATTTGGCTCTTTCGCGATTTAAATACCCCACCCTATATACAACAAGCTTTATCACTAAATTTACCTCTTCAGATCGTTAATAAACTGGAAGCTAATCCGCTTAGGCGGCTCTCGATCCGGCCGCTTTCCTTTTTTAATCGAACAATATTTCCGATTCTCTATTAAAGTCTGACACTTAGCTGCGAGATGCGCGTGTCCCGCGGGTAAACAGATAAAGAGGGAAAGAGAGAGACAGAGGCACAAACCGCGAGAGCGACGAAGAACGGAGAGATAGAGCAGCGAGGAAGCGACAGAGACAGGGGACAGCGAGAGACAGCGAGAAAGAGAGAGATCGACTGAATGAGAGAGAGACAGAGAGACAGAGAGAGAAAGAGATTGACAGAGTGAAAATGAGAGAGAGAAAGATCGACAGAATGAGAAAGAGAGAGAGAGAGATTGACAGAGTGAAAATGAGAGAGAGAAAGATCGACAGAATGAGAAAGAGAGAGAGAGAGAGAGAAAGAGAGAGCAGAGATTAAGATTACGATAGTGAGACAGAGAAAGAAAGAAAAATAAAGACAGAGAAATAGAGAGAGTAAAAAATAAAGAGAGAAACAAATGGAGAGAGAAAGAAAAGTAGAGACAGAGAAATAGAGAGAGTAAAAAAATAGAGAGAGAGAAATAGAGAGAGAAAAAAAATAAAGAGAGAGAGAGTGAAATAGAAAGAGAAAGAAAAATAGAGACAGAAAGAAATAAGAAATATCTCAATAGAGAGAGAAAGATCGACAGAATGAGAAAGAGAGAGAGAGAGAAAGAGAGAGCAGAGATTAAGATCACGATAGTGAGACAGAGAAAGAAAGAAAAATAAAGACAGAGAAATAGAGAGAGTAAAAAATAAAGAGAGAAACAAATAGAGAGAGAAAGAAAAGTAGAGACAGAGAAATAGAGAGAGTAAAAAAATAGAGAGAGAGAAAAAAAATAAAGAGAGAGAGAGTGAAATAGAAAGAGAAAGAAAAATAGAGACAGAAAGAAATAAGAAATATCTCAATAGAGAGAGAGAAATAGGGAGAGAGAAAAATAGAGGGAGATAGAGAGCGTGAGAGGAAGGGAAAAGCTTGAAGGAGAGGAGAGAGAGAGAGTGGATAAAAAGAGTGTGTGTGAGAGAGAGAGAAGTAGAGAGGAGAGAAAGAGGAAGGAGAAAGCGAGAGGGAAGGGAGAGAGTGGAGAAAGAGAACGAGAGGGAGAAGAGACAGCTAGAGAGCGAGGAGAGGAACGGAGATTACGAGATAGTGAGAAGAGATAGAAAGAGCGAGAGAGAGCTAGAGAGAGAGAAGTTTATGGACGTTTCGCGTCGACTTGCCAGCGTGACACGCAAGCAGGAGGTCGGGAAGCACTTCCGAATGTTTGCCGGGTACTGGTTCGTCGTTTGAGGTGTTTGTTAATTAATTCCGCCGGGGCGTGGTTTGTGCCTACATTTTAAGGGTCGCAGACTCCCTCGAACTCTAAATAGGACTGGTAATCGAAACTCCCGAGCGCCGATTCGCGGTATTTTCGCGTCCTTTTCCATTCCGGAAGCTTGCGAATCCTCTTGAAAAATATGAAACGAAACTTCATTCAACAATCGTCTTTATCACTTTATATTTGCCCAATCCACTTTTATACTACACTCATAAAAATCCGCAATCGAAACATTAACAGCATTTAATTTCATTTCAAAACCAGATTGCAAATCTTTGTGCAAAATAAAAATTATTTAATTCAACCGCAAAAATCAAGTCAAAGAAATTTGCAATGCCTCTTATAATTTCACTAAGTCGAAAATAATGTAAAAACTTCCTTCAACAATTATTTCCATCATTTCATATTTGCCAAATTCACTTTTCTAATAAATTCGTGAAAATCTATAATGAAAACATTAACAACATTTAATTTCATTTGACAACCAGATTGCAAATCTTTGTGCAAAATAAAAATTATTCAATTCAATCGCAAAAAAACAAGTCAAAGAAATTTGCAATGCCTCTTATAATTTCATTAATTAAAAAATAATGTAAAAACTTCATTCAATAATTATTTCCATCATTTCATATTTGCCAAATTCACTTTTCTAATAAATTCGTGAAAATCCATAATGAAAACATTAACAGCATTTAATTTCATTTGACAATCAGATTGCAAATCTTTGTGCAAAATAAAAATTATTCAGGTCAAGCGTAAAAATTATTAAAAAATTATCTTTATAATTCTTTTGCCAAATCCACTTTTATTTATCCCAATAAACTTTCTATCTTTCTTTCCCATAAAAATTCACAAAAATTTGCAATCGAAACACTTCAAGAAAGCATTTCCTTCTTTTTCCTACTTCTGAACGTTCAATTTTGCCATCAACAAGCGCAGCAACAAAAATTGTCGTTTCCGGTTTGTCCGGTAAACCAACGAACGTCACGGGAGATTATTAACACTTAGGATTGAACAATCCGGTCGTCGGCGCTCCGTTATGCGAACGTATCTTCCTTTCGGTACAGCGACTGACGACACAATAATTTTAATTAATCAAGTTTCGCTCGGCCAGTTTAATTATGTCGCGCGCTGGCGTAATTAAATTACAATGTACGGCGTATAGTCGGAATGCGAAAACTTAAATTAAGCCGATGGGCTTCTGCCGGTAGACAGAAGTTTGCTGTTAATGAGAATATTTTCTAAGTGGTCGATAACCCCTCGGATCCGTGGGATATCGAGCCTGGGGATGACCTTGTCAGATGGAAATTGCCTATGGCAGGGCTCGTGATAATTACGCCCGCCATAAGCTTTAAGTGTACGAAGAGATCTAGTGGATAATTATCTCGTTCGCCCGAGATACGAAAGTATTTTCCTTCAATTTTGCTGTCGGTTATTTCCGCATTAAGATCCTCCTAAAATACAGTAAAACTGAAATTTACACAGGGCGCACCATTTCGAAAGATATGCTCGAATATTTCCGTAACTGTTAACTGTGTTGAGAAATGTTTTGATTAAATGTTACACAGTTATAGAAGGAACATAATTCTGTAGCAGAGTGTTTCTCTTAGGTGGAAGACTAGAAGACGTATTATTATTTATTTTTATGTTTAAATGCTTGTTACAACAATGGCAGATTTTTATTAATTTTTCAATATGGGTCCAAGTAACACAGCTCCATGTTTGAACCTCGTTGTATCAATATTAACTGTCTTGCAATAAGGTAACACTGAAATTTACACAGGGCGTTCCATTTCGAAAGATATGCTCGAATATTTCCGTAACTGTTAACTGTGTTGAGAAATGTTTTGATTAAATGTTACACAGTTATAGAAGGAATATAATTCTGTAGCAGAGTGTTTCTCTTAGGTGGAAGACTAGAGGACGTATTATAATTTATTTTTATCTTTAAAAGCTTCTTACAATAATGGCAGATTTTTATTAAATTTTCAATCTGGGCCCAAGTAACAAAGTTCCATTTTGGAACCTCTTTGTATTAATATAGACTGTCCTGAAATAAGATAAAATAGAAATTTACACAGAGCTCTCCATTTCGAAAGAAATGCTCGAATATTTCCGTAACTGTTAACAGTGTCGAGAAATATTTCCATTAAATATTACACAGTTACAGAAGGAACATAATTCTGTAGCAGAGTGTTCCCCTTAGGTGGAAAATTAAAGGATGCATTATCATTTATTTATTTTGCAACTTTGGTGGATTTTTATTAAATTTTCAGATTAAATTAAATTTTCGGATCTGCAGAACGTGCTTTTTAAACTTTGAATACGAGCGCGCTTAAAAAAGTTGTAGGAAACAACTTTCAGTATTTTCTCTGTAATTTCGAAAATTTGCAAACTTTTGAAATTTATGTTTTTTGCGTTGAAACTGATTAAATAAAAGTTGACTTTTTAAAATAATTATGTGGGTATTAATGCGACTGCGAATTGTATTAGACTACCGATTGGATGCTTCTAGGAAAGTTTAGCGCCGCCATTTTGGAACCTCGTTGTATGCACATAGTCTGGCTCTCATTAATAGCAAGAATCAGTAAATTGGTAGTGCCTCGCCAGCGGCAGAACTCTGTATGTACACGCAGCAAACAAATCTTCGATCAGAAGACCAAGCCAAACTTTGGACGCTCATTAATAATAAGAAACAGTTGGTCGATTACACTTTGACACTGTGAAACCGCGAGGAAACCTTCGATGAGCTGGACGCAGTACCCTAACTTTGGGTCCTCGCGATCATTGTACGTAATAACGTCCCGCCTCATTAATAATCGGGAGACAACCAGTTTGTAGACGGCAGGGGCCACCCGAGAAAATTCATAATTAATTAGGAGGTTTAATTACAGTCGTATGGACATTGTAGGAAATATGTTCAACAACCATACTCATTCGAGTTCGTTGCTTTATATTGGACCAAACTTTATATTGGTTCTCATTTCATTTTGTACTTGTCTTTAGTTCCTGTTACACTTCATTCGATTATGCTCGTTTCTGCTCGATTTAATGTTTGACACATTATTCAATATATATTCGATTTTGATTTTATATTTGACTTCGTGCTTCATGTTAATTGTTTATTTAATATAATTTCAATTTTATAGTTCACTTCATATTTGCTGTCAATTATATATTAGTTTTACTTTGATTTTAATTAAACTTCATATTTTATGTTAATTGTGCATGTAATTTTGTATTGATTTTATATATCTTCTCATATTCGATGTCAATTGTTTATTTAATTTTATATTGATTTCATAATTGACTTCAAATTTGGTGTCAATTGTTTATTTAATTTTATATTGATTTTATATTTTATATTAGTTGAAGAAGTAGAGTCAAATCTCTGAGATCGACATGCCAAGCCTAGCATAAACATTTGTTGATTTAAACAATCTCCAAAAATGATGAAAACCTCACAGACTTCTATCATCAACGAAGCAGGCAACAGACACCTTCCTGCAGCAAACTCGATCGAACCTACCGTACAAACAGCCACCTCGAAACTCATTTCCCACGATGATATCGCCAGTCTTTTAATCACGAACGACATAAAAATCAGCCTAATTAAATGTAGGAGGTTCGTTAGTTTCCTGCGAGTTTAATGTTCGATTAAAGACGCGAAAGATCAAAGGTTCCGATCAGCGATAGTGAATTAGCCTTAATTCAAACGGAAGGTGCTTTGCCGTCCTTTGTCTCCTCTCTCTCTCCCTCTCTCCGTCTCTTCGTCCTCCCTTTTCCATCTTCTTAACGGGCACAAGGCGTCCGCGAAAATCCGCCACTATAAATAGTGCGAACCCGTCTGACTGCGTGTCTGTAATCTCGTGAAATGTGCTCTTGAGTTCCTTGTCCAAACGACGCGGCGCCGCGCGTCCCGACGCTGCCCAGATGCCGAGATAATTCACTGGGCCAGGCGCTCTCCACGCGGCGCGACTCGCCGTTAAAATTAGCGAAACGACAGATTTCGCCGAAACAGACACCGCCCGGCATTGTTCCTTTGCTCGCAGGTAATTCATGAATCAATGGGACCGGTTTGGGAGAATGGCAATCCTCCACTGTCATTCGAATTCGGAACCAGACGATCGCAATTAGCGAATGGTGTCTGGCGTTAGGCCGCGTCTACACTTGCCCTTGCATCTCGCTGGATGATTCTCCCTACGCAACTTGCGGCATATACAGATACAGAAGAGGTACTACGTTCTGCGCTGCACGGGTCGGGGACGGTCGAGCTGCTGTCCCTACTACTGCGCTGGAACTAGCGCGAGGTGATGACGCTCTTAACTCAATCCCCATTACTTGGATCGAACTAGTACGAGCCTACGACGCTCGAGGCACTCGTTCCACTATCAC
>CM052084.1:6904968-6919128 GCA_028453745.1 Agapostemon virescens
GAAAAATCGGTGAAAAATCATATGTCTCCGATTCTTTTGTAATTTTGACTACACGTTTCTAGACACGCAGTCAGAGTGTATGGCAATTTTCAGGTCGATCGGAATCGAATTGCAGCCGCGGCGCGACTTTGAAGTTTCGGGGCGATCAATGGCGAAAATGGGAAAAATGGGGTTGATAAAACGAAGCCTCCTAGGTTTTCCTGAAATGCTAGCCTCGATATTGAGTAACATATTTAAAGAGGAAGGTTTGGGGAAGATTTTAGCGTTTGAGCCATGTCGATAGCTCTAATAGTTTGGCCGGGGCACGACTTCAAAGATTTGCCAAATATTGTCAAATATTGCTAGATTAAATATATTGAAGATTGTAATTGTATCCGTGTTTTTCGAGTTAAAAATGATACCGGGCCAAAAGAGCATACAATCTCAGGTAATCTTAATATGTGTGAATGACTGCGGTTTTTCGTTGACATTTGTCGGGGTAGAAATTTTTACGTGAATTTAGAAAATTACCCGAGGGCGAACGAGTTGGACGCAACATGGCGGCGGAACCGGAAACGCACATGGCAGAGGCAGAAAAGAGGAAGGGAGAGAGAGAGAGAGACAGAGATGTTTGAGCGCGTTAATTGTAATTGTAAAGCGGTCGAATCTCCAGGCGACGTTATATGCGGCTTGGACGACCGCGGCGCAGAGTCCCGAGGTTACCACAGCTTGGTTATCCGCTGTTCAATTAACAATTACGAATGAATATTAATTGCGAACACTCCAATTTTCGGAAGCAACGGCGACAACTTTGTCAGGTTAGAAACATTCGCTTGTTCCCGATAATGAGGCACCCGCCGGCGCGGGACGCCGTTGCCGGATACGAAATTCTGGCCAACTATTAAGCACTAGCGATCACTGTACCACCGGTGGAAAATTAAATAGGAATTAAATATGCAGCGCAGAAGTTCCGAGCTATCGTGCACACCATCTTATTCATTCTACACGTAGGTCCGTGTCACCGATAGAAATCGGTACATACAATAGGACACATGTTTGCAATACCTCCTCCAGTTTCTGCGTAACAAAAGGATTTCGGTCAAAGTTATACCATTTTAAGAATTAAACATAATAATCGAGACAAATATAAATTTCAACGGCCATTTTCTAATAGAACGATATGCTTTTCATTCGATAGTCTTGTAGAGCGTGAAAAGACGAATCCAATGAGTACCATGAACGTACCATTTCGATCATTCGATCTCGAGATATTTGCGTCTGAAAGATGCGTTTTCATAGTTAATTAAAACAGACTTGAATATCTGGAGACTGAAACATCCGAATAGTACGATTATGGTACTCGTTGGATTCGTCTTTTTATGCTTTATAAAAATGCCCAAAGACGACTATAAAATCGCATTCGTAATAACTCCACTGTAGCGAGTAGCTCACCTTTCAGACACAGGTATCTCGAGATTGAACGATCGGAATGATACATTCATGGTACTCGTTGGATTCGTCTTTTCATGCTCTACAAGAATACCGAACGAAAATGATAAAATTACTGAAAAACTGAACGTTGACCTCGAGATTATCGGGATACTATTAATAACAACGTTGGATCCGATGACTTCTGAACGTGAGGAGGGATCTTTTGCATTCGGATTAACATTTCCACCGTTCCTCCGTGTCCCCGTCTATTTTTCTCGCGATCCTCAATAAAAGTACGAAGCGTCCTTACTACTTTGCACTCGGCAGCCTCCAGACCTTCAGATTAGCATTTCCTCGATTCTCTTATACACTTTCCCCGGAGATTACGGATCTCGCATAATATTATATCGAACGGCGGCGAGCATTATCGAGGAGCACGTTCGTTAAAAGACAGAACGGAATTATTATGTAAAGAACGCGCTGCGCCGGCAGAAATGGACAGCGAAAAGCGAGGGGAGCGGGGAAAAGGAGTCGCAGGAAACGCTCCTCTGCGAGTAATCGTTGCATTACACCGGATAAATAATTGCCTTATTTCAATTGGTAACGGTATTCAACGATTATTGCCGATACACGGGAAACTACTTTAATGTCGACGACGGGGCTCTGCCTCGAACGGAGATTTCATAAATAAAAGATGAAACGCGGTTCGAGTCGACGGAATTGAGAAGCCTGCCGAGGAACAGAGGCGTTCGAGGGATAATTTTGCTTTGTGCCAGCTCTATCTTCTACGGCCGCCAATAGATGGACAGAGGGACGATTGCGCGCCCTTTCTCGCTGCTACCTGATCTCTCGTCGATTCCCGTATACAGGGCGAGTCGCCAAAGTTTGCGCCTCAAATATCTTTCTTGTTTCTAATGATACGTAAAATATGGTAAGGACAAAGTTGAATGGTACAATGGAGCTGACACGATGCTATAAAAAAATTTGTTTTTATATCATATTTTTAGATATCAAGGTCACCTTGACTTTTTTAAAATGGAACCACCCTTTTTTAAACACCTACAAATCATTGTAGGGACTATCAAGTCCCTTTCATTAGGAATTCAGTGACTATATTATTCCAAGGTCATTCAAGGTCAAGGACAGAAAAAACGTCCACCAAAGCAAAGATTTAACGTAAACGGTGTTCGGGACTGCTTGCGACAGCAAAGTTGACGGATTAATTGTTTGAAATAGTTAAAAAGTCTGCAAAATGTCAAACAATATTTGATTAATATATATATAACAGTATTTTTAAAGAAATAAAAAAGATTTTAAGAAATTTGAATCGTTTGTTCAATTGTGAACGAATGGAAGTAGTGAAATGGATGAAATTGTTTCAGGACTTTTGTTTAAAATGAAAAAACTTTGTGCAATAACTTGTATGGGCCGTTGGGCACGAAAAATGGCTCGTATACGAAACATTTGAACAGCGATGTTTTCGTTGAGAAGAATGGACGAGCAATAAACTCGTACTCATTTGAAAGCTTGAATCGTCTACTTTCTCTGTACGTTATTCATTTTTTTTTTTCATGAAAAAACTAAAAACGCTGCATGATACAGCAGATGGAAAACCGAGGACACTTTTATTCTCGAAACTGCTGTCGGTTCGCAACATCCGCAAAAACGTACCCAAAGAGAGGTATTTTTAATGAACCTACCACAGTTTTGAAAATAGCACCGTCCCCTTCGTGAACAGGCCTCAAAATTTGCAGGACGATTTTTTTGTTAGCCGATTTATACGACTTTGAATGAAAGGTACAGCGCCAAAGTGACAAAAGTGTACGCCAGAGTAGCGTTTCTCGTTCGAGCCTCATAAAACAGTGAAATAAAAATCGTGCGTCGAGTTTCGATGTGTCGTTGCCAAGAAGAAACATCGATTTCGAAGTTTCTGGTGAATTGAATCGCGAGGAAAATTTTTCAAAATTTCCACAGACGTTCGAACCTGCCACAAATCGAAATTCTCACATTTACGACAAACCTAAGCTAGTAAACATAACAGAATTAACCCTTAGCACTCGAAGCAATTCCATTCCAAATTCGATACAATATTTTTAACTATAATAGCTCCATTGTACATAATTTATTTCCTTTCATACATATGAAATTAATTACTATTGCTCGTACTTAGAACATTACAACTGTTATCGATTTTTTCGCTGCAAATCTAGCGATGTAAAAGTCTGCTTAAATAATAGTATAGCAATTTTTAGTGGCGCCTTGGAGGCGCCATTCGAGTGCAAAGGGTTAAAAAGCTTTCTAGAAACTTCTGGCGACTACAATAGAAAGTATGCAATTAAATAAATAAACAAACGTGTAAAAGCATACTTTCTCGAGACCCGATTGCAAGTTAAGAAATCGATCAGGCTGCCTAAAATGTATTTCCTGTCTATCCAGTTAGCCTGCATAAAATTGAGCAGTCGTAAATAGAAGTGTACGTCAGTGGCACACTACCGATGACCTAAATAATGAAACAGAATTGTAGGAATAGTCCGTCAGAAATAATCAGAAGACGGTCTGTCCTATGCGACAACCGCTCCGGTTTCGGTAAACTGAATTAAACCGCAAGAAACACCGCGGAACGGCTGATAGTCGTTTCAGTTAACGTCATTCTAGGTCCCGAAGTTAGCAAACCCGGGTCCACTTGTCTGGGATACAGCGAAGTTGATAAATCTGCGGCGTTAAACGCTTTAATCCGCGTGCGGATCCATGATTTATCACCACGTGAACATGAAACCGGAATTTGCCCATAAGCGGCGCTAGTCGTCAATTTGGGCACCGTTTAACCGCGTCAGTGACGCCATTTTCTTGTTTCGACATCCAATAAAGATTCTCAACTCGCAACCGTACAAGTTTCATACAACAGCACAGTTTTTAATAGACTATATTCTATAACACCATTATTTTCGTTGTTATGGAAAATACGAGAAAGAAAATACGTAAATTGTAAAAATCATACAATACAAAATTTTTGTAAGATGATACAGTTGAATTTTATTTGTTCACGACTCTCTCGCGTTCTAGTCCCATTCCTAACGTTCCATATCGTAACAAAATTCCGGTTTCATATTTGCACGGCTGGTATAAAGCGTGCTTGCGCATCGAAACGCGTTCTGGAAATAAGTTCGCCGTCTTCCCGGAGTCCGGCGCCGGATCGGTCTCGCTAATTACGATCCGCGTCGGCCGTCGATGCCGAAAAACAGCGGAGTCTCGAATTTTTCCCCCCGAATATACTTCTGCGACAGCCGGTCGCCGGCGGCGTTTAATCAGATTTATAGGCGGCCGGCGCAAAGGGAAAATGTTGATCAAATTTTTACCGGTTAAATCTGTCGTGAGTTGTTTATGCCCGCATAAACCAGTCCAATTATCGTGAGAGCTTGAAGCCCATCGTCCTGGTAGTGGATTACTTTTGCGCGCGCGGACGTCGTGCACGCTCGAGGAAGAGGAGAGGAGAGGTTCTCACGTCGATACGCTGGAATCCCGCCAAATCTAATTTCAAAACGAAAAATAATATATGCCTCCTTTCGGGCTCTATCTCGAGGGAGGAGAAGGAGGAGGAGGAGGAGGAGGGGGAAGGGAAACGTTCGCCACTCAAAGCGAGAGCCGTTTCCCGCGTGTCTTTCGCTTTGGGCCGAAAAAAAAAATGCCGAGCCGCTTGAATTAAACGAAACGCGCGGCGTCGCAGTCTTTCGACTCGAAATGCCCGATATGAATGTTTTTTCGTTCTCCAGCCGGCCGTGATGCCGACAAATCCTGCTGGAAACTTCGACGAAACGTCAGCGCCGAAGCTTTTTTGACGGAACTGTTCGAGGAACGAGATAATTGTATTGGATCGCTTGGCTACAGGATTTTTCGGCGCTCCCGCTGGCTCTCGAGCTTGTAAAATACGGGGTGTCTGGATTAATTGGGATCGATTGAACGTTTAGTTTGTTTATCGTTGCAGGGGGGACGCTTGTTCGCGAGCACAGCTACATTTTGTTTGAACGTTATGGCACGTATGAAAGCGGAAACTATTCTTGCCTCACATCGGATTCGGTTTTGTTTTTAAGGGTAACGATTGATTTTCAGTGTGCATTATTGTAGAGAATTACGAGACAAGTAAAACGAGTACCATGAAGATACCTTTCTGATTATGCAATCTCGAGATACTCGTGTCTGAACGCTGGCCTAATTGATATGCTCAGACGTGCTCTTGAGTTTGTGATATTAACTGTCTTCATTAATTAATTGAATATTTACTTTGTAGGAGAACGCATTTTGAGTGTCTAAACAGTAAGGTACATATATGATAGTGGATATTATTCTTGTGGCCATTGTATTTTTTTTGCAAAGAAATCTATGATTTCAGTTAAGTATTATTGTAGAGAATGACGAGACGAGTGCAACGAGTATCATGAACATACCTTTCTGATCATTCAATCTCGAGATACTCGTATCTAGACGGTAGCCTAATTCATATGTGCAGACGCAACACATGATCCGAATGGTACGTTCATGGTACTCGTTGGATTCGTCTTTTTACACTCTACAAGACTGTCAAAAGAAAACCGTACAATTCCTTAAAAAATTAATCGATAACCTTGAAAATTTATTTTAAAAAATCTTCAAAGAATATTGTTTACGTCCTAAGCAATCTTTCCGGACCAAAAGTTTGAGAATGCTAAAGCCTGCAGATAAAACCAGTACAGAGTATAAAATAATTGCTAGTTTAATTAACTAAAATTTATTTTGATAGAGAATTATTGAATTTTAATTTATTGTGTTATATTATTTAGATAATTATTATAATCGTGTGTATATATAATTGTTACTAAAATTTCATGACGGCTACAGCAGAAATTAAATTATTTGTTAACAACATTGCTGAAACGAAATGTTTCACCGTAACCGTTCAGTTATGATATTTTAAAATACGTTTTGATAGGCGTGTTCCATTGTTCCATGGAAGCCTCCGAAATGTTATTGGAAACAAAATTTTTATATCCGCAGCTGAAAATATCTACGTACAGTGACGTCAATACAGCGTTATGCTGTCTGCAAGCTTCCGCGCTCGCTATGACAAGAAAAAAGGGGAGCCTACCCCTCGACAGAATGTCAGCCAATTAAAGTTGCCTTTTAATTATCATACAATTTTCCGTGTTCCCGGGAGCGGGACGGAAATTGGCACAAATAACCAGTGGACACGAACAAATATTTCAATTTTAAAATAATGCTTTTGACGGATGCGGTTGGAAAATATTTCACATTGTTGCGAGAGATGTGCATTACAATAACCGTAATGTAGACGATAATTTAATAAAGGCGGAATTCATTTACAAAACCCCCGACGCATGAAAAGATCGAAATTCTTATGTGAAAAAAATTAATAACGTGCGCAATGCTGTAAAAAAACAATTATGCAACGTGTAGATACAACCTTCCGGTAATACATATGTGTATCGTTTAATGAAACGGTTGTAATTGAATAATTTGCATTTTATTGAAAATTATTACCGATTTGGAATTTAATAGAACTCGTATATTCATCGTTTTCTTGCTATTGTTATTCGTTAACAATTAGACGTAGACTTATGAAAGATTTTTTCATTTTTTTTTTTAATAAATATTATGTTATGAAATCTTAAAATCCCTGTTGCAAAAGTGTATGCATTAATAACATATTTTTGCAAATTAAATTAAATGAATAATTTATTATGCAATTACTAAATGGCAGAATAATGTATTCGGTAACATTCAGTAATTACAATAATGTACAGCTACATAATTTAAAATAATGTAGAATAGTACATTAATATTTTATATTTATAGTACTAAGAAAATTAGGGAGGGAAGGGGTGGGGGGTCTAGAATCGAATAATTTAAAGTTTTCATTTTTCCACAATTTTCAAGATTATTCATAATTCATCCGTTTATGATTACAAGGGAAACATTTTGAACATGCTCCCAAGCATGTCGCAGAAACGTCCCAGACTTCATTTTTAGACTTTGACCAGTATCCTCTAACTTTCCTGTCCAGGTGATCCCAAAGCACCTGTCCAATCTGCAGATAATGTAAACGGGCTTTGAAACTGGGAGAAGTATCATAAACAGACAATGCGCAATGTCTACAGAACGCCCGTATACTTAGAAAGTGTATAGTCACCGGCAAAAGTATAGTCGCAGCTAGCTTTCTTTGCATAATGAACATATAATTTAAAAGATAATGCGTTTTGTTAAATTATTCAACATTTTGTGCACAAGTCGATCGTGGACACAATAATGACGATTTTAAAACTATTGTACTGTTCTAACATCGACAATGTCTCTATAATGTTATTATTTCATTAAATTATTTTAACGTTTGTCATTATTTGTTTACGAAACCTCGATCAATATATCTGTGACAGTTTTCTGCATAAAACGAGCCCAAACACGATGCAGTTAGTGTCGTATTTGTTTGTTTAATTCATGGTTCAGCGGAGTCTCTGTTATCCGAACTGTACAATTTTTGTGGTTATACAGAATTAGGTAATAAAACGGGCGATCTAAATAATTTGGTTGCTGTTGTGTCCGAAGAAATATATTTGATTTCGAGAGAGGTATAATTCCTTGTCATTAATTTTTTAAAATAATTTTAATATTATTTCTTTTTTAAATAATATTCTTCTCTATGGATTATCTAATAGGACATTTCTAGATACAATAATGGTCTAACAGTCGAGATTGTACAGTTCGTGTACAACTTAGCCTGTACAGATTGCACAGACTCAAGGTCGTTCAAGGTCAACTACAATATAAAATATCTACTCTGGAAAACTGATCGAATCATTCGATGATTTACTCATCTAATGATACCCTGTCGATGCAAATGCTCAATACGACGACCTTGAACATCAATGTACACTCAAATGCATCAGCTGTTACAATCGTCGGTTCGGATAAGTGAGGTTCCACAATACCATGGATTAAACGACTAAACTGGCTCCGAATTGTATCGTGTTTGGAATCATTTCAATCAGCAAAACGTCGCGCATCTTCCACTAGAACTTTCCACCACGCTACGACCTTGATACGACCTTGAGAAAGAAAAATTCCATCATAAACTCCTAATCGAACGATTAATACCAAGTTTACGGAGCACCACGACTGACAATTCTACATTATTTTACAGAAACAACAAAAATGCCTCGTCTGAAATTCAGAACAATTTTCTTGATAACCCCAAGAATCTTAGCAATCCAAGATAATCCTAAATGAATATGAACAAAGTTCGTAATCCGGATTTAGTTGCGAAGGGAAACGACGGATTTCGCTGGGAGCATTTGCAACGTCGTCGGCCAATGTCGACCGAAAACGAACTACAAATTAAAACATGGCGGCGCACACGAACAGCCCCGGCCAGATCGGAAATCTGCTCGATTCGGCTGGGAACAGTACGATAAATCTCAACATTCTCCTTTCTCTGGTGGCCCATTCGCACGGAACCGCCGCACGGAAAAGGATCCGGGACGAATCCTGACGGAACACTCGTGAAAATAATCGCCTCGATCGATCGGAGGATCACGAGCGAGAGGTACAAACTACAGTTTGTGCGCGGGATCGTGTCGGGGCGAATTGCAGTCACGCGCGCGGACAAAGAAGGGGGCAGTCCAGCGGTCTCGGTCACGTGTTCGTTTCATTCGGCGGGTGGGGGGCCTTCGACTGGTTGCGGCGCGAGAGGAGGGGGCAAAAGGGGAGGGGGCAGCGCGGTGTAGTAACACGTATACACGTGGGGCTGAATTTTCCGGAACATTGTCGAGGAGCACGACGGGGTCGCTCTATTCGATTCCGAATCGAATCGGATGACGAGGGGCGGGGAGGGGAAGGGAGGGGGCCGGGGTTAGGTTTTCGACCGGACGAGCGGGAAACCGACGTTTGCCCGAGCTGCAGAATTTACCCCATTGGCCAGCCTAATGGCACGGATTTCATTATGCCAGGTTTACACGACGGCGAGCCTACATTACGCGCGGCAAGTCGTCGGCCCTTCAGCTCGCCGATTCCGAATGCAAAACTGTTAGCCGGGGCAAATTTGCACGCCGGAGAATATTGGCCGGCTGGGAATCGTTTAATCGTGTTGACGGTGACCACCGCGAAGAAGATTGCCATCGAGGGGCGAAGATGACTCGCGTTCGTTGCGCCTCTTGCGAGAGAGCAGGATGACCTTGGGGATGAAGGAATTCTACAGAGTCTAAGTGGCAAAGACATGTATTCGATTAATGGAGAAGCTACTGATAGACGATGGGTAAAGGAAGGTCAGACAAATCTCAGGAATACATGGACGAATATTTTTTTTAAACTATGACCTTCAGATGACCTTGAAAACGAAATAATTCGACGGAGTCAAAGTAACAGGCGAATGAATTCAACTAGTGGCGTGGCTTTGAATGGACAGTAAGTAAAGAAACACTTAAGGAATCTCAAAAGTACATTGACAAATATTTTTACGCAACTATGACCTTCAGATGACCTTGCGAACAATGTAATTGTACACAATTGGAGTAGGACAAAAATGAATTCGATTAATGAAGGAGCTACTAATGGACAATGTGTAAGGGGCAGTCAGAAAAATCTCAGGAACAAGTTAACAAAATATTTTTATAAAACTATGACCTTTGGATAACCCTAAAAATAAAAGAGTTCGGCGCAATCAAAGTAACAGAGAAATTAATTCAACTAGTGACGTAGCCCCAAATTATTTAGCAATAAGGCAACATTTACAAAAAAATCTAAAGAATTACGTTGACAAATATTGTTACGCACCCATGACCTTCGGATGACCGTGACAACGAAATAGCCTAGCGTAAAGCAACAGACGACTAAATTCGATGACTGAGAGGCGTCGGGGATAAACGGCGATTCGAACAGCGGAATGCGGTGGATCAACGGGAAAAACGGGATCGCGGAAGAAATTCAGGATTCGCAGGGCTCTGCAGCGCGCGCGCGCTCTTTCCCGCGGAATTCCGGATTCCCTTTGCGCGATTCCGCCGCTTTGATTCCTCGGTAATTTCGGGCGCGAGTGCGTTCATCAACGGCGCGCGTCCCACTTGGTTGACCGACCGGTGTTCCGTGGGGCCGTCGATTAGATTTGCAGTGCGCGCAACAGCGCGAAGTTAGGCGCGCCGGAGTATGAGAGGCCGAGGGGATTTCGCTGCCGGACGATCGGGCAATCCGATGATCGAACCCTAATCGAATTAAACTGGCCCGGTTGTAGTCGTGTTTACGACGGGCTGACTCGTCGGTTTGGATTTGCAGCGTTCGCGCGATAATGGCCGCACACGCGTTAAACCTCTCTCCACTCCCCTCACCCCATCATCCCCCCACTTGACCAATCTTTGGTTATTCGATACGGACTTTGGCGGGGCGACGTTTTACCTCTACAGAGGCGTTGGAAATCGAGTCTGCTTGGATAGCCTCTAACTGAAAGAGTTATGGCACTTTTTAATCGGTCCCGTTTCAAACGAGAACCACAAATACGACAACTATAAATTTCGAATTGTCTACGCTGAACTGAACCTGCACACTCATTTAACCATGATTGAGTTTATACTTCAATTTAAGATAGGAGATTCCTCAGCTGTTTCCGAACAACTTTCCCCTTTGCCACTTCGCGATTGGACGCTCCGTTTCCGAGTTATCAACAAGAAATGCAGACGCCGACGCCAGCCCCGCCCTCAGCCTAGTCTCCCCGCCCCAGGCGCGCTCTAATTGGTCCGCGTTTCCCGTTAATAACTCCCAAACGGAGCCGCGTACGACTTTTTCGCGAAGGAAAAATTTTCTTGGAATGACCCCACGAAGAACTCGACAATTTTTCGAAAAGCCTGTCCCGTGTCAAGCTATTTTTGCTCTAACTTTTATACAGGCCATTTAATGTGTAACTAAAAACTGATATATTATTACAAATTCATTTGCTTTGTTCTATACTACATATTTTTTAAAATGCTACTCGAAATAAATAAATAATACTTGTTTATCGTTCGAAGTCCCAGCGAATCTACAGTTTCAGCCATTCGAAGAGCAACGGCTAAACGAGTTTCCGTTCCAGTGGATCTCGAGGCTGTCACGCCATGCTTCCGTTAATCGAAACCGCAGAGACTCGTCGCACAATGTCTCGCCCTCCATCTTGGTCCACTCGTAAACGAGCGAACGTGCCGCGTTTAACTTTAAATATTCGTCGGCCACGTTTTAACGGCGACGGGGACCGGATTGGATTCGCTGCCGGCCACTGTCCACCTAAGTAAACTAAATCTTCAACGGGAATTTACGATCACGTCGATCCGGCGTCTTCCATCAGCCACCGACTTGTGTCCTCCGCCATTTTGAAACCCTGGCGGACGCTGCGACCGACCATCGCCAGAATTTGTTCAACCATTCATGCAACTTAGCTTTAACCCTTAACAATCCAATTGACGCCTCTTGGGCGACAATAATTGCTACAATATTATTTAAAACAATTTTCAGAATTATTTAAAACAAAATGCAGAAGTCTTCTTATTTGACAATTACTGAAATTACAATGTTCCTAGAAAAACTTTTTCCAGAAACTTGTTCACTAGAATATATAACATAAAAATTAATTTATTTAATAATTTACTAATTATAATTATTACTGAAAGAAACTTTGCATAATTGCAACCTTGTCAATATTATAAAGCATTGTAAATCAGTATAGTTCAGTGTCCCGTCGTTCCAGTGTTAAAAATTGAAATGTGTGCACGTACAAATACTAAAATTTGCACGAAAAGAAATGATTCGTGTGCAATGGAGCTATTGTAAACAATTTTGAATTTAAAATTGCTTGGAATGCAAAGGATTAATATTAAATATATATGCACAAGTGTACGTTGCGTTGTTTGTTATTTTGTGAAAGTTGTGCGAAGAAATATTCGGACAGTTCCCCGGTCAAAATGGCGTCCGACTTATGGCACTAGCTACTGGAAAAGAATGTCTGCAAATCGATCGACGAAAGGCCAAACGTTTAAATAATTGTTGAAACTTAAACGAGACAGCTCGGATGGAGCGTTGCAGCGTGTTGCAGCACTATGTGCTGCACTTTTGGGCGCCGGTGTGTATCGTGGAAGCTCGGAAGAGCATCGACAGTCTATTAACGAGGAGCGTCGAGTCCCCGACGAATTTTCCCCGACGATTATGGCGACGGGCCCGCGGGATAAAGTTTCTTAGGACCAAGTTCTGGCCAGGGGAACCAGCTGCCGGAAGCCGCAGCGTTCCTTGCTCGTTTGATTGCCAAAAGGCAGCCCGGAAGAGAGTAAGGGTACACCTTCGAAGAATCCGGGGAGGGACTTCCGTCTAGTTGACGGAGAAAATTAAATTTACTGCCACTCTGGAATCGTGAGTTTCGCTGGTGTATGCGAGCACCCGATGCGTCTTCCCTCTTCCCTCTTCCGCTTCGTCCTCAGCCTCGTCCCTTCTCCAATCCTTCGGAATAGATTCCCTGGTCGCTTAACGGCCACTAAACAACGCTTATGATCATTATTTCGTCAAAAGTAACTCGAAATCATTTTCCTAATGAAACCATAATAGATTGTCGTTGTCAAAATCGATGAAGCTCTTCCCTTTCCAAACATTTCCCTGTGAAACGCTTCCTAACCTATTCGTCGTACATTTCTGGTTAAAAAGATACCAGACACAATTCCGGACGTTTTTAGCCGTTTAATCCACGATTTCATGGAACCTCGATTATGCAAACTGGTTGATAAACGACGCATGAATTTGTTGCTTTTAATAATATTTATATGAAACTTGTGCTAATATATTCGTTGCTCTTTTCTGGTTAAAACGATGCCAGACATGACACAATTCCGGACATTTTTAGCCATTTAATCCACCATTTGATGGAACCTTGATTATGCGAATTGGTTGATAAACGACGCATAAATTTGTTGCTTCTAATAATATTTATATGAAACTTGTACTAATATATTCGTTGCTCTTTTCTGGTTAAAACGATGCCAGACATGACACAATTTGGGACATTTTTAGCCGTTTAATCCATGATTCGATGGAACCTCAATTATGCGAATTGGTTGATAAATGACGCATAAGTTTGTTGCTTTTAATAATATTTATATAAAATTTCATTCGACATATTCCTGACACTCTCCCGATTAAAATGATACCAAACACGACGCAGTTTGGAACACACATACTCCTTTGATCCACGGTTTAGTGGAACCTCTGTTATCCGAACCGCGTAAATAGGTAAGTTTATATGTGAACAGTTCGGTTTATAGCGATTAAGATTCTGCGCGATTGGTTATACGAATTGGTCAAGATGTAAATTGGATTAATACTCATTTTTACTAATGAAAATATTAAATTTAGAAAAAGCGACTCATTTCAACAAACTATAGCGGCATTCCGCCATTTTCTTCCCCAATACACAGCATCCAGCACATTTCTACAAACATCTGAAGCACCAAAACCGAATCATCCATACAAATGACAATTATTCATAGAGTTGACCTTGACAAAATGTCTCGAGGTCATTGAAACAGACTATGGCAGTATTCTGCCATTTTCTTCCCCAATACACAGATCCAGCATATTTCTACAAACATCTCAAGTATCAAAACCGAACGACCCATACAAATGGCAATTATTCATGGAGTTGACCTTGACAAAATGTCTCGAGGTCATTGAAACAGACTATGGCAGTATTCTGCCATTTTCTTCGCT
>CM052084.1:6919528-6954338 GCA_028453745.1 Agapostemon virescens
CCATTTTCTTCGCTGATGCAGCATCCAGCACGTTTCTAGAAACATCTGAAGCACCAAAACCGAACGACCGATGCAAACGAGAATTGTTGATCTTGACAGAATGCCTCGAATCAAGAATCATTGTTGACAGAATCAAGCGAAGAGTATATCTGCAAATAATTACCGACGTTCCAAGAAACGGGCACACGTCGCCTATTCGCGCTAATCGCATCAAAGACTCAAGGCCGCAACCACGGCACGGTAAATATAATAGGGAGCGATCCCCTACTCGAGAGTATAGTGATGCATCTAGGGCTCTTACGCGGCTGTACACTATGCTGATAGAAACTGCAGGTCGTAAGACGGCGTGTTCGCCGATGTTTGTCTGTGTCACCAGCGGTATACACTCTATGTACACGACTTAGCTCCGAAGAGGAGAGTTTGCTATAGCGTTCTTGCTTGCATTTGCCTAACCGCGTTAACGGATCCTGATCCAAATATCAGCCGCCCGTGCCTCGAACACCGTTCAGCCGAGCCTTCTCAGCCAAGGATCGTGCCAAGAACTGGCAACCATACTCGTTCTCCATCCCCTCCCATTTTCCCTTCCCCTCACCCCTTCTTCTACCCTCACAACCGTTCGTCTCCGCTGCTTCTTCGGTCTCTTCAAGCCCCAGGTTTTTGAGAAAACTTTTCCGAAATCGCCGAAGACGCTTCTGGAATCCTCTGGGATAAAAGTCGAGCTGTCTTTAGGGGGAAAAAACGGTCTTCGGATCGTAAAATTGGGGATTGGAGAGGGTGGAGGGGGATGAAGACGCGGGGATCTTTGAGCCTCCTCCTCGGGGCATTTGTGAGCCCTCGCGTTGATGTCTAGACAGATTTTTGCAGATTTTTATCTGAGATTTGCTTTTTTGTCGATGGATGTCATTGCAGAGACATTTTTCAAAAATTATTTTTAACCTTTCGTCACGTTGTTAAATGTTACTTTTATTTTTAGTTGTATTTAACCTTGTTAATTTTAAACGAATGAAAATGTTTCACTTTTCTGCTTAGATGAAATAAAATATTATTCTTTTGTAAACAATATTTAAATATTGTACGAAATGTTAAAAAATAAATGGTATAAAAGATATAAATTGTCATTTCTCTTCTGTAACATTTCTTGGGATGAAGACGTTACAATAACTGTGGTTGCAAAGAAAATGTTAAGTGAAAGGGTTGATACTAGAAGCACTAGCCTAATATACACAGTTTTATAATAATAAAAACTTAATTGATTAACTTTTATATTAATATGTACTGTAATGAAAAAGTTTGTTTAAAAACTTTCCGGGCAAACGTTGTTACAATTTCAGTAACTGTATACTGCATACATTTTCAAAAATCAAAACAATTTTTTCTACGGAACCTTTCGTATTTTCTTGGATATTCTTGTAGGATATATCGAGACGAATCCAACGAGTACCATGATCATATCATTTCGATCACTAGATCTCGAGATATGTCTGTCTGAATCATGTCTGATGTCTGAATCTAAACAATCCAAATTATATGTTCATGGTACTCGTTGGATTCGTCTTCGCATGCTCTACAAGAATATCAAAGAAACAATGTACTGTTTTGTTAAAGAAAAAATGCTTTATACATTTATTAATAACAAATGTGTGTGCTTAAGTTTCACGTTTGGCAAGCATGATATTTTGAGAATGTTTCTGTCGAAAGGGAAGATTGTAACGACGAAGTAAGAAGAGAATACTGATTTTGGGATAGTGCTGGAATAAGGAGAATTATAATTGATGTTTCAGATGAGTGGCAAACGAACCAGGAGCTTCAAGTGCGCGGTTCACCATCGTGACCGTGAGGTGTGCTCGGAAAACGACTTTCATCTACTCGTGCACGAGCCTCCATTCTTTCGCAGGTAAGATTATCCGAATTAAGATCACCCTCGTTCCAGTACACTCTTAGGATAATTATGATCGATACGATTCTCTTGAAAACTTGCGATTTAACCTGCGATATACTAATTCCTTCCCAAATTATTATATTCTGAGCTATTCTCGAAATTCCTCTAACGTTTTCATAATTTTCTGCTCCTTCAACTTGTTCTGTCAAAACAAAAAAATTATACAATTGTCAAAATTACAAGATTATATTCACCGCATTTTTATAAACTCGTATATTTGTAAAAAGAAGGTAGCTGTTGTCATCATAGCTACATAACAATTACTAATTATAACTTCTGCATTTTTATAGATTTGTATATTTTTAAAAAGAAGGTAGCAGCTGTCATAATAGCTATATAATAATTACAAAATTGTATTTATTAAATTTTTATAAACTCCTATATTTTTAAAAAAGGGGTAGCTACTATCATAATAGCTATATAATAATTACAAAATTTTATTTATTAAATTTGTATAAATTCGTATACTTTGAGAAAAGGAGGTAACCGTTGTCATAAAAGCTGTCCACCCCACTCCTATCAATCCAGGCTTGCAGCATAGGAGTGGAGTGGACAGCTATTATGAATTGAGGCGTCTTCTCCCTAAAAATAGCCTCATTAAATACTTGAGCTGATTAAACCACTGATTAAAAGTTATTTAACGTTATATCCAATTTCAGACACCGATATAAAGTTAATTAGGGTTAAATCGAGCAGGTTAATTGCTGTAAAATTAATATTCAACCGTTCTCTTTTAAAGTGGCCATCTTGAAATGTTCGTAGCGTCCCAGAAATTTGTTTATTGGCGTCGAAGCATTTTCCGTGACCATAATCTCTTTTTTCCTGGTTCTCCTCGAACATGACTCGCGGGTTCCGTTATACAGAGCGTGTACACTTCGACGATCTTGCTCTCAGCTATTCCATAATCGAGCATTCCTCGTCGGAATTAAAAAAAGAGAAGAAAAAAAGAACGTCTGCATCATAACCGGAGGACATTCCGATCCAGATTCCGAGATGGGACGCCGATATTAGGCTACGGTTACATTGCACACAATTTCTCACAATTTTACATTCTGCAAAATTTTTCTAAACAATATCCTAGTGACAATGGTTGCGATGAATTCATACGTTGCAAGGCGACACACGAATGCGTTGCAAAGACACATTTTTACCAAGTAATCGAGTGTCCCACTTGAATAATTTAACACTACCGAACAATAAATCCAACGATATGCATTGTTTTGTAATAATAACGAAACTGCATCTATTAAAATTGCATACAATTATTATTGTAAGGTATACGTCATTAAAGAAGTACATCCGAAAATTTTTGATGAAAGCATTTTTATAACTTAAATAATTTCGAAAGAAAAAACTAGGGACCAGTCAAAATGGCTGGTTTGGTAGTTTTAGTGTTAATATTATGTTATATTGTATTTTGAATATTATATCTTATAGTATCGAACCTAAAAATTTATATAAATTTCAGTTATTTTTGCTAAGTGTTTTAGTTAGATTTAAATTGCAACAGTACATTTAAGAACACCATACACATCGCTATCAAAGAAGATAGCAAATATCCACCCTGATATGCATCAATAGCATAATTTTCCAGGTTGTCAAATTAATTCAATAAATACGTTCTTGTAACCAGTGAGATTTTCGGATAAACAAATGCACTTAGCCAAATGAACGGTATAAAAAGGAAAAAAGCACTCTATCCAGTCGCAAAAATCCATTCAGCGTAACCGCGACCTAACCATCGCACATTGCGTCGATTAATCGTCGAGGCTGCGTGTATCAAACATCGAAAAGGTGCCTCGACCGTGGTCAATTCGGCCTGTTCCGTGCCAGCGTTCATAAATAATTCATCGGGTGGCCGAATCGCAGAAAAAATAGAACGGAAAGAATCAACAGAGAGGCGAAAAGCGAAAGAGCGAGCGAGGACGCGACGTTACCGAGGAAATATGCGATAAATGCGCACGCGATGCCAAACAGGGGACGCTAAGGGGGGAATAAAGAGAAAATTGCAGACGAGAAGCTACGAAACGAGGGAAACAACGTGTACGTACGCAAACGAAAAGAAAGAAAAATAAAATACGACAGAGAGAAAGAGAGAAAGATCAAAGAGCGACGTCCAAAAGAACACAAATAGTGGAACGTGCGTTTTATGCTACTTTTCGAAATAGATCGAAATGAATACTTCGACAGCCAATTAAATCATGCACGAACACGATCCACACGGTACACAATCATTTCAACAAATTCCAAACTGGAGTTTCACTGAATTTTATTAAATTTTGATTTTATAGTCTGAGACTACAAATTACGAAAGTTATTGTATTGGGTTGTTCGGAAAGTAATTTCGTTTTTTCCCGACAGAGGATTTAATTGTATTTTGTTGCACCCAACTTCACACTTAAGCCGCATAATCATTATATGATTTGAGAGCTGATATAGCAAGGCTTGTGTGTGAAAAAGACCAATTGATTCTACGCACTAGTTTTTGGTTGGTGCCCTTTTAAATATGGAGAGCAATAAGCAGCATTTTCGTCATATTTTACTTTTTTACTATAGAAAAGGTAGAAATGCTGTTCAAGCCAGAAAGAAATTAACCGATGTGTATGGAGAAGATGTGTTGACAGTACGCCAGTGCCAGAACTGGTTTGCAAAATTTCGATCCGGCAATTTTGATGTCGAAGATGCACCACGTTTTGGAAGGCCGGTTGAAGCTGATAAAGACACGATAAAGGCATTAGTTGATGCAAACCGGCGAATAACAACACGTGAGATCGGTGAGAGGTTAAATTTATCAAATTCAACTGTTTATGACCACTTGAAAGGCCTGGGTTTAACCTCGAAGCTCGATATATGGGTTCCCCATGTTCTCACGGAGAGAAATTTGTGTCGTCGCGTTGACGTCTGTGATTCGCTTTTCAAACGTCACGAAAATGATCCATTTTTGAAGCGCATCATTACTGGGGACGAAAAATGGGTTGTATATAACAATGTCAAACGCAAGAGATCATGGAGCAAAAAAGATGAACCGGCTCAAAGCATTTCCAAAGCCAATATCCATCAAAAAAAGGTGATGCTGTCTGTTTGGTGGGATTTTAAAGGAATCGTTTTTTTTTTTGAGCTGTAACCGGATAACGCAACAATTAATTCGGAAGTCTACTGTCATCAGCTGGACAAACTGAATGATGCACTTCGACAGAAAAGGTCAGAATTAATCAACAGAAAAGGTGTAGTGTTCCACCAAGATAATGCGAGACCTCATACAAGTTTGGTCACTCGCCAAAAGCTTTTGCAGCTTGAATGGGATACAATGCCACACCCACCATATTCTCCAGATCTGGCACCTTCGGATTATTATTTGTTCCGGTCACTGCAAAATTTTTTAGACGGTAAAACCTTCGCTTCAAATGAGGAGGTCAAAAACCACCTCCATCAGTTTTTTGCCAGCAACGACCAAAAATTTTATGAGCGTGGAATCATGCTACTACCAGAAAGATGGCAAAAGGTATTGGGCCAGAATGGCCAATATATAATTTAATAAAATATTTGTTCATTATACGAAAATTGTCTTTCATTTTCAAACGATTTCTATATACAAACGACTAAAAGTGACCCACACAGTGCCCAAAGATGCCCGTAAAACTTGCACAAAAGTTTCATCAAAAACTACAAAGTCCTGCGTTGTTAAAGACTTGATCACCGATCAGTTCGGATAGTCGAGGTTCCACTAAATTGTGGATGGCAAGAGTGAACACGAATAGAATTGTATCGTGTTTGGTATTGTTTGAATCGGTAAAGAGTCCAGATTATGTCGATAAACGACTCGCGAAGATATTATTAATAACAAAATAGTTACGCAACGTTTTGTCGCTCGACGCACACGGACGCGTCGCCGTTCGCCGTACGAAACTAATCGTTTCTTCGGGTCGTTGGTCCCTGTAGCATCAGAGATCGATGCAAATGGACGAATACACATGGGGTTGGACTCCTCGGCAATAAGTCCCCGAAATCATCGATCCACGGTGCGCCGTGCGTCGAGGAAAATCGTCGCGGCGCAAAAGCTAGAGAACGCCGCGAGACTTAAGGGCTTTACTCGCGTCGAATTCCAAGCGTGCTCGCGCTACCTGCCTGGAATATCCTCTCGTTATATTTCCACCCCTTCTCGCCCCCATCCCGGTTTCTCTTTTCCCATCCCCCCCTCCCTGTCCGCTTGACGCCTGAGCGATATTTTATTTGCAAAGAGCCTGCAGGTTGCCGCTTACTTCTTATCTTGTGTGCACAGGAATTTCTCCTTGGTAACGCAGAGATTTCATGCTATAGATGAATGAACCAGCGAAAGGGAGGGGAAGTGGCGGGAGGGAGGGGGTTTTAGCTAGAGGAATGGGGAAAAGGTATGGGGGTGTCGGTGCACCATGGCGAAGGTGTGAAACGCGTTTTGTTCTATGCTCGCGTTTGATTCGCGACGCCTGCCTACGGTTTCACGACGTTTTTATTCCCGGCGTCCTCTTCTTCGTCGTTTCTATTTCCCCGTTCAATCGTCTCGGCCGTGTGTTTCCACGGCGTTTCAAACCTCTTTCCGCGTTTCTCGATCACGGCAAAGGGAACGTCGAACAGCTTTGATGGAATTCCGCAGCGACTCTCGAGAGCCCTTTGCGAAGGGCCTCTTCCACTGGCCCCCTCTGCCGGCGAGTGCGTTAGCGGAAAACCTTTGGCCCCAGCGATTTACCCCATACAGTCCTCGCAATTTTATTCCCATATAGAAAGCGACCCGTTGCGTCACCAAAGGAAGCTTCGAGCCGTCCCCGTGGACGAAGAACCGCTTCCGTCAACGTGCGCGTCTCCTCGGCGAGTTCGGATAAGAGAGGTTCCGCTATTTCGTGGATTGCTCGAGTAATCGTGCACCGAATGCCACCGTGTTTGGGATCGTTTTAATCGGGAGAATGGCGGGAAGAGAATGCTGAGATTCGAATTGGGGAATGATTAACGAGAACGGAGTTATGTTGCTGAATTCGTGTTGCTGCGCTGTTCGATCGCTAAGTTTTCCTAGGTTTGACGTTCGAAGCGACGCGAAAAGTCGAGGAACGGCGTGCGCGGATTATGCAAGTTACATTTCGCAATCTTTTCATCCACGTCGAGGCATTACCGTAATTGGAGGGAAGATTCTCAGCGACTCCATGGCCCATAATAATTCTAGTCCGGGTTCTCGGAGCTCCCCCATAGCTTTGGCACGCGAGGGACGTTTTTAATCGCGGTTTCCGCGCGGCGTGCACCAACCGGAAAATTTCGACGAGAAACATGGCTATTAAACGCGGATTCCTTTCTGTTCCCCGGCGTCGTCGTGCCGCTTTACAAATCCCGACGCGTCGGCGTCGGCAAGAGAGTTTTATGCTGAACCCTCCGCAGAGTCTCGACTTTCCCGCGGTGGAAACCCGGGTTTTCTGCGTGGGTCCCGGGACACAGAGACCGTCCACGAATAGCATAATCCGCAGCGCAGCCACGAAAACAAAGATCCCAGGGCCCCCCTTCGCGACGCTCAACTTCCGTTGAAACACGACGCCGCGTTAACACGACCGATTTCATTCTTCTTTCAACCGCCCGGTATTCTCGCACCCTTGCGGCCAGGATCCTTTTTAAGCCCGCAAAAAGCCCCGAGGTGTGATAAGGGAGGATCCACCCGGCCGCTCCATTCGCGGATTAAATTCCGCGACGCTAAGGGGGAGCCGACGCGTTTCCTTCGCCCCGAAACTGTCGGCTCTTTACCGATTTTTAGGATGGTTTCTATGAAACGCAGCGATTTCAAACTTTGCGTGTGCTTTTAGTATACTTTGATGTAGTTGCATGAATTTTTTCAGATTCATTCACTTTGAAATACAGCTTGCATCAGAGGTTGAATATTTAAGACGTGTAACCTAAGAGAGAAGACCATCATTTCTTGTCCCCCGAAACTGTCGACTCTATAGCAATTTCTAGAAAGAGACCTATGCAATGCAGTGATTTGGAAGTTCGCGAGTCTATTTAGTATACTTTGGTGTAGTTACATGAATTTTTTCAGATTCATTCACTTTGAAATACAGCTTGCACCAGGGGTTGAATATTTAAGATGTGTAACTTAAGAGAGAAGGCCATCTTTTCTTGTCCCCCGAAACTGTCGACATTATAGCAATTTCTAGAAAGAGACCTGTGCAATGCAGCGATTTGAAAGTTTGCGTGTGCTTTTAGTATACTTTGGTATAGTTACTTGAATTTTTTCAGATTCATTCACTTGGAAATACTGCTTGCACTCGAGATTGAATATTTAAGACGCGTAACCTATGAGAAAAGACCATCTTTTCTTGTCTCCCGAAACTGTCGACACTATAGCAATTTTTATAAAGGTTTCTATGAAACGCAGTGATTTGGAAGTTCGCGCGTGTATTTAGTATACTTTCGTGTAGTTACTCGAATTTTTTCAGATTCATTCACTTGGAAATACAGCCTACCTTACACGTTGAATATTCAAGTCGTCCAACCCTTCAACCACTAAATTTGATTTGAAATACTTTGTCGATTTTAGGCTCCTAGGATTTTAGTCTATAGGCTTGCCAATTTTAGAAGCAGAATTTCTGCGTGGCCCAGTAATGCCTGTGCACAGCTATTCGAACAGTCTGAAACTGTCTGAAATCTCATTTAGCCGTTTATACGTTAAGTGCATGAAATTGATAAGAAAAGTTTCGCGTTTATCTGGATTTCCTTGGTTCTACTTGAGCCAGCACTTTGATCCTGCTGCTGCAATTTCGATTACCCTGCCAGAGTGACAAACCGCGGGAGCCATCCTTGACACCGGCGGATCCATTCTCACGTACGCATGACAAATCAACGCATGACTGTGCTGCTCGCTATCACGAATTCACCGCCGTTGGTTCGCGATTGCTCCCACCGAAAGAGGAATCGCCGGCGATAAAGCATTCTTACTTTCCCTCGGTTTGTCAAAAAACGCGGGCTCCTTTGTATTTGCCGTTGGAAAATAGCCGTGCTCCCCATAGGCATCGACAGGGAGCAACTAAAAATGTTCCATATGATTAATCCACACATTCAGATTGAGGAGAATCGACAAACTTGTTAAATCTAATTTTTCAAAACGTGCAACAATTTATTTGTTCCTGACGAAATTTTAATGGAAATGTTATGAACATACTCTTGACGTTTCCCTGATTAAAACGATACCAAACACGATACGATTCGGATCGCGTGCACTCGTTTAATTCACGATTAAGTTGAACCTCTGTTATGCGAACTCTCGTCTCCCACTGGTCAGCATTAACAAAAGTGCTGAGAAATTATATCGTATTTGGGTTCATTGTAATCAGGAAAATGCCAGAACCGTGTATATTATAGTTTGATAATGAAATAATTATTGCTATCTGAACGGGAATATTGTTATAATATTATATAACAATTTCCAACAGCGTTTCACCGAACAAAAGATCGTCAGAGCGATAATCGAATTAACGTAGTCTACTTAAAAAATGAACCGTGTACATTGGCAAATCGATGGACTAAACAATATTCACGGGAACAACTAATTGTTTGTTTTGCGGTCCAGCGGGAAATCACATCATCCGCGAGAAATTTAAATCCCGTCGAACGTCGGCCGTCTCCCGGGCATTAAAATCATCGTCGGAAAGCACAACTGACGCAAATTGACGTCGCGGCGAATACAGTTTTCCGATCGATTGACGCAAATTGACATCGCGGAGACTTTTGCGCGTGGGAGCCCATCAAAGATTCAAAAGAATCGCAAACCACCGAATTTCGGATCGCTCCTGGCGCATTGCGGAGAACCGAGCCGATTAATAACAATATTCCTAGGCGTCTGATCAATAGTTTTATAACACTCTAATTTACGGTTGCGCCTAAGCTTCGTAATTAACTCGCGAACGTTCCAAATTCGATGCGTTACTCGAACTGAACTCACTAACGCTAAAAACTGTGTTAACGCAAGTGCAAAGGGTTAAAAGTTTCACTGAACGTTGTAAAACAATAAACTGTCACAAATATTAACAAATCTAGATTTGGATTTTGTAGGATTAAAATAGAAAATGTTCATTATTGTTAACTTGCAATTGCTGACCTGTAATTGTTAACTTACAATTGTTAACCGGTATTTATTAATCTGCAATTTTTAACCTGCTTTTGTTAGCCTACAATTGTTAACCTGCATTTTTAGCCTGCAATTGTTAACCTGCATTTTTAGCCTGCAATGGTTAACCTGTATTTTTAGCCTGCAATTGTTAACCTGCAATGGTTAAACTACAATGGTTAACCTGCAATGGTTAACTTGCATTCTTAGCCTGCAATAGTTAACCTGCATTTTTAGCCTACAATGGTTAACCTGAATTTTTAGTCTGCATTTTTAGCCTACAATGGTTAACCTGCATTTTTAGTCTGCATGTTTGGTCTGAAATTGTTAACCTGCATTTTTAGCCTGCAATTGTTAACTTGCATCTTTAGTTTGCATTTTTAACCTGCAGTAGTTAACCTGCATTTTTAGCCTGCGGGTGCCTCGTAAAGTTAAAAAAGAAGTGCAGTGGAAAATTCCTGGGGCGATTTCGAATAACATTTTCCTTAGCCATTTTGCAATCCGACGTTTTGTTTTCGAGTTACTAACGAAAAACGTGGGCCAATCGCAGCGCGGCTGTGACTCGTCGACAGACGACGCTGAGAGCGCCGGCACTGCCGTTGGTCAAGCCAAAACACGTGCGCTGTAGCCACGCCCTAATTGTTCTCCATTCTTCGCGAATAACTCGAAAACGAAGCGTCGGATTGCAAAATGGTAAAGGAAAAAGTTGTTCAGAATCGCCTCGGGAATCTCTCATTTCAAATTCAATTAATTTACAAATAAATTGAACTCTATAAGACTCATTACCTCCTCCACAATTCTAGACTCAAACATTTCTGCACATTGCCTAAAACTCAATCCCATAATTTCACCAAACAATTAGACACTTCAATGCAAGGGACTCTATAAAAGAAACTATAAAAGAAAACATCTCAAATGAGAAACAAAAACAATCACGCAACTTGCTATGCAAAGACAAATCCTTGCCAACGATTTCTGTGTTTCTGGGAATTCCGTAATTAAGTCGATATCATTAAACTCTCGCAAGGCACGCTTTCTCTCTTTCTCTCTCTCTCTCTCTCTCTCTCTCTTGCTCTCTCGTTCTCTTCTAGTAATCGCATCCTTCCGACAATTTCACCGAAAGCAAAGGGAAAGCAATATAAGCTAATTAGGAACAAAGGCGAATTTCCGATAATTAACTAGCAGCCAGCCGCGGCTCCGCGGAACTGAATTAATTTCGCGTCGTTATAATTTTGTGGTATTACGATCCCCGGGTCCTTTCGTTCCAGCATCGTGGCCGAGGAGAGCGCAATAAAGAATGTAACCTCGTTTGCCACGTTTTACCGGTGAATACCATCCCGGCTCCTCTGTTCACGTGTTTTCTTTCACTGGCATTCTATATATCTGTATACGCCGCTTAATAAACCCACTTATTACCGACGGAATCGTAATAAACGCGGAACAAGTGCGGACGCAGTACGTTATACGCACGTAAATAACGCCGTTAAATTAATTGTACCCGCCGTAAACGCGTTTAAACGTATCAACAAAACCTCCCGATAAATGCGCCGGCGAGCAACACGGTGTCTGGGTGCGCCGGGTCTTTTTTGACCCGGGCAACAAATCTTTTGTAGTCATCGTATAGTATTTACTACAGCAAAATCGCGGTAAACGTCACCTCCAATACGAAATTTTCACTTATTGTGTACAGTTGCATTTATCGTGTACAGACGTAACCAGAATTATTTACTATGATGAAGTCGCGTTAATTGCTACACACCTAAATAACTGTACCTAAAAATAAATTAATTATACCAGTCGTACGCGAGTTTGAACGTGTCAACAAATCTCTCGATAAAGGTTCTACGGCGAGGAACACAATATCTGGGTGTGCCGGGTCTCTCGTGACCCATGATTCGCACTCAACCCTTGTAGGCATCCTAGAGTGTTCACTAAGGCAATGTCGTGGTAAATGCCATCTACAGCAAAAAATGTTGCACTTATCGTGTACATACGCGACTAGTAGTCGGAGATCCTCTATAATATTCACTTCGACGAAGTCGCGTTAAGTGCTACTATCCCGAGTGGTAGACGTTGCATTTATCGTGTATTTAGTATGTGCTTTCTACGGCAAGAATTTATAAATAAAATATATTAATGTGAATGCAGAAATTTGTATAAAAAAAGATTTAGAAGTAAAAATAATCGTGGCGATAAATTAAAAGAAAGATTAAAACCGCAGTGGTGGGGATAATACCGTGGCAGTTATCCTACAGTTAAAAATAATCCGTGAAAGCTGAAGCTAGAATACAAAATGGCGTACGATAATTAAATCCAGCAAACATAGACGCAAAGTACTGCGAGGATCCGTGGCGAGCCCGTTGGAAAGTACAGCGAATAAAAGGCAAATAGCATGATTAGCTTAGTCGTGGCTCAAAGAGGAATAACGTTCAGAGGTTTCTGCTCCATCAAGGACCGTCCCTTTTCACGGGAATGGTATCGAGTGAGAGAGGGGATGAAGAGAGAGAGAGAGAGAAAAAGGGGTTGCAACGCATGGAGAACTGGGACGTGCATTTGCAAAGAAGCACAAACCGCATTGTCGTCTCCGGTCTCTAATTTGCCGTTGCTACTTTCCGGTTCTCGGTCAATCTTTGACATTACTACAAAGAGAACTCTTTGTGGTCCGACAATGAACAGAGGGTATACGGCTGTACAGATCGTCGATGATAAACTTTTAACATGTTCCAATTACAAATAACAAATTTTTCATACCCAAACAACAATTTTTAAGTTCAAGCAACATCCCTATAAATTCAAACATCAATTTGTAAAAGTCGAATAGCAATTTTTACGTTCGAACAACAATGTTAACATTCAAATAACATTCTCCAAATTCACAGAACATTTTTTAAAGTCGAACAACAATGTTTAAATTCAAGCAACATCCCTATAAATTTAAACGACAATTTTCAACAATTCATACACCAATTTGTAAAAGTCGATTAACAATTTTCACGTTCGAACAACAATGTTAAAATTCATATAACATTTTTCAAATTCACAGAACACTTTTTAAAGTCGACCAACGATCTTGTAATTCAAACATCAATTTTTAAATTCAAATAGCAATTTGTAGGTTAAATTTGACATTCTTGCGCATGCATCGAAATTTGTAAATTTAAATAACGAGTTTCACGTAAATATCGAAATTTTTAAATTTAAATCGATATTTTCAAATTTACATCAAAGTGTTTAGACTTGAATCTGAGAATTTTCCGTTCTAAATAAACGTTTTTAAATGTAAATAATAATTTCCAGTTCTACATGAACGTTTGTAAATGTAAATGAAAATATTCAGTTTTAAATAAACATTTTTAAATACACATGAAAATGTCTGGATTAAAAATAATAATTTTAAAATCAAGCACAACACTTACCTCAATAATAAAATTGAATTATTCCCTCCTCGACCGTCTCATAATTCCAACAATTACAAAAAATCTGTAATGAATTTGACAAGTTAAATGAGCAGCCATTTTGTCTCGCCTTCCACCCTCACTTTTCGACCTTAAATATAAAAATGCACCAGCTCGCAAACGCAAAATCTACCGACCCCATTTCCGTTCTGTTTCAACCGTGTGAATATTTTATAATATTGCAAGAATAATATGTAACAATATTGCTTTAAAAAAAATTGTATACCAATTCATGTTGAACGCGTTAACCAATAGGATTAATGCCAAGCCACGCTCTGTCGTTATTGCAACGCCTGGAGGCCCGTAAAATCGCGCGAGAACATTTCCGATTCGAACAGTAGCCCGGTTCCGCTCTTTTCGAACCTAATCGAAAGAAACATGTTTCCCGGTGACCGAATCCGGCCATAAAATAGATTTGCTTCCTTATTGTTTCCCGTTCGAGCAACGCGAACTTTCCCCGAGCAGTTTATTACAATTCCTTTTGACATGAAATACATCATGCGTCGAATGTAATTGAATTTCCCGCGCCGCAGAGGATTGTACGCCACGCTGGACAACCGCGTGGTGGGGGTAAAGTGGGCGGGCGTACAAACGCGCGGGGAGGGGATAGGACGGACGGTTGAAGTTTACTATTTCGCGAATGCAACTAGAGTTTCCGGGGCTTCATTTTCGCATCGCGGCCCCGCACTTTATAGAAATAACGAGCTGGCCGAAGCAAAAGAGTAACGAAAATGAAATTCTCGGCTCTTTGATACACAGCCGCGTTAGCAAGCGAGATTTCTGCTGAAAGAGTTGCTCGGAAATTATTCCAATACCTTTCGAGCCCCGTCTTGTTTGGCCGCGCCATTTATTATGCTGCTCGAAGTGCTCGCCGATACACAAACAGCGACATTCAAACACGTTAGCTTTGATTTCCTCGTTTGCACTGTTCCATACGGTACAGTTGATTCGAACATGAAAGAAATGATATTTAACGAACATTTTTCATCAAATTTCTACGACTTTACAATTTTTTCCTACGGTATCACATAATTTTCTTCCGATAGTCTGATAGAGCGTCGAAAGACGAGTCCAACGAGTACCATGGCCATACCCTTCCGATAGTCGGTTAGGCGAGTCAGTTAGTATGTTCGCTCGCGAGTATCTGGAGATTTATCGATCCGAATGGTGCGATCATGGTACTCGTTGAACTCGGCTTTTCATGCTCTACAAGAATATCCAAAGAGAACTATAGGTTTACGATCGAAGTGAACAACTGTTTTCAGCCTAAGCTGCTGGCTTACCTCGTAGACGCATCCCGACACCGAATCATCCGAGTGACGTGATCATGGTAGTCGTTGGATTCGTCTTTTCACGTTCTGGAAGACTATAGCAAGGAATATGGAGGTTTCATTTTCCTGCAAACAGAATTTGAATAAGACAACAATGGATGTTTTTCTTTTTTAACAAGACATGTTTATTTTGTGCTTGTCGGTTACAGAATTTTTGTTGATTATTTCTACTTATGCTAGAAGCGTTTAACCGACTAGTAGGAGAACGTTTGTCGCCGTATCCATGTGTTTAATTGTGATTGCTGGGCTTTGATAGTTTTCGTTCAACGTATTAGCGAGTGACCGATTAAACGCGAATTAATCTGCGAGAGATTACATAGACCTCGTTTAACATGTAAACAGGGTTTACATGAATTGCCGAATCGAATTTCCATACGATCGCCGGAAGCTATCAACTGTTTTACAACAAACGTTTAGCGAAATATTAATTTCATCGTTAGGTTGCTCTTACAAAATAACAATAATTCTTGTGCAACACAAACGGTGTATCGCTTGTCGTTACTATCACCTAAATTATGTACACGCTGTCGCTAAACATTATTCAAAATGATTATAGATTATTAACAGTAGAAGTACCGAGCAACAAACTAATTGCTTTATAATAATTACGAGATTGCATTTATTCCTATGTGCCGCCTCTATGCTCGCCCAATGCCTTACAACATCGTGTCAGACACGTCATGTAAATTCTGAACGGTGTCTAATAAATTATGTATGCAATAACTTCCCTTAAACCGATGTAACAGTCTATATGGTTGTTATTATCCCCTAGAAGATTTTAAACGAAGTCTAACAAACGTGAGACAACACGTGTCAGCTGTTTTTCCAAATGACAATGGAATAAATTGTTTATATATCAACTAAACAATTTCAGTTTTTTAAATTAGACGAATTAGTTTAGTAGAAAATGTCTAATGAAAATTTTTGGAAAAATTGCTTTCAGTTGGAATTACGAAATGAGACAATAAAATTGAATAATTAAATTTAACCCATTGCCATATAATGAGTGAGATTCGCGTTGAAGATTTTAAACAAAGTCTAAAGAATATAAATGTTATGGCACGTTTATAGATTTAAATTTGATTAGATTGTAATCAAATATTTAAGCATTGAAGTAAACGCAGCAGTTAAGATACCGATGGATTATTCTACACTGAGTCAACTTCAATTATTTGTTATTCAATCCATTCACTATGGAAATTGTCATAGTTTTGTAGGCTTTCACGCTTGGCGAACTGTGAAAGAAAGAACTTGACTCACAGTTCAGAGCTTCTCACGATCAGGAAGGCCATACTTTTATAATTACCCTATCAAAGTAGTGAATAAATTTCTTGGTTCGTTATTAAAAAAAGAATGTAGTTTTATGTTTTGCCACGGAAAAGTTTCAATCTTATTAAAAGCCAAAGAGAAAAGTTGTAAAACAATTTAAATTATGTAACTAACAAGAAAATGTCGTCGGCTACGTTTTTCTTAACAAAATAGTATGGTAAAAACAAATACGCAAACATAGCGACGTGATTCTTTCAGCAAACTTTCTTAATTCAAAGTTTTTCAATATAAATGTTTTGTAATAATTCTACTATAGATTACATATTCATTTTACGTTTAAATAACTTCTATGCTGAAATTGAATACTATTCGTTTATTGAATTATTTATTGAATTCTTCATAGAATTAAAATATCAATTTTAAATAAAATATGAAATCTGTAATCCATAAAATGTTTTAAACCTATAATTATTCTATGACAAAAATTAAATGTTCATTTTATGTTGAAATTAATTCTAAGCTGAAATTAAATACAATTCATTTATTAAATTACTGATTCAATTTTGCAAAGAATTAAAATATTAATTTTAACTAAGATACAAAAATTTTAATGCATAACATTTTTATAAATCTATAATGATTCTATTATGAAATTAAATATTCATTTCATATTGAAATTAATTCTATGCTGAATATTATATCTCTATTAAATTCTGCACAGAATTAAAATATCAATTTTAAACAAATAGAAAAATTGTGTCCCATAAAATGTTTTAAATCAACAACAATACTGCAGTGAAATTAAATATTAATTTTACATTGAATTTGAATACTATTTATTCAATTTTGCATAGAATGAAAATATCAATCTTAAATAAAAAAAAATAGTGATCCATAAAATTAACACAAATGTTTCGTTCGTGCCAATTTGAATTACTTTGTAACAACCACAAGTGACAATAGTGTATTACCCAATTGTTTAATCGTTAATAGCACTATGTTGGATTTCCATTGATTCTTAAACCTGGTGCAGAGTCTATTTTTATAAAAACGTGTCGGGAAAATAAGGCAATACATTTAAAATTCATCATCCCATGAATTTCATTCCATGACTCATCTCGCCCACTTGCGATGAGTCCCACTCGCCAAATGACACACACACGAAATCGCATTTTCATAAATTTCTTGGTACAAATTCCTTTGATCGCTTATCTGGATCCTTCGCTACTAAGGAAAAATGTTTTTCTGTTTGCAAAATAACAGATTCACACCGGGTTGGCTATTTTTGTAAATTACGACAGTCTGTTTCTCATCTGGATGCAATAAAGTTACACAAAAAAAGTATAATCAAAAGAATCTGTTCAGAGCACACTTTTGCAGAATCATCCCATAGTAATTTAAATAAATCGCCAGACCTATAAAAATTCCAACAAACTGTACACAATATTTTCGCTGAAATATCTGCAAAATTGTATTATTGTTGCTGTCGTCTTTTCACTCAATAATACATAAAATGATATAACAGTTCGAACATCCTAATACATTGCAAATATGCATTTCCCTTAAATTATTTTAAAAGTTAATAAATTTATTAACGAAATGCTGCATTTCAGGGAATTTAACAACACTCTTTTGAAAGTTATTATTATTTTCATTCAAACTGGACTAAATAACTTTTATATAAAATTAAATTTGCATCGAATATTCCAAAAAAATAATTATTATTATTTTCTTTCTGAAGAGGAGGATCAGGTGGGTAAAATAAATTTGGTAACCCCTCAATGATATAAAATTACATTTTCATCGATCATTTCAACAATATTATTAATATTATTATCTTCTGACTAAAAGAGGGCAGTAAGAGAATAAATAAATTTTAAAACTTCTATATAAAATTGAATTTCTCTTTCTTTTTCTTTTTGTAAAAAGAGGGAGGGGTAACAGAACTTCAAAATGCCTCATATAATATGAAACATTATTCTCATGACAAAAAGAGGCAATCTTCAATCTCAACAAATAGTCCCAAAACAACAGACTACAAATATTGACAAAATTCCCAGCAAATCCTTTGCCCTCAACAAGCCTAAATGCCCAAAACAAAAACACTATCAGTGTCTTTCTTTAAAAAGGGGAGGGGGCATGTATATGTCAAAAACAAACTCATCAAACAGTCCCAAAACAAACTCAGCAAATAGTCCCGAAACAACAGAATATAAATATTGACAAAATCCCCACTAAATCCTTTGCCCTCGACAAGCTTGAATGCTCGAAACGAAAACACTATCACTGTCTCTCTTTAAAAACAAGGGGGAGGGGGGTGAGCCAAAGAACTGTCCCAAACAACAGAATATAAATATTCCGAAAATTCCAAGCAAATCTGTCCATTCCCCACAACCCTAAAGTTCCGAAATTCAACAAAGTATAACCTCGTTAATTCCATAGTAGTTTTGTTGAGGAGGAGAGGGGGGGAGGAGGCAGATAAGGGGCCCGGTCTCGGGCTCCAAATCCGAGGAAACTCGAGCCGGTCACGTAGCGGTGGAAGTTAATAAAGGACATAAAGTGGCCGTTGCGAACTACCGGCTCGTGAAAAACATTTAGGGGCCGCATTAGGGGCCCTGTCCCGGGGCACACCTGGTCAGAACCCGACGATTTGCGGGCCAGAAAGGCGAAAGAGAGCGAGAAAATTTCGCCGAGAGCACGTTTCACAGGTACACGTTTCATCGTGCACACTGCCGGGCAATTTACTTTTTCCAAAGCGGCTGCTAACCGTCTGGGACCTGTCAGGACCTGTCCGGGACCTGCCAACGTCTGTACCTGAGCGACACTATCCGCAGAAAAATTACGCTTGTTACTTCACATCGCAAACCATGGTCGAAATACGTGCCCACGACAGAAGCATCGTTATTTAACACCGTGACTTCGGAATTATTATTCTCGACTAGTTTTTTCGTTTGTTTTGCAACTTTTCACACGGTTTTTGGACTCGGTTCAGTTTCGGTGGAGCTACATTCTTTTAACGACCTCTTTTTTTATAGAAATGTCCCTTTTATAAATTACACTTGTACTGCCAGATTTTAGTTTTTTAAATAAATTTACTGTTACGTAAATTTTTGGGGATTTATAGTCTGCAATTATTTTGTGGGTCAGTGTCTCAGTTTTCTAAATTTCCCTTTTATTAGCAAAGTTTCAGAAAAATTTAAATAAACCCAAATATTGAATATTTGGTGTAAATAATATACAGTAATTTTGTCTTTAAACATTTCGTGTATAAGTGTCCCAGGTTTTGAAATTTGTATCATGTTGGCAGAATTTCTTTTGTTCTATAAAAAAATTTGTTGATTTAATTAAAAGTTTTCAGTCCAGTTTTCCAACATTTAATATCTCCGAGTGTCTCTACATCAAAGCTCCCTTTGTACGGTATTTTGGAAAAAAGTCTTTTTAATATTTTCAAAGTTTCAACAGTAATTGTTGTTAAATTTCCATTGTTATTATTGAAGTTCCTTCCTACAGTGTCTTTAAAAATTTATTGATCTTCCAAAACTAAATAAAATTTCTCTAGGTTTAATAATTTAAACATTCTGTAAATTTATACATTGCATAATTCATAATTTTTCAACATTTCATTATTCTCAGCCTTATTTAGAATTTTGTCTGTGTTCAAGCTCACATATGATATTTATCTTCAAGTAACTATCCTTGGCCCTCTAAATAACAATTTACACAAGATTATGTAAATGATTACATTCCGAATATCAGTTACGTATCTCTCTGAAATCTTTATTAAAAATAAATCAAAACTGTATTAACATTTTTCCCCAAACCATACTGAACGAGTGAAAATAGTACATTGTGTAAAGGTCACGAAGCAATGCGTGTGTTGATTCGCTTTGAAATATATTCGTTGCATCAATTTATTAATAACAACAGTTAATAAAGTTATTAATAATTTAAAACCCCTGCACGCGTCACACGATTTACTAATACTACGAATAACCACTTTTGAAAGGCTAAACGGCAACGACGACCGCTAATATTAGATTCACCTCCATTTATTTAAAAAGAAATATTAAAATCCCCGACCGTCTGAGTGCACATTAACTGTTCAACCACCGCTGACGCCGATTGGCGTCTTGGGTGCAGTAACCCACGAGATAAATGTGAAAAGTGCAGAACACACCACAGTCGTATTTTTCCCGAAAAGTTTCACGTCCCACCGACGCCAATGCGTACGCAATAATTGTCATTGTCGCTGGATTTCCGTTAAAAATATTTATTGCCAGACGTGAGGTATAAAGCCATTGACGTGAATGTAGTACAAAGTACCTAACCTCTCCAATCATAAGCAATTAGTCAAGCGTAAGTATAATATAAAAATAATCACTGCAACGGTCCTGTCAGTGCCCGGGAAAAATTACTGTCGTTACAAAAATCGCAATTTTTAAATAATTATTTATATTTCAAATCAAAATATAATTTTTATTATTTAATTATTTTCAACTGGAGAGAATTTAATATTCGAAAATAACGAAAAATATTCGACTACCGTGTAGAATATTTATTGGTAAACTTTCGGTCGAAGTTTAACAACAATAAAAGCGACGGAAATATTAAAGCATTAAAAGTTTACGTTACTTTGTTTCCAGCCACCATATATCAGGTACACGCTTGCCGGAAGAACAAAAAGAAGCCCAGGACAGTTGACTGTCGAGTAAATAGTCGGCTGTTATGTCCTTTCATAATAACCGCTCACTTCGCTGAATAAAATAGCGCCCGAACACTCTCCGGTATCAAAAGCAAATATTACCGGATAATAAACATCGAAATTCGAAACCTGGCGGTAAGAGTAGAATGGTCGTGTGGACTTGACGATAATCTAGATCGTATAAACGGCACCGAAAGTCGACAACATTCTTTCAGAACGAATTTAAATATTTTCGTACTTTGTATATTCAACGAAGAAATTGGAATCTCGTTGGATCAAATTAATAAAACAATCCGAACCGAAGAAGGCTGTCGAATGACCATAAAAGTTATAAATAAATAAAAAGTTTGACTCAGAGAAATTGCAAATTACCGTGCAATTGGAAACATAGCCTAGAACCCACAGAGAGACAGAAAAAGACTTCCCTGGACACTGATACAACGGAACTAAAAAATTATTGCAAAATTTTAAACTTATATTAACGTATATTAAACGAAAAAATTATCTCACCTGACTAAAATGATAAAATCGATCTGAATCGAATAGGGCAGTCGAACATAACCATGAAAGTGCAAAATATAGAGAAAGCCGATCCAATAACGAAAATTACCTAAAACTTCCACAACCTCAAAACACGTTTGCAAACAGAAAAAGATTTCCTCCGACACTCCGACAACGGAGAGCAAAAATCATACAAAAATTCGAGATTCGAATTAACAACAATGTTCAACGTCATTTATTGTACAATGTAACAACATTGTACAACGTACGTCAACACAACTTCCACTCGCGGTATATACACGCCGGTCACCGGCGCACGCCAGACGCCACACAACTTTGTAACAATTCTCAATTATCGTCAGTATCGGATTGCGAGCCATGGAGGCCTTAAGCACTCAATCATTACAAGTAGTATAATACATTTTCGATAATTCGACTGAAAAGTGTTTTTAACAAAACAGTGCTAGCTCGCTGCTGCACCTAGCACACATACCACACACACGTAAACACAGTTCGATATAACTACATACGTCAAAACAATAAAATTCCGAAAAATTCTACGATGCCCCTGAGAGCACGTGCTTACTGTGCTCATCGGATAATCCACACCGTTCACTGTCCCATTGTTTTCTTTACGCTAACCTCTAAGCCTGTCTGTCCCATAATTTCACCGTCGCAGAATTCCACCGTGGAAAAAAGGTACGACCGAAAGTACCGAGTGGCAGACCAGTCCAGAATCGTGCCGGTGCGTTCACAAAAATCCAATCACTCGTAGATCCCACAGCAATATCGGCATTTCCAAACCACACACGTACACGCGACGCAACGGATAAGCAAACCGTAGGACACGAATAAAACTGAATAAAATTCAATGGAATGAATAAAAACACAAGCAGCGAGCCTACAAGGACGAAACGCACGGCGCGGCGGCTCGCGATAGAATGCTGGGGGATCGGCGAGTAGGGTTCGCTCGGAGGCGCGGTGGTGCGCGGTGCTCGTTCATTGGCGGACGCGCTCCCTACCCGAGCGGCGGGGAGGTCGCCGAGCGAATCACAAGCCGCGTTGCCCTTCCGCCAAGCTGGACCGCGTGTGCACCCACGCAGGGTGGCTCGTGGCTCGTGGCTCGAAGCTCGCGGCAGTCACTCAGTCAGTCAGTCAGTCACTCGGTAGGCCCGCGGTGCGCTATGAGGTGGGATCTGTGAACAAGCCACGTTGGTGTGTGTGTGTTTGTTGTTGTTGTTGTTTTTATTATAATTTCCATCCCCATCTACAACGCGCGGGCCTTTATCGCGTGATCGATCAGTGCGCGAGAAACGGGCCGGTCTCTTTTGATATGCGTACCCGTGCGACCCGATCAGTCGAGCATCCACGCCGGTGCACACGGTCCACCTTCAGCTAGGCCTCGGATCTCGAACCCGCAAGTCTCTAATCCTCGCACGCATGATACCCGTCAAACCAAACCGCCCCCTCTGTCCCCGATACTCGCGCGAGCTTCGATCGTGACCGGTATTATTGTTTGTTTGCCGTCATCGTTGTCGTTGTCGTTGTCGTCGTCGTCGTCGCGGTGGCTGGCCGTTGTTTTGGTTGTTCTCGCGACTTACGGGTACCGGCGTGAGAGAGAGAGAGAGAGAGAGGAGGTGTGCGTGCGGGAGAGCGAGCGGTCAAGACCACTCTCTGCCATTCGTCAAAGTGCGTGCTGCCAAAGTGACCGTGATACCGCGCAAGACAATGTGCGTGACAGCCACGCCGCTGAGCGCGACCAAAATACTGAAGGATAGCGCGAGACACCCGGCAAGGACTAGCATCGCCAGCAACGTACAGGTGCAAGGATTCACGCCGCAACAGAACAATGCCGGGGAAAACGACAGGCCACAGCACACGTCGATCATGTAAATATCAATTGGTCCAATTCATTTATAAGTTTGTCCTTCCGGAACAGAGCTCGGGAAGGGAGATCGGGTTGTTTGGGGAGCTTTGGGAATACTCGGTGGAAATATGTAAAACTGTTGAGATTCGTACTGTGCGGTCTGTTTTGTTGTGTTTATTTGGAGAAAGTATGTTTGGGGATCTAGGAAGATTTGCTTGGGTTGTTTAGACGGGGATGGTTTGGGAATACTGGGTGGGGATTTGTGAAGCTTTTGAGATTGAATTGTTTGGTTAGTTTTGTTGTATTTATTTGGAGAAAATTTGTTTGGGGATTTTTAAAGATGTTCTTGGGTTGTGTAGACTGAGAAGGTGTAAAAACACTGAATAGAAATATGTGAAGATTTTGAGATTAAATTGTATGGTCTGTTTTATTGTATTTATTTAGAGAAAGTATGTTTGAGGATCTAAGAAGCACTACTTAAGTTGTTTAGACTGAAATGTTTTGAGGACACTGGGTGGAAATATGTGAAGTTGTTGAGATTGAATTGTTTGGTCACTTATATTGTATTTATTTACAGAAAGTCTGTTTAGGGATCTATAAAGATGTTCTTGGGTTGTGTAGACTGAGAAGGTGTAAGAATAATGAATTCAAATATGTGAAGCTGTTTAAATTGACCTGTGTGGTCAGTTTTATTGTATTTATTTGGAAAAAGATTGTTAAAGTATCTAGGAAGCTCTACTTAAGTTGTCTAGACTGAAATGTTTTGAGGACACTGGGTGGAAATATGTGAAGCATTTGAGATTGAATTGTTTGGTTACTTTTATTGTATTTATTTGAAGGTAGTATGTTTAGGGATTTAGGAAGATGTACTTGGGTTGTTTAGACTAGGAAGCTTTGAGAATACTGAGTGGAAATATGTAAAACTGTTAAGATTATACTGTGTGGTCACTTTTATTGAATTTATTTGGAAAAAGACTGTTTAAGTATCTAGGAAGCTCTACTTCAGTTGTTTAGACTGAGAAATATGTGAAGTTGTTGAGAATGACCTGTGTGGCCACATTTGTTGAATTTATTTGCACAAAATCTGTTTAGGGATCTAGGAAGATGTACTTGTACTTTTTAGACTGATAAGCTTTGGGAATATTGGGTAGAAATGTGTGAAGTTTTTGAAATTGATTTGTGTGGTTACTTTTATTGTATTTATTTGGAGAAAGTATGTTTGAGGATCTAGGAAGATGTACTTGGACTTTTTAGGCTGAGAAACTTTGGTAATACTAGGTCTAAAAATATAAAGCTATTGAAATTGACCTGTGTGGTCACTTTTATTGAATTTATTTGCAGAAAATCTGTTTAGGGATCTATAAAAATTTACCTGGATTGTATAGAGTGAGAAGCTATGGAAATACTGAATGGGAAAAATATGAATCTCAAATAGACCTATACAATGATTCATATTATATTTGGATTAGATTCCTCCAGGAATCTTGGGTACAAATTATGTGAAAATATTGAAATTGCTATGTGCGAGGAATTATACTATGCCCATTTGAATTAAGCAGTTTAGAACCTTGAGGGGTTCCCAGATAAAAATATCTAAAGCTTATTTACCTATATGATCACTTATATTGTAATCATTTAGACCAGGTCTAATTCACAATCTTATGCTGGAAGTGTATACAATTGTTAAGATGGCACCTGTGAGGAATTCTACTCTGTTCATCTTGATTAAGCTCTTGAGGGTCTTTGGGGGTCTGGCTGGAAATGTATGAAACTGTTAAGATTCATCTGCATGATGACTTGCAATGTATTTATACTATACTTGGTCTCTCGGGGGCTGTTAGGTGTAAATACACGAGCTTGTCAAAATTGATTTGCTTTAGGACTTTTGTGAATACTGCGTTTATTTGGACTAGCTTCATGTCCACATTGATTTGAACAAGCCTCGTGTCCACATTGATTTGGACTAGCTAAATATCCACATTTATTTGGACTAGCTTTATGTCTACGTTTATTTGGATTAGATCTCGCTGATGCTATGGGGCGTAAATATGTGAAGCTTTTGAGATTGATCTGCACGAAGATCTATAAGTACTACGTGTTTATTTAGACTAGCTAGCTTCAGTGCAAATCTCTCAAGTTGTTTGGATAGATTTGTATAATGACTTGCACTAGATTTATTTGGACTCCATAGGGATTTAGGCTATTACAGGGATCAAGGATGTAAAAATGTAAAGCTGTGGAGGCTGATCTGTTCGAGGACTTGTAAATACTGTGTTTAATTGCAGCAGCTTTATTTCTGCGTTTATTTGGACTGGGTCTCGTTAGGGCTTTAGAGAGCAAATATGCGAAGCTGTTGAGATTGATCTGTACAAGGTCCTGGAAGCACTACGTGTTTATTTAGACTAGCTATCTTCAGTGCAAATCTCTGAAGTTGTTGGGCTAAATCTATGTAATGACGTGCACTACATTTATTTGGACCTCTTTAGAGATCTACGGTGTAAAAATGTGAAGCTGTTCGAGGAGCAGCAAATAATAAATTACCGTTTATTTTAAAAGTGGCCTAAGTCCATTTATGCTCGAATCGAGATATTTGTTTGCGTTGGATTAAATTTAAAAATGTAGGTAACAGATAACATAACAGAATAATATTTTTGGGTTTCTAAAGGTGTCAAATTTATCATCCCATTTAGCATAATTAACATTATCGAAGAGATAATATGTTTTTGATGACTATGAATAGACTTACGCCATTTTCAAAATCAACGAAACGACGTTTTCAATTCTTAAGAAAGCACAAGTCCATAGGGAAAGTAAATTTCCCTTGAAATTAAAATAAATGTATACACTTTTATGTTATAAAATCCAGACCAGCAAATTTTCGTGTTAGAAAATCTTAACGATTTTAAATATATTAGTAACAAGTTGCCTCAGAATGAAAAGATCTTGTAAAAATGTAACTATTATGCTAGCTGACTCGATTTTCTTTTTAAATGGACTTAGGCCACTTGTGTATAAATTTCTAAAGTTGTTAAGATCAATGTACTCTCTTTAGGGAAGCTCAGTGCAAGTATATGAAATTGCTGAAATTGATCAGTATAGGGAGTTGTATTATATTAATTTGGATTATGTCTCTTGGTTGGAAATGTCTCAGACAGACGAGTATAATTTATTTAAGCGAACTTCGTGCTTAGATGGATTGATCGATATTAAAGTTTTACCAGTTTTCGGTAATCGTCGATAATTGTAATTTTATATATCCATTAGCTGTCCTGGTATATCTGTGTCACCTTGTATTACATTTTATGTAAATGCTGTAACTACGTGTCTTCAGCTTATGACAAACTGAGGCTCGTGCGATTAGCTTATCTAAAAACGCTAGGCAGTACACCTCTTTGACCTTCATGCTAGCTTGTACCTGTTTTCTATTTTCATTTTCTTTTTCTGTGAATCATAACAGTCACTTTCGACATTCTTAGAACGTGTATTTTTATTATGCGATAGATAGTCGTGTCGTATTCATGCTAGGCAATATTGCAGAAATAATATTGTCAAATGGTAGATTAATTCCTTCTCTGTATGACTAGTTGCTAGTGCTACAAATTGCAACTGTGGGGGAATTTGTTATGGTAGAACAACCGATTGCAAAATTTAATTTATTCCACTATAGAAAATGATTTTTTAATTTTGTAAAAAGGCTAGTGGTACAGTTGCCAATTTTTGTGACACGTGTCGGTTTCTGAAATATGTAGAATTGTTGAACTAAAATGTTGTTCCACTGGAAAAACAAATACAGAAATTGCACTTCTTTTTCCTTAACCCAACCCCTAACTTCTTTCAGCTTCAACGTCGACAGAGTCACGATTTATCAATTTTACACTGAACACAACAATAAAATACAAACTTTCCGTATACGCACCAATTCCTAGAACGCATAACACATTCCCACAAAAATCCCACATCCTCGAAATCCAAAAATAAAAAAGATACACCTATTTTCAGACATCGTCGAAATTCCTGGCGATTCCAAATAAAACCATATCCCCTTCGAACCTAGTAAAAAAATCGTCAAAAAATTTAGAAAAAAAAAACGAATGAAGAGCAATAGAGGTGAAAGGGCGCACCCTTCTCTCCCGGTCCTCCAATTTCGCCTGGCATTCGGTTTACGGGCCCGGAAGCGAATTAAAGAAATCTCGTGATCCTTTCAACGAAATCCCTTTTTCAAGGTCCGTAGACGCGTGTCGCGGCCGATCATGTTCGACGAACGTTCTATCAAAGCTCTGCCCCGACGTCGGCACAAGCAATTATCGAAAAAATAATTACCGTGAAACACTCGAGCAATTAACGCGACCGCGGAGCACGGGCACTCGTAATGTCGAGAGCCCCGATGCGGCGGCGTCGCGTTTTTCGGCAAATTAACTCCCGCGCGATGCTGATACAATTAATCGTGCTCCATCGTCGACACCTGGTTTCGATGGTACCGACACACGCCGATCCCTAGACACGAGCTGGAAAATTTTCGAATTGTGTTTCCTTCGGCCGATAAATAAGGATTTCGTTATTGCTGTCGACAGGCGAATTTATTTTTCTTTACACAGCTGGACGTGATTTTAATGCGAGCCGAACTGCGAGAATTAAACTGCGAAAATCGCTTCTATCGATTGTTAACGGGACTGCGATGTAATTTATAAGGAGCATAATATAATTTATAAGAAAAATTATAAGGAGCCTCCTCTTCTCGCTTTTGTGGCACGCATGTTCGTCCAAGGGCGTTTTCTCTTTTGTTAGCCAACGAGACGCTGTTTAACATTTTAACTGCCAACGATCTCAAAAATTTCACAGAATCAAAGTTAATCTATTTAATGAAGCAATAATTGAAAAATGAGAATGTAGGACGTAAAATTGTCCTGCAATCTTCTTCTATTTCCTTCTATTTTCTCCTTATTTTTAAACATGGTTCAATAATTTTGTCACCCTTATACGAGTATAATGGCGATCGAAGTGTTAGGATTTTTACTGGGGTTATAGAGTTAATGTTATTTAATTGATTAAAGTTAATATCAATACCAGTATATAGGGCTGGGAACGAATATTTGTTGAAATTTGTGAAATCGCTTTTTATTTTGTTCCTCGGTGAAATTAATATTTCTTTTATTTTAATCAGGAAAATTATTCTTCTTTTATTTTGTTATTAGGTAAAATTAATATTCCTTTAATGCAATCAGTAAAAATAATATTTCTTTTATTTTGTTGCTTGATGAAATTAATATTTCTTGTATTTTATCATATTTAGTGGAAATAATATTTCTTCTATTTTGTTGCTAGGTGAAACTAATTTTTTTTTTATTTCATTCAGCGAAATTGATATTTCTTTATTTGATATTGCAAGTTTCGAGCAGACAGTGTGGAACAGACTCAATTGGCGTCTACGAGAAAAGTCTTAGGAGATGTGCTTAGGATAATGAACTACAATTTTGTTATTTCTTGTTCGAAAGGAACAATATTCTAGTTAAATAATTCTACACATTCTAGAAACAGACGAGTGCCACAAAAATTGGCAATCGTATCATTATCCTTTTTATGAAATTAAAAGTCTTAATTAATTTGTCCTAGTGAATGTGTTAAGAATCTGCAGCTTTGTTATTTCTTATGCAATAGTACCAATACCTCAGCATAACGATTTGGACATTCTAGAAACACATCTACCAAAAAGTAATAATCTCATTGCTTAATAAATGCAGTTCCACCGGTATAATATCAATTTCGAGACTCTGTGGCTCCTCGAAATGCAATAACAAGACTTTTTAATTGATCACGGCTTAAAGAACAGTCCTTTTGCAGGAGTAGTAAATAATTTGATAACAATCACAGGTCCCAATTAATTCGTCCATTGAGAATCATCCCTAACAAAGGCTCCCGCCACGCTCTCTCGCTGTCTCTCTCCGATTTCCGATCGCTTTTCCCGTTCCATGGGGTTCGTCCCATTAGTTGCGTGTTATGCAAGCCTTTCTACGGTGAATAAACACCGTCGGGGACCCGTGGCGATGATGAATATTGTCTCGGCGATTCCAGACGCACGAGAAAAATTGCATTATCGGCTGATCGGAGATCAAACTCGGCCATTATTCAGTCCTTTCTCGGTGTTCGATTATGTTCTCTCTCTCTCTCTCTCTCTCTCTCTCTTTCTCTTTCTCTTTCTCTCTCTCCTCCCTTTTTAATTTGCATCTCGCTTTTTTTTTTTTGGTCATTGTCATGCGACAGTGTCGCGGATTTTATGGAGATGTAACGATTGTGCCCCCGGGCTCCTAGAAATCGCATAAGCTTAGGCGATTGAATAAAACGGCGGCGTGTTCGGAGAAGCTTTTCTTCTTTTTTATTTTTTATATTTTATTGGGCTATTGTTGCTACCACTGCGCGAGGATTTTACGCTTTAAATAGCTTTATTTATCGCCCCCCTTTCTGGCATTTCTTTGTTTAATTGATGCATTGGGTTATTGATCGACTTTTGTATCGGTGGTAAGCTTTTATTAGGATTTATTAATATTTTATCACTTTTCGATTGCTGATTTTTATGTGTTTGCTATGGCTCCCGGTTTGATGAATAGGAGGACTGTTTATATGGATTAAGATTAATGCAATTTCTCGTGGAAACAGTATTCTAGTGGAGGAAATTTTTGCTTGCATCGATTTCTAATAGAACAACGATTTTATTTGGAAAATATGAAACAAGAGAAATACAGAACATTAAAACATTCAACAGGAAATTTTTAACTAATTATTGGAACATTAAACAGGAGAATTGTTTAGCTGGATTAATGCTATTTTCTGCTGGGAACAGTATTTCAGTGGGGTAAATGAAATTTTATTTGTATTCATTTTTAATAGAATAACAATTTAAGTTATAAAATTATTTAAGTTATTAAGTTGTCATTAGAAAATTGAACATGTTTATTAATGCCATTTCTGCTGGAAATAGTATTTCTGTGAAAATTAATTTTACACTTGTTTTAATTTTTAATAGAATAATAATTTTATTTAGAAAATGTGAAACAGGAAAAATCGATAAAATGTAAAAATTGTTTAGGAAATTTCTAGCTTTGTTTATTAGAAAATTGGTAGTTTTCTAAATTTTAGCAGAATAAGAATTTAATTTATAAATAAACAGAATTTGTACAATTAGGTGTTCACAGAAAATGTAAGGAATGATTCGTGTAACTTTTATTAAAAAGTTTTATTTAAATAACGTAGAAAGCAACGTTTCCAGGAAATAGTTGAAAGGTTATGCAAAAATTCATGCGAACTGATTTATCAGCGAAGCATTTCCGTAGCCATTTTTGCAAACACTGTCCCGAGAAAAACATGTTTGATGCTAGAGTGCACTTTATACTTACTATGTAATACTTCTTTTATGTGCACACGTAAAATCGTCATTTTCACGAATTATTCTATAAAGTTTTTAGAGGAGACGTTTAAAACATACTTTTAAAACATCGACTTTTTTAATCCGTGTATTTATAGATCCTCTTACTGCTATAGAGAACCCTTTTAAAAGGATGACTGTGACATTTCAGTTTTTACAATCGAGAAACGTCCCTTCTATTTTTTACTTTTATTCCTTACGTCGGCGACAGCGTAATCATTTTACTAATACTTTATATCGCTTTTTCACGCAACTTTATAATATTGCACAATTCAGAAATTCGCAACATTGTACAATTTCGAAATTCTCAACAGTGTACAATTTAGAAATTGGCAACATTTTACAATTTAGAAATTCACAACATTTTACACTTTAGAAACTGACAATATTATACAATTTAGAAATTCACAACATTGTACAATTTAGACATTGGCAACATTTTACAATTTAGAAATTCTCATCACTATACAATTTAGAAATTGGCAACATTTTACAATTTAGAAATTCTCAACATTGTACAATTTAGAAATACACAGTATTGTACAATTGAGAAATTCTCAACATTGCACAATTCAGAAATTCACAACATTGTGCAATTTAGAAATTCACAACATTGTACAATTGAGAAATTCTCAACAGTGTACAATTTAGAAATTGGCAACATTTTACAATTTAGAAATTCTCAACATTGTACAATTCAGAGATTCACAACACTGTAACAATTGAGAACTTTACAACATTTCACAATTTAGAAATTCACAACATTTTACACTTTAGAATCTGACAACATTATACAATTTAGAAATTCACAACATTGTACAATTTAGAAATTCTCAACACTGTACAATTTAGAAATTGGCAACATTTTACAATTTAGAAATTCTCACCATTGTACAATTTAGAAATACACAGTATTGTACAATTGAGAAATTCTCAACATTATACAATTCAGAAATTCACAACATATTACAATTTAGAAATTCACAACATTCTACAATTTAGAAATTCTCAACATTGTACAATTGAGAAAATCAGAACATTGTACAATTTAGAAATACACAGTATTGCACAATTGCGAAATTCTCAAAGGTGTACCACTGAATGCTGCACAAAAATGGACCACTGGATGCTTCACAAAAATGCACTACACGTTTAAAAATGCACAAAATTGTACAATATATAAATTTGCAGAAATGTACAACGTATTTAAAAGATCATAAATGTAGACCTTTGGTGTGCTTCACAAAAGTGGACCACTAATGTGCTTCACAAAAATGGACCACTGAATGCTTCACAAAAATACACTACATGTTCAAAAATCCACAAAATTGTACAATCTAGAAATTTGCAGAAATGTACAACGTATTTAAAAGATCATAAATGTAGACCTCTGGTGTGCTTCACAAAAATGGACCATTAATGTGCTCCACAAAAATGGACCACTGAATACTTCACAAAAATGGACCAATGAATGCTTCACAAAAATACACTACATGTTCAAAAATCCACAAAATTGTACAATCTAGAAGAAATCTGCAAAAATGTACGTGTTAAAAAATTCATAGAAATGCAGCACTTAAAAATTTGCAAAAATGCACAAAGCTTTAAAAAATTCATAAAAACGCGACATTTAAAAATTCACAAAAATCCACCATTTAAAAATTCACAAAAGTTTTCATTATCTCACAGAAATGTACTGTTCAGAAATTCGCAGAGATGTACTGTTCGGCAACGACCGAAACTTTCCCCCTCCATCGAGTGGTAGTCGGACGAGTCCTCGACCAGAATAACAGAGGTAATTGGCACGTAAAATCAGGAATTACCACATGAAGAAATATTGAATTCGCAGCTAGGGTGATCGGCGAGAAGTGCGTCGGAATATTTTTTGCGTGGACGATCCAGTGTGTCCATTAGTGTCCCATTGATCCTTCGAGTATGGGGACTGCGCAGAGCTCAAATGCGAGAAAGAGAGGGCGCCTCGAGAACTTTATTTCATCGAATTGCACATGTTGCAGTAAACCTGTATTTGCAGTGTCATCGTCCGATAGCTGGACCAATTTGCCGGAGATTGTGCAGAACAAGATCGTGAACAATAGTTCGCCGTATTGTATTTCGTGAAATCGAACAAAATAAATTCCTCCCTCCCAGCAGCTTTTCCTTGGGTATCTGCCGACTGCGGCTAGGTCGCTTCTTCTCTGAACACTATACCGAGAAATCGTGCTGAGATCATGAAGTATTTCCATTCTAATCTTCCCCGGGCCACGAGCGTCCTCTTAAACGTCTATTTCCCCAAGAATATCATTCGAAGGCTCTCTTCTGGAATTTTATTTTGCCAAATCGGACGATGCTTTCGCAATCAAATTTTTCCACGCTTGTTCACCCTCGCATGGAGCATACACCACGATTTTTTCATTCCGAAATTCTGAATATCGCGCGAGTTACGGCTGCTTCATCTTGCGCGTCGCGCGATTCATTAATCGCGCCGTTTATGCTTTAGGCTTCACTTCTCTTTGGTTTTCGTTAATACATTTGTTATATTTGCGAATCGCGGTGAACCCTTTCGCAAGCGTAATCTTTCTGGCGTACACATTCGCGGTATGGCAACAGAAAAAATTAATTATCCCAGTGGAGCCTGTTAAAATTCGTCGGAGCCTAACGGAACGCGCGCTCGTCTCGTCTTCCGAGTTGATAATTGAACAGACTTTATTAGAGAGTTTACTATAAAATCGGGAGCCTAATCATCGCATATAACAAACTCTTTACTGCCAGTGCGATCTGGGATGGGAATCCTCTGGCCTTGGAATCGCCTAATCAAGCGTGTATGTTAAATGCTAATTGAGAAGACGTGCTGGTTCCAAAACTAATAAACCGATCTGCTTGCATAGTTACAATATCAACAACCGCTGGCATTGTAATTATTAGTATCTGTGCAACTATTGAACGGCAGGGACGTGTGGCTGTGTACTCCATGTTGTTTTTGCACATTGCTGAAGTTGGTCGGCGACGTAATTTCTCCGGGCGAAATGTTTGCAAATTAAATGTGCGCGATTCGAAATAATTAAGGAGGGACATTAAATGTCGGAAGCCTCCTCCGTCGTTTCCAAGTGGAACTTGGAAATTTTCTTTGTGCGCAAAACTTGGCGAAAAACCGCCGCGGAAACGTGGTTTACGTGCTTTGTCGATGTTTAACTGCAAAATGTAAAAATTTTTGTTTAAACGATTTCGCATGAAAATTCTGCGCCTGGAAATTCGTGCGCGATTTCAAAGAGTTTTCTCGTGAAACGTTTCTTATTTATTATTGTAACGAGTTTTAATAAATATACGTTGCATAAATAATTTATGAAATCTGCAGTCGGTTGGAAATTGCATGTTTATGCTAAGGAAACATTGTCTGCGTTGATTGCAAAATGTGGGAATTAAATAATGTTGCGTTACGACTGCTTTGTTTCGGCAAACTGAAGATCATTTGGTCGTTTTAGATTGTTTTAACGATTTTTATTGTCATTTGAGGTTAGAGATGATTAAAGTTGAGACTGATTTTGAAATTGTAATCGCAATTGCGGGAATTATTTAATTTGCGAATTAAATCGATCGGATTTGGGAAATGTTCTTTCGCATGGTTGCGATTGTTTAGTTTTTAATACAATGGCGGAAGCAGGAAGCGTAAAGTGAGAAACGTATACGCCCGGATTGCTTTGTCAAGATTTAGCTCTGCGTTTTAATTATATTTTCCTCGAAAATAACTTTGAACTAGTGACAGTCCGAAAACAATATTGCCAATTTAATATTTTCCTGTGACACGGTGCGCAGCAGCATATCATTCATTTCGTCGCCATTTTGTCGTATTTCGAGCAATTTCGCAGTCGAACTCTGCACAGGCAGTGTAATTATTTACACAGTACGTTATTATTATTCTAGCTTTTCTCCTAAATGTTTTACGATTTTTCCGAAGGAAGACAGTGCTGAAGCCATGTTGCAAAATTAGCAGTGAAATATGCGGATCGTATTTTCAGATACTTGTAACGCGTAAAGAATAATTAAATCAGGAAATGTAGCTGTTGCATCTTGCAGTTTGTGCAAATGATTTCTACTTTGTCTAGAAATCTGGAATTTAGTTACAAATAATGTGTCCACATTTGTACATTTGCAATAATAATTCTTAAAAGTGTTTGTACATTGTCATCAATTTATTAAATATATATTTTCTATTTTG
>CM052084.1:6967908-6986098 GCA_028453745.1 Agapostemon virescens
AATGGAAAACTTTTTATTTTCTAATTAAGAAAGTGAATTTTAGAGCACATATGAGGTTGCAGCAGAAATGATTTCAACCGTATTTAAAATAAGTGTTTTAATTTGAAAAATAGAGAAAGGGGATTTTTGAACGCATCAGATTGCAGTACAATTTTTTTTTTTAGTAAATGTGATTTTTTTTAAATTCAAATGCTTAAGGAAGAGGATTTTGAAAAATTCCTCTTGAATGAAAATGTGAATGAAAGTGAATGAATGAATGTGAATGAGAATGTGAATGAGAATGAGAATGAGAATGAGAATGAATGTAAATGTAAGAGAATGTGATGATTGTGATATCCGGTGGAGGCGAATTTAATTGACGTTTTAAAGAGTTAGTTGCAGTATTTTTGAGACAGCACTGAATTCTTCAGAAGCGAAAAAGCTTGACGTCACAGTCGTTTATAAGTATTCTAATAAGACCAGAATATTTCAAACGTAAAAAAGTTATTCAGACAAACCTGTCATTCATAATTTAATTTGAAAATGAAGTTTTTATTTCGATCACTCGCCAAGAACAGCAGCCACCAGCAAGTCGTTTTTAAAGAATCAAGGGAACTTTTAATGCATCCGACTAAAAACAGAAATTAGCGTTACGTTTATTGACAGTCTATCGGCTAGAAAATGATTAATCATACTGGCCAACAAATTTGAACTTTTTCATACGCTCCAATAAGCGGTAATAGCTTCGCCGATAAGTGATTCTTACAAATTTCAACTGAAAAATCTAATTTTAACGTGGTCGTTCGTCTATGACACCGTTCGAACACGTTTGTTTAGAACGTTGTTAAACATCTCGCCTTACGATCTCTCTTGTCATTTAATTCCTACAAATCGTCATCTTTAAATATTTATTGCACACGAACTCAGCCATGTAAACTTGAAAATACTCTTGCAGTATATTCAGCCATGATTCAACACTATATACAAATTTTAGTATTATTCTATATTTAACAATTGTTACATAATTAATTTTTAAAGATGTCCTATTTTCATGTAATTTAATTTGAACGTCCACACATTAAAAACAATATTTAAATATTTATTGTAAACGAACTGAGCTCTGTAGACCTGCAAATCCTTTTGCAGTATTTTCAGCCATGATTTAACAGTACACACAAATTTTAATATTATTCTATATTTAACGATTGTTACATAATTAATTCCTAAAGACGTCCTATTTTCTTGTATATAAATTGGAACGTTCACACGTTGAAAATCATATTTAAATATATTTAAAAAAAATATTTATTGCAAACGAACTGAGCTGTGCAGACCTAAAAATCCTTTTGCACTATATTCAGCCATGATTCAACACTATATACAAATTTTAGCATTATTCTACATTTAACAATTCTTACATAATTAATTCCTAAAGATGTCCTATTTTCATGTAATTTAATTAGAACGTCCACACATTAAAAACAATATTTAAATATTTATTGTAAACGAACTGAACTTTGTAGGCCTGAAAATCCTTTTGCAGTATATTCAGTCATGATTCAACATTACATACAAATTTTAGTATTATTCTACATTTAACAATTCTTACATAATTAATTTTTAAAGACGTCCTATTCTCATGTAATTTAATTGGAACGTCTACACACTAAAAGCTACATTTAAAAATATATTGCAAGCGAACTGAACTATGTAGACCAGAAAACCCTTTAAGTATAATCATATATAATCATTTGAGTGTAAATAAAAATGTATTAGAGTTTATTTAAAATATTTCACTTCACTTCCATATTCAATTCCAAAATAATATCCGTTGAGACACGGCATAGTTCCCGTGTAAAATTACCGTGGTCACCGAACTGTTAAACCACAATAAATTCCCGTAGTCGATCTGCGACCTCTACTCACCTTCGAATGTCTGTCCATTAAACATCGTAGATTTCTTCCTTGCGACAACGCGTCGCTCTGACAGAAAAAAAAAAAAACAATCTATATTCCGTGACCATCTAGACACCATCTACACGAGAGAGAAAGAGAGAAAAAAGAAGAGAAAACACGGAGGGTGTCAACGCGTGTTTGATCCACATAGTCCGGCAGACAGTCATTTGTCGTAGACAGAATGATTGGAGTCGAGGTCCCTCGGAAAAGACCAGCGGCGAGGGTCGCTGGCGCCGTCGTTCCTCCTTAGCGTCTCGCAACACCACCGGTCGCGTGTACACGGGCAAACACAGACGAACAGGCGACGAGACAGAGCTTTTTTACGAGGGAACTACGTTTACGAGCTTATGGGGACGTGGATAACGGCGCAGACAGCTGCGCGTAGTCCGGGCACGTGTCCTCAGCTGCCAGAAGTCAATTTCCTTTTCCCAGGGAAGCAGTTTCCCCGTCGGTTTCCCTCTGTTTCGACGGCTTTTTTTCCGTTTCCCGATCTCTCTCGACACTCTGTCACGTATCATTCCCCTTCCCGCCCCCGTTCTTCCAACCCCCTTTTCCCGGCTCTTCCCCAACACCCTAATGTCGTAGGCCATCCTCCGCACACCGGGTCTCGTAACTTCCGGTCAAGCTTTGTTGTCCTGACAGCTCGGAGAGGAGATATTGCCATCGGCCAGAGAATTGAATCCTCGAGTGGACGCGTAATCCTTTCCTCTTATTCCCCTTTAGGGGACGTCGCTGCTGCTGTATGGATGTTTGTAATTGCCTCGTTAATTTAATCGCGGAACTGAGTCGTTTGGAAAAATACCCTTCGCCACGGTGGTTTTGCGGATTGTCCGATGCGACCGGTGAAGGAGAAATTTAGACGTTGTTTGTTAGGAATTGTCGATTCTGTATTTTGGAGGGCGTAGATTCGTTAGTTTCTTTGTTGCTGCTGTGTCGAGTTCGAATATCGCAGGATTTGACATAGGTACAGGTAGAAAAATGGAGCTGGGTCGAGAAGAATATATGTGTAATGTAATAGCTTGTCTTTAGGAATTTATTGTGGGGTGGTCGTTAAAAGCTGAGTAGCTGAATATTTTTAAAAAAAGATAGTGGATGAATGTTGTTTGATTTTTCAGCAATAAATTAAGTGTGACTTTTTAATTAAGGTGATTTTTGATGGAATGATTCGAGGACAGGACATCTTTAGGAATTTATTATGCGATAATTGCTAAATGTAGAACGATATAAAATTTTTAGTATAGTGTTCAATTATGGCTGAGTTTATTGCAATTATTGTTTTGGCCCTGAGTAGTTTAGTTCTCCAGGAATAAATTTTTAAATATGATTTTTAATTAAAGTGTTTTTTGATCGAATGTCGCGAGGACAGGACGTCTTTAGGAATTTATTATGTGATAATTGCTAAATGTAGAACGATATAAAATTTTTAGTATAGTATTCAATCATGACTGAATATATTGCAATTATTGTTTTGGCTGTGAGTAGTTTAATTTTCCAGCAATGAATTTTTAAATATGATTTTTAATTAAGGTGATTTATAATCGAATGTTTCGAGGACAGGACGTCTTTAGGAAATTACTATACGATAATTGCTAAATGTAGAACGATATAAAATTTTTAGTATAGTGTTCAATCATGGCTGAATATATTGCTATTATTATTTTGGCCATAAGTAGTTTAATTTTCCAGCAATAAAATTTTAAATATGATTTTTGATCGAATGTCATGAAGATAAGACATCTTGATGAATTTACTATGCGATAATTGCTAAATGTAGAACGATATAAAATTCTGATTATAGTGTTCAATCATGACTGACTATATCGCAATTAATTTTTAGGCCATGCGAGGTTTAATTTTCCAGCAATGAATTTTTAAATATGATTTTTAATTAAGGTGATTTTTGATCAAATGTTTCAAGGACAGAACGTCTTTAGGAATTTACTATGCGATAAATGCTAAATGTAGAGCACTACCAAAATTTGAATATACAGTTGAATCATGGTTAAATACCCTGCAAAAGGTTCCACACCGTTACATCCTCTGATTGCCCTGCAATAAATGTTTGAAAAGTAACCATTTTTAAAAATCGAAGCAAAAGAGCAAGGTGTAGTAGCAAAGAAAAAATCGTCAGAATTTCGAGATTTCTAAAGTTGCTGCAGAATTACGGAAAGCGTCTTGTTTCCCAGAGAGCATAGCTGTGGCCCGGCCACGTTTGATTTATCGCGAAATTTCCCCTAACCTCTCATGGGGAATACAGCGGGACGACGTCCGGATATGCGCGTGCGGAGTCCTAATAATCTAATACGCCGCGACCTGAGCGCAATTTCATGCTTTCTCGGGCATGCGGTGCACCCTGTCCCCCGCCCATATCTGCCCAATACCCCCTTACTGTCGCGATCAAACGTCCTTCCCTTCCCCTGGCCCTTCGCCTTTCCTGCCTCGCGTTCTCGATCTCCGTTTTGCCCCCGTTCGCCTGCTTAGCTATCCCCTAAATGGAATATATTGGCCGATTCCCGAACCCTGCAGCCATAACTCCGGACGAATTTACAAAAATAAATTGCGGACAGGAGTAGCTAGAGACGCACCTGGGACCCCTCTTAGAGCACTCCCAAACACGCCTTATTCGCTACGTTTGCTAAAACGAATATTACTTTGCTGCAACTTCCAAGGACTTTTCAGACATTTCAGACATATAACTTCTACATTTTTAATCATTTCTTTACAGAACCCTCCCTATAACATTCCTGACATTCTCCCGAATAAAACGATACCAGACACGACACTATTCGCATCATATTTGCCCAAATAATCCACAATTAAGTAGAACTTTCTGTTGCCTCTTGTTGCTAACGATCGTTAAAAAGTGACATAACCTCTTACTGTCTAACGACTCTTTTACGAAACCTTTATCAACATCTGCGCGACACTTTCCCGGTTAGAACGAGTCCAAACACGCCACAGTTCGCGCCACGGTTCCCCGAGTACACCGCGATTAAGTAAAACCTCTGCTATCCGAACGCCGCGGTTGCACCACAATAGTGCTCCGAATAGTATCATGCGGGTACTCGTTCTACTCGGGAGAACGTCCCCGACACGATACCGCCACTTTCTCAAAGATATTCCCTCCGGTTCTCATAATTGATCATCCGCGATCACCGAGCCGCGAGCCTCGTTCACAGTGAGCTCGGCGAAGCCAATTCTTGACTCCATCAAGAATCCTCTTCTGAAATCACGAAACCAATTTGTCAAGCCGCTCCCCGCTACGCAACGGCGTCGACAACCCGACGACGACGACGACGACGACGATTCTAACAAGCGTTTAACTCGAAACGTTCCCGAGATCGCAGCGGGATTTTCTGTCCGCGAAAATCGTCAGGCACTCTTCTCCTCCTTATCCCCTTTCATCGGATCGAGTTTAAGGCGATCCCGGTATGAAACAGCGCACGGCTGCGCCGCGTTTAACGATCGGCCTTCGGTCCTATGATCGGCTTTATGCACTTTGCGCCGGCGGTGCACGTATGCAGCCGTCGCGCGCGCGCCCCGGTATCGCATCGCATATTCTGTCCCGTCGATCGGCTCCCAATCTGCACCGGCCGATCATCGAAAGATTCGATTTCCTGTCGGCTTTGATCGCGGACGGGTAAAATCGGATTTAAGGACTACTTATCCCCGAAGGACTCCTTCCAGGACGCGGTCTGGGGGGGATAAGACGTCCGACGATTCTTACAGGAGGCATTATGTGCACCGATATATACATATATACCCGCTATACATATATACATACATATATAGATCGTGTCCTCTTGTCGGTAAATTTGTAAGGACGCGTAATCCCCCGTGTACGAGAGGACATCGTTCTACAGATCCGCTGGGTTTTTCGCGAATTTCAGGTAATTTGATCGGGATCCCCCCCGCCCCTGTCTTTCGAGAAGATCCTCTACAAAGAGGCTATCTAGCATCTGGCCACGAAGAAATGCAGAAGACTTTGCGTTTGAATCTTCTCCGATGGATTTTATTAAACGAAGAATACAATTGTGTGTTCGCAATGCTGGCGCAAAAGACAGGAGACTCCCCAGGCGATTCTGAGCAACATTTCCCTTTGCCGGTTCGCGATACGAGGCACCGTTTCTGAGTTATTAACGAAAAACGAGGGCCAATCAGAGCGCGGTGGGAGTTACCGTCGCGCTGGCGTGCGTCGGCCCCCGCCGCACCGCGATTGGTCCTCGTTTTTTCGTTGTAACTCGGAGACGGAGCGTCGGATCGCGAAATGACACGGGGAAAAGTTGCTTGGATTTTTTTAAACTTTATGGAACACTCTGTACAATAATTGTAGTTCTTCTTCGTTGCATTATACTGTGCTCTGCAGACTGCGAAACGTGTCACCGAATGTTTAAACATTTAAAATTAAATAATATACTAAAATAGTTCTAAAAAACCAGGTATCTAAAATACATTAAAAAAATTAGTTTTAATTTTTTTATCTACACCTTAGCAAATAAAAAAATCTGATAAAAATTTAATCTAATTCTTGTCTCTGAATTAATTCCACAGGCGTCGCTCCTCAATGTCTAAACATAATCTAATTTTCGTCGATTTATTTTCACGTTTTCCATTTTTCACAACCACAATTTGCAGTGTAAAAATCGGAAAAAATTCCTGAACACGTGGATCTGTGTCCGAAACGAGGGTAAATTTTTTCAGAATTTTCGATAGCGACGGAAGGGGTAAAACGAGGTAAAAACTGGTTTTTCGAATTTTCCTTGTAACTACCCTCACGGATGAGATATTCGATTGAAATTTGGTTTGTAAGTTCGAGTAAGCCATCGAATGGTTTGGGTCCGATAAAAATCTGCTGGGGGTCGATCGTGACCCACAAGCCCAGCTGCAGTTTACTCGTGCACTTTACAACGAAACTTTGTGCCTCTGGTTTCCCAGCAGCTTCGTACGCCCCTGCAGCACCGAAGTTTCAAAAACTTCACAACTTTTCTGCTATCCATGCCAGCCCAGAGCTACCAAACATTTTATTATTCATTGTATTCACGTTCTACTGAGAAAAGAAGTGAAGGACTGGTTCCTGTATTGTTCTATGATTGATACTTCAGCATTTCTCTTGAGTTACGCTTGTCGGCCGCAGTGACGCGGTGCATGAGAGTTCGAACATCCATTCGTGACCTTTTCATCGAAAAAAGCCAGGTCCATTCTTCACCGGACGAGTTAGCTTCGTTTTTTTCGACGAAGAAGTCACCTGGACGCTCATAGTCATAATAACTGTCCGCTACGATATACGTAACTTGCCTGAAATAACGGGAGTGGAGTGGACATCTATTATGACAGGGAGCAATTTTCATAAAATTCAAACTCAAAAAATATTCTAACTCGCATAACTGACATATCGAGAAAAATTCTCTGGGCTAAAAATATCTATAAAACTTTACTGAAGATAAATAAAAAAAAAAAATACTGGTGATACACTGGAAAACTTCTGGTCACCGAAGTTTCGATAACTCAAGACGCTCTTCTGCCAACTTCGAACGTAGAGGGAAAAGAGGCGAACAACAGGTCCCGGTAATTAAATTGGCCCCCGGGGGCCATCGAGTGGAAAGTAAAGAGCACAGGTGGCTAAAGCTACGGTAACTGCTTTACCTACCGTGTCACCCTACGTCGCCTTTAATTACACGGCTCTGACCCTCCGCCAATGATCCCTTCGCGAAGTTCGCCCTTCCGAACTTGAAGTGGCGAGAGCTCGTGTTCCCGAGTAGCGTGGCCCCACGGAGCTCGGTGTGTGCGTACTAATACGTTTGCCCTGGCCAAATAGTCCTTTGAAGATTAGTTTCATCCCTTTACCGCGTCAAGATCCCGGGAAACTTTGCCTACGGTGCGTAATCGCAAGATGTTGGCCGTGGGAGCACCACCAATGGCCCTGGGGGCCAAAACTTCGGACCTAATGAGGTTAGGGTACGAGCAGACCTTCCGTATATTCGGCGAACCGTAGAACACGTAGAATTATGTTTAATTTTATCTATTTTCGAGCACAGTATCCTGTTTTGGTGCTCTTGAGACTCTCGGGGCCAAGGAATTGCCCCCTGGGGCATTTTTGCTACTGGGAGCTTATTAATCAAGTTTTTCGACATCTCTTGATCAAGTTTTGATAAAAGATACTTGATTTTGGACTGGATGTAATTTTATAGTTATAGAATTGTTTTAAATAATAGTTTTATTGTAATGGTAAATTTAGGTTCATAGTAATTTCTGTACGGTAATTTCATCTATACACACGTAATTCTAACCTCAATACTCGCCTCTATATGCAATCCTAGCTTCTACACCTAATCCTGGATTCTATACTTAACTCTGGCTCCCCCATAATCCTAACCTCAACATGAACTTCACCATAACACCATTCACTGCTTAATGAGTTGTCCTAACCTAAACGTAAAGTTAAAGCTAGAGCGTCTCTGGACTGACTAAAGTCGAATTAAACTTGGATACACGAGTGTTGAGAAAATTGCGAGGCCACGTGATTTGTGTCGCGAGACGCTAAGGGGGGAAGTGCATAAAGTGCAAAGAAGATCTGTACTGAAGTGGTTGGTCTCTTTAAGAACGCTCTGAGAGGAAGATGTGAATTAGCTTTTCACAGAAACACTCCCATAAGAGCGCTCTGCGCCCCAAAGGGGGTTTTCAACGAATCCAAATATGAACAGGTAACCATAGACCTGTATACATTGGAAACTGCGAAGAGGAAAATTATTAAATTGTTAAACTAATTTTCTTTCCACAAAAATATTCAATTCTCCCATAACAGCGTCCTGTGTCCTAAGGGGGGTTTCAAAAGAATCCAAATATGAACAGGTAATCATCGATTTGTATACATTGGAAACTGCGAAGAGGGAAATTATGAAACCTAACCTAATTTTCTATCTACAAAAATATTCGGTTCTCCCATAACAGCACCCTATGCCCTAAGGGGGGTTTCAAAAGGATCCAAATATGAACAGGTAACCATCGATCCATATACATTGAAAATTTTCTAAGAGGAAAATTACAAAACTGTTATAGTACGTCATTCGAACCAGTGAGACGCTAAGGGGAAAAGTGTAGAAACTGCAAGGAAGCTCCAAGCCACCGCAAACTAAAAATAGCAAGTGCCAAACAAAAATTCAAGAGAGTTTAACATTACCATACAATTTTTCCATGTGAGACCTTAAGGAGGAGAACCGTACAAAATCCAAGAAGGATCTTAGAGAAACCACACCAATTTCTGACAGGCAAACCTGAAAGAAAAACGAACGCCAAACAAAGATTTTAACATTACGGTACAATTTATCCATGCGAGACCTTAAGGGGGGAACTGCAACAAACTCGAAAAAAGCTCGCAGGGAAGCCAGAATAATTTCCATTTACCAAAAGTGAAAGAAAAAGCGATAAAACCGTTAAGCCAGTTGATTCGTCCGGGCGCGACGTTACGGGGGGTTGGTCGCGCGAACTTTGAGAAGGGTCGATGCGTGGGAGGAAGAGCAGCCCGGCATGTCCAAGCATCCATGAAATGGAAGATCGAGCCTGAGGTTCGCGAATCAGTGGGAACGAAGACGGTCAGAGCCGCGAGAGATATGGTCGCGCTCTCGGGTCTGAAAGGAAGAAGGAAAGGGTGAGTATCCCGAATGCAGAGTGGGTAGGCGAGCCAGCTCGGCGTACTCGCGCACCTAATTGCCAGTGCGCGCCTCGAGACACCGTAGATCGCACGAGCGATTTCCAATTAGCGATGTGACTGATATACCCGGGTTCAAGGAAACGGGAAAGGGGTCGTGCCTGTTCCCCTCAGCGCCCTCCCCTTACCCCTCTCAGCTCTCTCTCTCTCCCCTTTCCCCTCTCTCAGCTATCACAGCAGAGGCTCGTGTCTCTCGCGAGCACAGGTGGCGCGACGTCTGTCAAGAACAAGAGCGACTGAGAAATACCCGACTCCGGGGGATGGATACTGATTAATTGCGGCGACTACCTATATGTCCGACCTTCATTATTAACCGACGAGGGCGTCGAAGAGCGACGCTAATTCCTCGGGCACCGAGACCGATAACCTCCGGGGATGAAAAATTAAGAAGTCGACGGTGATCTGTCAATGGCGTAGGAATTGGGTAAAGGCTTTAGTCAGAGGAGGGTTCGTTTGGTTACCGGGCTCTTTCGAAGCTGAGCGATTCGCGTTCGAGGAATCGAGAAGCGAGGAAAGTGGCGAAACCCCCTTTACGGCGCGGTGCTATTTTATGTGGCGTACGGTGGATTTTAGGGAGTTTTGTGGAGGTCTGTTTCTTTTGGGAGATTCTTTTTCTTGAGATGCTCCCTTACCGTCTTTCCCCCATAGCGTCTCGCGAGGATAAATTAATTTATTTTTATACTCTGTGAACGTTTCGATTTGTATGAGTTTGTCGTTTAGGGATCACAGTGGTTTTATAGAAGTATGGAATATTTTCTTTTTTGTAGAAGTTTGTAGGTTATGTGTACTTTTACAGAGTCGAAATTCTTCTTCTTCAAACTTCCTTTCTGTTTTTACTCCTTCCCCCCTTAGCGTTTCACGAGGACAAATTGGGTAAATTAATTTATCGTTTGACTCTGTGAAATTTTTAATTTTTATGGGTTTGTCATTTGAGCGTGTTCGGATTTGTAGTGGAACCCCCTTTAGGGATCACATTGCTCTTATGGAAATATGGAATATTTTCTTTTTGGTAGAAGTTTGTGGGTTTTGCGTAATTTTACAGAGTTGAAACTCTTCTTTTTCAAGCTTCCTTGTTGTTTTTACTCCTTCCCCCCTTAGCGTCTCGTGAGACCAATTAAAATGGCTTAACAGATTTGTAATTTATCTCTTCATAGTTTTCAATTCGTAGGAATTGAAGTTACATGATTATGTTTGGATTTGTTTGAAACCCCCTTTAGAGGACAAAGTGCCCTTAAGAGAATATAGTGCATTTTTGTACAGATGAAACCTGCCTTTTCACATAGATTGTCTTTACAAATCCAAGTTTCTCCTCCTTCGTGTTTTTTTTGCATTTTCTATACTTTCCCCCATAGCGTCTCGCGAGTTCAGAGAACGTAATTTAATACACATTTAAATTTCCCTTGTAGTTTTGACTTTGTATAGATTGATCCTTGCCTAGTTATGTATGGATTTGTTTGAAACCTCCTTTAGAGCTCAAAGTGCTCTTATGGGAGCACCGAATATTTTCGTACAGACAAAATTCATATTTCCTACGTAGACTATATTTACCATAGACAAAATGTTTCTTCTTCATGCTTCTTTGCAGTTTCTACACTTTCCCCCTTAGCGTCTCACGAGTTCAAATGACGCAAACAGTTTTATAATTTCCCTCTTCACAGTTTTAACTTTGTACAGAGTACTCCTTACCTGATTATGTACGGATTTATTCTAAACCCCCTTTAGGGCGCAGAGTGCTCTTACGGGGGTGCAGAGAATTATTGTCCCAGAGAAACCTATATTTTTCCACGTTGGAGTTTTATTTATCCAAAAATCACTATTAACTCTAGAACTACCAAACCAATCATTTTGACTGGTCCCTAGTTTTTCTTTCGGAATTATTGAATTTATAAAAATGTTTTCATCAGAAATTTTTGAAACGATTTCTTTAATAACGCACATGTTACAATAATAATGTCTCGTTATTATTACAAAGCAATATATATATTCGGTAGTTCTAGCGTTAAGATTGGCGAATTGTAACCTCTTGAATTTCGCAGACAGTTCCTAGCGATTTTTGACAGTGTCCCAAGACCGTGCGATTAATTAACGATAATTAATATCGCGAGTGGCGGGACGGGGGCGCGTGGCAACTGCTAGATATTGACAGGCCGAGATAATGAGGAACTATAGACGCCAGAAGTCGGCCCGTAATTGCGCGAAAGCGTGTTTCTCCTTTTCTTCCCGGGCGAATTGGCGAAGTTAATTCCTCGTTATTTCGCTACCTCTGGCGACGATTAACGAGGACGCCTGGTTATCCCTTCGCGCGCGAAAATCGCTCCGGGCCGATGATTAGTTCGAGAATATCTCCTGAACCCGCCGATAGATTAATTTCGAAACGTATATCCGTCTGGCCTGTAGATAAAAGTCCCTCTTTATCGCGTCCCTTGACGAGCTTCTCGAAAAATGTGTTAATTACTGTCTGGTCTTCGGACGTAGACGCCCGGAGAAACGTAGTCATAATAACTGTCCATCCGCTCCATACGCTGCCAGCACGAAGTAATACGGGTGGGCCTGGACATCTATTATGACCGCGAGCGTTCACCGAGTTCCAGTAGCCATAACTTTTTCGAAAAATTAACTTTTCCGAAATTGCTTCTGGCAAGAATTTCACGTATTCTTTCTAATTTAATACTAGTTTGACAAAACGTGTATTAGATCAAATCTGAGAGAGATACAAATTATATACTACTCATTGTATTTTACAGATGTGCTGTTAACAAAATGGCTGTTACTAGTTCGACATAGCTATCTGTAATTTTAAACAAATATCATTCAAACGTTGTATAAACAGATGTATATTCGCATTTCTTAATTAAAAATGATTTTGTATTTTTTAAAAATCTTCGAATTTCCCTTATTCACCAACCTCATTGAAAAGAGTGTTGCTTTAAAAAATGGCTGCCACTAGTTCGACATAGCTGTCTCTAATTTTAAATAACTATCATTCATACATTGTATAGACAGATGTATATTCGCATTTCTTAATTAAAAATGATTTTGTATTTTTTTAAAATCTTCGAATTTCCCTTATTCACCAACCTCATTGAAAAGAGTGTTGTTTTAAAAAATTGGTGCCACTAGTTCGACATAGCTGTCTCTAATTTTAAACAAATATCATTCAAACATTCTACAAACAGATGTATATTCTGATTTCCTAATTAAAAATGATTTTGTATATTTTAAAAATCTTCAAATTTCCCTTATTCGTCAACCCCATTGAAAGAAATGTAGTTTTAAAAAATGGCTGCCATTGCCATCTCGTCTAGCATATCAATTTCAATTTTTACATAAACATTATTTAAACGTTGCAGAATAAGATGTGCAGACTGATTTTTGGAGGAATCATAATTTTATGTAAAAAGAAAAATGACAAATATTTTTCATGCAGGTAATTTATTAAAGGATAGTATTGACAAGGAAATAATTATTTGTTGCAGGATGGTCCGCATGATCGGCGACGAGTTCCTGACAGAGGAGAGGGACCGGAAGTACTATGCCGATCACTACACTTGTTGCCCGCCGCCTCTCTTCATCATCCTCATCACCCTCGTGGAGGTCAGTGGAAAAAACTGTGTTCGCCTTTTGCAACGCGCGGCAGTAAAGGCCCGCATATAATTCGTAATTCACGAGCTTTGATCCCACGCCGCACGATCAATTTTTCATGGATCCGCACACACATACGCTCGCACACGTATGTGCAAGAGACGAAGACGCGTGTTCCCGGCCAGGGCCGCGAAAATGGGGGCGACCCGGCGGGCCCGGGTATTTATTAAAAATCCCTTTGACACGACCCGGTTAGAATACCTGACCGTGTTGCTTTTCTACTTTGTTTAGGCCGTGGCCACACGATCGCTTTCTCCAACGAACCCTTTCCCCACTAAATACGTAAAATCCTACGGCAATTTTTCAAACAAATTTTCAGTCGACGTTACTCCGCAATATCGATATTTCCGGAAATATTTCTGCGTTTAACCCTTTGCACTCGGAGCTACTTCTAAAATCACATTTCTCTTTCGAAACGGAATATTCCTGTTTTAAACAATTTTTTTAACAGTAGAACTACCAAACAATAAATCCAAATATATATATACATATTTTAAAAAATATTATTAAAATAATATTAAAAATAATTATTAAAAATAATAAGAATTTTAGAATGATTATTATTGAGAAGTGTGTTATTAGGATTTATTTGTTTTTTAAGATTTTGTTATACTTTAAATTTATTTAGAGATATATATATATACATCTATTAATTAAATTAGGGACCAGTCAGAATGACTGGTTTGGTAGTTCGAGTGTTAATAGCGATCTTTCGATAAACAAAACTCCAACATGGAAAAGTATAGGTTTCTCTCAGACAATAATACTCTGCACCCCCGTAAGAGCACTCTGTGACCTAAAGGGGGTTTCGAATAAATCCATACATAATCAGGTAAGGAGTACTCTGTACAAAATTAAAACTGTGAAGAGGGGAATTATAAAACTGTTAACCTACGTTATTTGATCTCGCGAGACGCTAAGGGGGAAAGTGTAGAAACTGGATTAATACGAATTTCAGTATTAATTTTATTATTTTTCAGTTAAAAGTCGACAAGTTAGTTTTTGAAGAAATTTCAATCGTTTCTTTTTTTATGAAGATTACAGAGACTGAAATTGTTGTGCTGTTTTAACAGGTGGAGTTTTATCAGTCTTCAAGTGGAGTGAAATCGTATGAAATGCAGGAGTACAGGATTCTTCAACTGTTTATAGAGTGCAAGGAATGTTTTCTCGTTTACCGTGTTTTCTTTTGCATTCCCGATGCAGTATAAACGAAGGACGCCATTTCTGTATCGTCTGTCTTGTTAGGGAAAGCATTCCTCCTGTTATGGACGACTAAAACAACATCCGCGTATGTGATTACAATTCGCGATGTTTGCTAAAATCAAGTTTATTCGTCTCATTTTTAATATCTCTTCTCTGTTCGCTCTGGGTGTGTTATTATTTCTTTAAAAAAGACTGTAAAGTGCTTTAACTGTTAACTTTTAGACAAACACTGTTTAAACATCATAGAATCAAATTTGCATGTTCATTTTTCAAAGAAACATAATTTTATTTTTCCACCACCTTCGAAGTTAGGAAGCGTTGTCATAATAGCTGTCCGGACGTTTCCTATTACTTCAGGCTTGTAACATACGCGTGCGGTGGACAGCTCTTATGACTGTGATCGCTCGTCGCGTTCAAATTGCTGTAATTTTTTAAAATATTGATTTTTCATCAATCAAGCTTGACGAAGGCTAGCTTGATTTGCATAGTTTCTTGCAAAATGAACAAACTGTGAATGAACTGGATCAGATGAAATCTGAGGGAAATATAAATTAATTAACTCAAACTGTGTTTTGTGAACATGCTTTCCGGAAAATGGCTGCCATCTTTTTTTCATGCAGGAGATTTACCTCAAATTTTAAACAAATACTGTATAAACATCGTGGAATAAGATGTATATATTGATTTTTAAAAGCAGCATAATTTTACATATTTAAAAAATTCTTGAAATTTTCTTGAATTTCAACCCCTGCTCAGAGGTACGTAACATACTACTAGGCCTAAGAAAAATGGCTGCCCCGTCCGTCTGGTTTAACAAATCGATCTCAAATTTTAAATAAACACTATATAAACATCGTGGAATAAGATGTATATATTGATTTTTAAAAGTAGCACAATTTTACATATTTAAAAAATTATTGCACTTTCCTTGTATTTCAACCCCTGCTCAATAATACGTAATATACTACTAGGTCTAAGAAAAATGGCTGCCCCACCTGTCTAGTTCAACAAATCGATCTCAAATTTTAAACAAATACTATATAAACATCGTGGAATAAGATATACATATTGATTTTTCACTGAACAACAGTTGCAGATTTTTAAAAAATTCTCGAGTCTCTAGGAACTTTCTAGGAATATTTTATTGGCAGCAAACTGTACCATTTTTAAAAATGGAGTTGCACGTTCATTGCGAAGGCCCAATTTTGCAGAACCGCGAACTCTAAAATTCCGAAGTCGTCCACTTTACAATCCTTTTGAAGGCGAGAAACTGTCCCGCTTTTTGTTTTCCACCCCCGTTGTCGCCCGTTTAACCGCGTTATTAAATTTCCGCGTGTGAATTTGTTTTCACTCGGTCGCGCGCACTGGAATCCGTTGTGTAAAGTGTGCCCATTAATTCTCGTTTACATTGTGCGGGCCCTGGGCTCTAGAAAGTCCCGCAAACGGGCGAGTTTATGGGGAAAAGCGTAAAATACTGTAGAACTTTCTGTAAAATTCGAATAACACGCATTACGGTACAGCTTCCTATCCGACTCCATCTTAAATTATCCTGTCCACTACTACTACCACACGGAATTGTTGCGATTTAGCTGGCGCAAAAACCTCCGTAATTGTACATTCCGTTCAATTCCATTCCTCTTCACTAATTGCGAATATATTAGTAATATTTATTTTTCTATTTATTTTATATGTTATTAATAAATTGTCTGCTCCTTGTCCTTTTGTTTCTAATTTGTTTATTTCATTTAATTATTATTTTATAGTCTAATTCGGTGGTAAACTTTGAATTTCTTCTTCCTTGTTCGTTCTTACCCATCACTACTTTATATGTCTTATTGAAAAACGACAAATCTCTTCGTCAATGTATAAATTGTATTTTTACTAACAATGTTTAATTAGTCCTCAGAACTCTTCTTTCTTGTTCGTTCTTACCCATCACTACATTGTTTGTCTCATTGAAAAACGACAAATCTCTTCGTCAATGTAAAAATTGTATTTCTACTAACAATTTTTAATTAGTCCTCAGAACTCTTCTTTCTTGTTGGTTCTTACCCATCACTACATTGTTTGTCTCATTGAAAATCGACAAATATTTTCGTCAATGTAAAAATTGTATTTTTACTAACAATGTTTAATTAGTCCTCACATTTCTTCTTTCTTGTTGGTTCTTACCCATCACTACTTTGTTTGTCTCATTGAAAATCGACAAATCTTTTCGTCAATCTAAAAATTGTATTTTTACTAACAATTTTTAATTACTCCTAAGAACTCTTCTTTCTTGTTGGTTCTTACCCATCACTACATTGTTTGTCTCATTGAAAATCGACAAATCTCTTCGTCAATGTAAAAATTGTATTTCTACTAACAATTTTTAATTAGTCCTCAGAACTCTTCTTTCTTGTTCGTTCTTACCCATCACTACATTGTTTGTCTCATTGAAAATCGACAAATATTTTCGTCAATCTAAAAATTGTATTTGTACTAACAATGTTTAATTAGTCCTTACAATTCTGGCTACTTGTTCGTTCATACCCATCGCTACCCGGCTGATCTGCTGAAAAATGAAAAATCCTTTTGACGAGTCAGCATCATATCTTTCCTTAGCGTTAAAAAATTAATTTTCAACGGAACACAGGCATTAGAAAAATGTCGGGCGTCATAGGATTAATTACGTTTCCGCATAAAAGCGGCGAAGTAGCGCGAAGTAGGAACGGAGTAACATTTGCTTAATTAACAAATAAAGGATCGAATGATTACGCGAAACTGTTCTACGGTGCGTCCGTAGTAAAAGGTTACATCAACGTGATTAAAAACGGGAATGCAAGTACTGGTTAATCGGGTCTGTCTCTCGTCTTAATACTCGCAGCGCGTCGTCAAAGAGGTTAACGATGATGGCGCCACGCTGGCCACAATGTACCGCTTGTCAACCGACTTTCCTCATTATTTTTCCGACTTTCGTGAAAGCCGTCGCCTAATGTAATTATCCTTTGCGACCAGAGTGGCCTGTTCCACGGGTAAAACCCACGTGTGTCGACCGTGCGTCCTTTTGATGTCCGTTCGCGAAGGTGTCGGCCATGATTAATCAATTTTTAACGAATCCAACTCGACCCCGAAAAATTTCCATCACAACAATTCACTCCATTAAATATTCAACGGGAACGCCCAACTTCTCGCGGGCAAAAATTGCGATTAAATATAAATATTATTAATTTTTATTATTAACCACGAATTTTATGTATTCTAGAATTATTGAAAATTTTACTAGCTAAATTTTACCGCTGTATATTGTCTTGTAAAAATTCCGAGACTTAACCCTTTGAAAACCTAGGCTTATTTTCATTCCACATAATTTATTTTATTCTTTTTACTATCACTCGTCCTGCAACCGTTACATTTTTACGAATTTCTTACGTAAAAATTACGTAATTACTATAACTGTTTCCCTAATTTTTATTACGTTTTTCATTTTATCTGCATTTTGCAGATTGATTAAAAATAAAATTATGAGTGATTCGTGCTTTTATCCAGTCTCAATTAATAAAATAACAAAGGACAATTGTAAAATGCTCATTCAACAAGTAAATTAAGTACTATAATTGTTTCCCTAATTTTTATTACGTTTTTCATTTTATCTGCATTTTGCAGATTGATTAAAAATAAAATTATGAGTGATTCGTGCTTTTATCCAGTCTCAATTAATAAAAT
>CM052084.1:7017358-7030365 GCA_028453745.1 Agapostemon virescens
GGGCCACGGTTAGTTTATTAAAATTCTAAAATGGCAATTGTAATGGTACCCAAAGAAAGCATTAACAATTTATTATAGAAGGATAAAATTGAGTTCATTGTGAACTCAATCAGTGAGTTTACTAAAATTGTAAAATGGCACCAAAAAGACACTACAAGGTCGTGATAATAAGGCACGAGCATAAAAATTAAAAAAATGGCCTTAAAAGTCCATAATAAAAGGGACAAAGCAAATTCATAAAAATTCCAAAATGGCTACGAAAAGGGTACTAAAAAGGGGTGCTATAAAAATTGTAAAGTGGCATGAATAAGGCACGAGCATCAAAATTAAAAATTGTCCTTAAAAGTCCACAATAAAAGAGACAAATCAAATTCATAAAAATTCCAAAATGGCTAGCAAAATGGTTCTAAAAGGGGTGCTATAAATCTATAATAAAAGGGCAATATCAAATTCATAAAAATTGTAAAATGTCATAAAAAAGGCACTAAAAATTCACAATGAAAAGTAGCGTCGGAAGAGATTCAACAAAACTGGAAGAACCGACAGGAAAAGCGTCGGAAAGATAGAGATAGTATTCAAGAGAGTAGATTAGCATGAGTTCCAGCAGGGAACGACTCATTTGCGAGGAAGAGGCGCAGTTTGGACTCCCAAAATTCCACGGGAAAATAAAAGTAGAAAGGCAAGGCGAGAATCTATTACTTTGATAAGTTCACCGGGTAAGCTGTTTCGCTGCTCAACAAAAGATTTCTCCGGGTCCCCTTTCATTACTTATACAATCCGTAACGTGTCGACGAGGATGAAGAAGAGGTCCGAGAAGAAAGAAGAAGAAGAAGAAGAGCCGACGATTTGTCGAGAGAACAGAGGGACAGGGATAGTAACCCGGGGACCTTAATTAGACAAACGTCCGGGAAACCGTGAACGAAAAAAGGGGAAGAACTGTCGCGGAAAGTTCCTCCCCGTCTTTTCACTCTTCCGTCGAGCTCGAACGGAACGTCGTTCCGATAAAAACGACATCGATTCCTTTTTAAGAAAGAAGGGAACACGTCGCCATTTCGATCACGCGCGAAAAATACGAACAGCGAAGATTGCTGGCTCTCCGGTTCGACCTCCCCCGCCGGTCGCCGCGCTTTGATTCTGATAAGAGAGAATCGCGACGTTGAAGAAAAGAACCGTCCGATAACGAGGAAACGTAGACGTGCTAATGTTCAATTCAGCGTTTCGTGCGACTGGTAACTGGAAACGGCAAGTAAATTCTCCGATTAACCACCTACATTCCTGTTTTCTCCAGCGGTTCGGATAGTAGAGGTTCTCTTCCATCGTGGATTACTCGGGCAAACAAAAAACGAACTGTATCGTGTTTGGTATCGTTCTCTTTGGAAGACTGTCGAGAATATGGCAGTTGCCTTGCCGTTACTATAGCATATCGTGCGAAAGAGTTATTCGAGAAAATGTGTACTGGTTCACCAGTTTGGTTGACGAACTTGCACGTTTACATCGACAATTTTTAACGTTGGACACATTGTTTCTGCAATTGTCGCTATGATTGTCTAAAACTGTGTAAAATCAGAGGTAATCTGCATTTAGGTTTAGCAATTTAAGCCATAAGAGCCATTTTAAATCAACTGAAGGGCATTTTTCACCATCTTACTCTGATGCATAATTTTCTACTGATGAAAATGTCGAATCAGCAAATTGAAAAAATGAAATGGAAAGATTCCCACATCGACTAGAGCCAGGACCCTAACGAGTGGCCGATCCCGCGACCATAATCTCGTAGAATTGTCAAAATCGAATCGGGTAACCGGTTACCGTCGGCCAGCACGCATTATCGCGCGGTTTCGCTAACGGGGTGGCCTAATTGGCGAAACTTTCAAGGAGCCGTTCTTCCCGGAGCCACCATCAGCCATCCTCTATCTATGGCGTGCCCCTACCCACCCCCTTATCCACCGGGAGGCTTCCTTCTGCGGGTACTTTAGCCGGGTACCTTTCACCCGGGGTCGGACACATCGGGTTGGTATTCTCGCGGTGGCGGCGATCACGATGTCGAGGGTGGCAAAACGTGGGCTGACGTTATCCGATATTCTCTCTGTGGTTGGTCCATGATCTCGGAACTCGGGTATCGCAGGATCAAACGAGGTACAACCAGGATATATCGAGCCACGGTTCGCCGCTCGCCGGTTTCCGGAAGCTTATTGGAGCCACGTAGTTTGCGCACCCGGCCGACAGAAGGAGATACCAAGAGGAACCCGTTAGATCGAGTCTCCCCCGCTCCTCCCCTCTATCTCGCAGTCTCTATCTCACTCTCTCTTTCCTAGCTTCCTGTACGATCACAGATGCCACACGAATTCGCGAGCCACGGGCTCCTATTTCTTGAATTATGCTCCCGCTTATCCGGTGACTGCGACCCTGTTATTAGCTCGTAAGCTACGTGTTTTAACGCCGACCATGCTTGGACTGCTTATGAGATTCGTCTTTTTAAACGGAATTTTGGGTAGCTAATTTAATCATTTAGGGGGATTTCGTCGGGTATACTTAATGGAGATTGCGTTGTATTTAATTCTTTAATCGACGTTGCAGTAGGACCTCGGTTATCCGAACGGCAGTAATTTATAGCGATTTTAGGTGAAACTGAACAAGTTGTCTCTACTTTGTGATTTCTTATGGAATTGATCTTTTTCATAGAATTTTGGGTGGCTAATCTCAAAATAAAAGTTCAAAAACTGATAAAGTAATCTTTTGTTCGAAACAACGTTGTACCGTGACCGACGAGACACCAAATTACAATTGCGTTAAAAAAAACGCGGTCGTATTGCGAAATCTGATCGCGTCGCAGTTACGTTAGTGCGTTACGTGACGAACTTGCTTGATTCCCTAACCCCCGAAAAGAAGCATAAAACGAGAAACGAAGAATGTCTCGATGAAAAAGAACGTGCGTGGTACCGGAAGCGAGACTGCGAGCCCCGAAGAATGACAAGATGGTGGAATAAAGGTCCACCGGCGGGGACGGTGTGCGCGGTACGGAAGAGAGGGGGGGCAGGAGGCTGGTGGGAGTAAAAATGGAGGAACGGGTTAAGAGGATCGTAGTTTTAATTCGTCGAGAAAATAAAAGCCGCGGGCGAAATCGACTACTCCGCGGAGATTTTAAGCGATTGGCACCCCCTGGTTCCTTCTTATTGTTAGTTGGCCAAAATGGCCGCCCCCGCTCTAAAGAGAAGAATTAAGCTGCCGAGTTTTCCCGTCGAAAGTTTTCAACGAGAACCACCCCGGTCCACCTCTCTTTTCCTTCTTCTTCTTCTTCTTCTTTCTTCTTCTACTCGCTGCTACTTTCAGCTCGGCCGCAAGATCTTTCTTCTCTGAATCATAGATCAACATCAGGCTACACCGATGTTTCCGACGGTCACCTTTCGCCCGTCGAACCCACACGACTCGGTTATTCGAAATGCGTAGGGAAACCGAGGAGGGGACTTCAACAGAATCATCTTTTGCACGCAATATGCGTGTGGAGCACACTATACGATAAACGTATACGATGTATATTGCGATTTTGATATCATGTACGTGGCGGGTCACATGAGACCCGGCCACCGGCAACCACGATTCATCACGCGAGAATCCTTGCGCGACGACACACGACGCGTACGAGCATCTAGGATATTGCACGCAGTACGCGAACGTACGGACGCGATTATGCTCGTGGTGTTGTGAAACGTACGGGTCACGCGAGACCCGGCCACCGGCGACCTCGATCTGTCACGCGAGAATCCATTCAAATCGCAATCTTAAAATTTACTATACAGACAATGCAACGAAGTCGAAATAATTTATTCGACGCCCTCCTGCCGCTAGTTGGGTCCACGATGACCCAACAACATATGGCCTGGAGTACTCTACGCAGTGTACGCACTAGCATTTTCACGATTATGCTGCTGTATATGTTCGGGTCAAGCGAGACCCGGCCACCGGCAGCCACGCGATCCGTCACAGGAGAATCTGTTCGAATTCGCAATCCTAAAGCTTACTATTAAAAGTGCAATGATGTCGAAATAATTTATTAGACTGTCGCCAGACGATGGTTGGGTCCGCGATGACCCAACAATATACGGCCTGGAGTACTGTATGCAGTGTACGTACCAGCGTTTTCACGATTATGCTGCTGTATATGTTCGGGTCAAACGAGACCCGGCCACCGGCAGCTACGCGATCCGTCCCAGGAGAATCTGTTTGAATTTGCAATCCTAAAGTTTACTATTAAAAGTGGAACGAAGTCGAAATAATTTGTTTGATACTCGCGTGATCAACGGCTGGGTCCGCGATGACCCAACAACATACGACGCGAAATACTCTGTACGCGCTATCGCCTTCCTTGCAAATGGAGATTTCTCGCGTAGCTCTAAAACATTTTTTCTTTTTCGAAAATGTGGTTTCGTTTTCGAGTTATTAGCCAAAAAACGCGGACCAATAGGAGCGGCCTCCGACTCGGTCCCCACTGAGCGTGACGTCGCCGTTGGCCAAGCCGAAGCTTGGCGTCCGTTGCAGCTGCGCTCCGATTGGTCCGCGTTTTTCGAGAATAACTCGGAAACGAAGCGACGCACGACATTTTCGCAAAGGAAAAATCGTCTCGGAATAACGTCAGCAATCATTGGTGACCAAGGAACTCGAGGATTTCGGGGACACCCTGTACACGAGACGCTGCGTACCGACTTGTTTTGTTCGGCACGTTTCCTGTGTTCATAAAGCGCGCGCAGTTCCATCGGTTTTCGGTCGGCGCAAGAAACGCGCAGCCACGTTTCATCCTCGGTATCGATAATTGTCCGGATGTTCTCGCTAATGAAGCGAGACTTCGACTTAATGACCGTGCTTAATTGGCAAAACTTGGAAGGATCCGGTGTGCCCGGGCGAGAGGCAAGAAGGCCGCGCGCGGCTGACGTTTACTATGTAGAAACGCGGCGTTTACTATGTTTCCGGGCGCGCGTCCTGCCACCCTTAAGAGAATAATCCAACGGTCTGTAGCTGCCGGGGGTTGTTATAGGGGTTGTTGCACCCCCGTAACGCCCAGACGACCACTTTCGGAGAGGCGTTCTCTTTGCGGGAACCGTCGATGTCGCGTCGCGGAACGGCTTTCCGAAGGCCGCGCTAGACCAAATTGCATTACAATGGCGCAGGTATGAATGTTACAATCGACAGTTATCATCGATAAAGCGGCAAAGTTACGGTAACGTGGCCGGAACTGTCTCAGACCAACGAGAACGTTGGCCAGAAAAAAAGTATCGACGTTTCTTTTCGCGATGAAAATAGTATTTCGATGGAAATGTTTCTTCTCGAAAAATTCCGTTCGGAAAAAACAATCGATCTGAATTTTATTCGTGTTCGTGAACGAATGCTCCTGCGAAGAAATTTCTCAAGACTAACCTGCACTGGAGAAGAATCTTTTCTGAATGTTTTTTAACAAGATTTCAAGACCACTTATACTTTTTTAAAAGACACCCTATATATTTTCATCTTTATTCTTATAGAGAATGAAAAGGCGAATCCAACGAGTACCATGAGCATACAATTTCAATTATCTGATCTCTAGATATTCGTGTGCAAAGATATTAATCATGTTATCTTTCAGACCTTCGGTACTTTTTCACAAGACACCCTACACATTTCCTTCTATATTCTTATAAAGAATGAAAAGGCGAATCCGTAGAGTACCATCACCCTACCAATTCAACAATCGGATCTGCAGGTATACGTGTGCGAAGGCATTGATCATGTTACCTTTCAGACAGGAATATCTGGAGATCAAATGATCGAAATGGTATGTTCATGGTACTCGTTGGATTCGCCTTTCCATACTCTATAAGAATAAAGAAGAAAACATATAGGGTGTCTAGAAAAAAAGTATCAATGGCCTGTGGAAGGTAACATGATTGATACCTTTGTACATGTAGAGATCAGATGACCCTAATGATATCGTCATGGTACTCTATGGATTCGTCTTTTCGTGCTCTACAAGAATATCAATAAAAAAATATGAGGTATCGTGCGAAAAAAATATAACTGACCTTGAAGTCTTGTGAAATGTCGAACAAAAATCTGTAAAGTGATTATTACCTAAAAATTATATTGCATAGGTGATGTACTTTGCAAATTTGCATTAAGAAAATTCAACAATTTTTAATGCAAGTTGTAATTTAGATAATTCGTTGTTTATTGTTTCCCTGGTCATTTAATTTCGACGACGTCGATATTTTCCGAACGAGAATCATACGTGTGCAAAAAATAGGTGTCCTTTCTAGATGAAATTTGTATCCTGCATGGAATCATCCGTTTTCGGTTGTCCCACCCATTCCAGCGGTGTTCATTCCGCGCATGATTGCGGTTACGGTCGCATCCGTCGAGCATAACAGGACCAACGACATCAGTTACAGTGACACCCTGTATTAGAAACGCCAGGATGACAATAATGTTAGGTGAAGTCGCGAATAACTTCCGTTTCGATGTTTTAAACGTACTTCGATTCAAGACGTAACTTCAAATCGTGAATATTCTCACAGATTTCTAATTGTTTATTTAAAAATGGAAATACTTCATTAGGTAAAACTACACTTTACCAACTAATAATTTTTCTTGCATTATAATTGAAAATACAGTGATCAATTTTGCTGAAATGTACACTTTGCCAATTTCTGTGATGAAAAATCTATCGTTTACGAAATTTACCATAAGGGATTCAGAAATACTTTTATCTTTATTATCATTTAAAAAAAATGTTTAATTATTTTATTATTGTTCTCATAAGATTTTAAAAAATTGTTCGAATAATTAGAAATTGAAAAATGTAAATTATGTGAATGTAAATTAATTATCACTGTTTATTCTCATTTTTATTATAATTACAAGTCTTTACGAACGTTCAACAAACAGGATTTATGTTTATTAATGTTTCATTAATTTCTGTGAGCATTTATAACAAATAAGCAGAGCTCACAGTTTAAACGTTAATTATTTTCCAGTACCTATTTGTCGACGTATTAAATCCGAATTACATATTACCAGTAATTATTGTTCTCGACACTTCGATTAACATTATTTATTTAAAAAAAGAGAGAGAGAGAGAGACAGAGTACTGTTCGTCGACATCGTATTAATTATTATATTGCAACAACGCGTATACTTCATAGTATTACAAAATAAAGAAACCCTAGCATGATCTATCAAATTTTCTTAAATCATTATCCCAATAAAAATTAAATTATCTATAGTGACACATGATTTATAAATATCATTGAACATTCTAGAAAGAACAGTGCATTAACATGATTCATAATAATTGATAATTATTCACTTCATTATACTCTATTTTTACAATTATTATTCCTACGGGTCAGTCTTGACCCACTCGATTACAATGTCGATTTCAAGAATGAAAGAACGAAACGAATTGACAAATTGTTTCATAGACGCGAAAAGAAACATCCGAAAGGAAAAAATCGTCAGAGAAGTGGGGGTGGGGGGGTGGGGGGGTGTACAATCTAAACGCATGATCAAATTTATATTTATTTCTACCTTGTTTTCGCGGCTAGAACTGAACAAATGTCAGCGGTATTTCAAAGGTAATCTGCCTCGCGAGAGAAAAAGAGAGAAAAGAAGGGGAAAGACAGGGTGGAAAGATTGAGAAAGGTGGGGGATGAAACGAGAAAAAAATATTGGCCAGTGAAATCGCGATAGACTTTCGAATTCAGCTTTACTCGGCGAATGGATATTGTAATGACGTTCCTTTTTTTGTTTTTTAATTAATTTCCAATACCCAAACTCTTTTTTTTCGTTGCTTGCGATTCGTCGCTTCGATTAGACCATTTAAATAAAAAAAACACACGATAACCGAAATTTATCGTGCTATCGTTACCCTCGGACTTTTTGTTTCCCTATACATTTTTTTTAAAGCGAGTAGACCGAAGTTAAATATTATAAATTAAATATCGATGGACAAGCATTTTTAATAAAAGGATAAATGAATAATCACCTGAATCTTGTAATACGTTTCTTATTAAAAAAACATCCCTCTTTCTAAATTCCCAATCAAGAAGTTAAAATCGTGGACGGCCATCTTGGATCCTCCCAATATTTGGTACAGCATGAATATTGCATTTTCTAGTAGACAAGCATTTTTAATCAAAGGGTAAATGAATAATCACCTGAATCTTATAATACGTTTCTAATCCAAAAACCATGCCTCTTTTTAAACCCTCAATCATGGAGTTAAAATCAAGGGCAGCCATCTTGGATCCTCCCAGTATTAGGTAAAGCATAAACATTGCATTTTCTGGTGGACAAGCATTATTAATCAAAGGATAAATGAATATTCACCTATATCTTGCAATACGTTTCTGATCCAGAAAACATCCCTCTCTCTAAACCCCCAACCAAGAACTTAAAATCAAGGGCAGCCATCTTGGATCCTCCCAGTATTATTTAAAGCATAAACACTACATTTTCTGGCAAGTATGACCAATAATCAGAGGATCGACGAACAAATTGCTAAACCGTGTAATTTCTACCCTGTCGATACCATAGTTGAGGAACCGACGCGCTCGGAAGAAGTGGCGGCCATGTTTGTTTCTCGGTCTGGAATTAATCGAGCCGAATGCGTGCACGATGGAAGCAGAAGTCGGCCCCGTGAAAAAATTAGCGAGCTGGGGGAGGCAAACAGTTCGCCTCGCGGTCCTATTAAATCGGTTGATTGACGGAAAAATGGAATATCCGATTCTGTTTGTCCCTCAATTATTTCCAATAATCGAGAACTCTGCGGAAATTGAACGGCGAAGATTGCGAGGGCTCCCGAAACGGACGCTAAACTCTCCCCCCTACACTGTGTTCGACGATTTTTCTCTTTCTCGATTGCCAGCGTTTCGCAAACACGAAGCATCGCCATTAAACGGAGCGAATAGAGGGGGTAAACCTACAAAATCGAGTGTAAAAATATTACAACCTTCTCTCACGCAACATAACAAAATTTTACATTTTAAAAAATATATTTCCATAGCATTTTCCACGACTGATTCAAGCACACACAAATTAATCTCGTAGATATATTTTTCACACAGGTGAAAAATTCCATTTAAAAAAATTTGTCCTCTATTCTTCTCTTTTCTTCTCTATTTTGTCCAGAACCTTGGACAGAAGCAGCAAAAAAATTTCCAGCTCAAAAGCTTCATTATTATAGAAATTACAGCGTCCTTCGTGTCGTCGGGCTGCTAAGCGCCGCCCACGCAGCGTCGGCCGCGCCGCGATTGGTCCCCAGTGTTTTTCGCGGATAACTCGGAAACGGGTGGTCGAATCGCGAAACGGCAAAGGAGAATGTTGCTCGGAATCGCCTGGGGAACGTCGCGGTTCCGCTTTTGTCGACGAGAGTAGGCGCATCCGGGAATAGGAAACGCGAAAAATCTCGGCGAAGATGCGTACAAGCCGTGGCCGAGTTTTCGGCGAATTTAAATCGGGGAACGAGGATCCCGTCGGGGCTACTTCCGGTGGCGTCGGTTAGAGGGAACAGCAGAGTTTCAAGTCCGGGGCGCACTGTTTCCCGCTGACACGGGTCCGACTCGTTGATTTTGCATAATTCACGAGGACGACCGGGGACACCTCGCGGTTACCCTCTGTTATTCCACTGCCTTATCTTCATCCCTCCTTCGGACTTCCGTTCATCTCGTGATATCAGATTCGCCGGTTTCCTCCCCCGCAGGAAAACCGCAGAGCCCGGCCCGCCGGCTCCAATCCCGGCTCTCCTCGCGTGAAAAATTGTTTCCCTAACCGAGAACCCCGTGGATAACCGATTCCTGGCGAGCGATCCTTGGCCAGCTCACGATTTTACCGGGCTTCCGATTTTTATCGCGGTTTCTTACAGCTTCGCGCGATCCGTCCACGAAAATAAACTTTGGAATTTTCGGAGACTTCAGCGATGGGCCAAATGCAGACCGGGGAGCGATGGTTTTATTGTTCGTTGGAAATTACTTATTTACGACCTAGGTTAGGCAGAATTAAAAACTGCAAGGTAGGACCTTCCTAGTGTATATTTAGACACTATGGAACGTCCCAGAAAATGAAAACATTTTATTTTGAAAATTGTATAGTCTGTTTAAAATATTATTTTTCTAGGCCAAGTAAAATTTAAGATGTTAAATAATAATTGAAATAATTGTCTTACTGATTTATAATCTTAAAAGAAATATGTTTGATTTTGTAGTTCAGATTGCAAACATAGAAACAGTTTATTGTGGAAATTATTTATTCTATTTATTTTAATCAATGAAATATTTATTTTTCTAATTTGCACTCTTAAAGTAAACATAGTTAATTTTGAGGTTAAGATTGTAAGAATTCATTTTATATTGGAAATTGGATGTTCTGTTTAAAATACTATTTGGATGACCCAAATAAAATCTAAAATATTAAACAGTATATGATATAGTCATTTTTCTATTGTACAATCTTAAAATAAATATATTTGGCTTTGTGGTTAAGATTGCAAACGCAAAAACAGTTTATTGTAAAAATTATCTATTCTACTTGTAATAATATTTTCTTTAGCCAAATAAAATCTAAAGTATTATATAGTAATTGTAAATAGTAATTTATGTTCTGAAAACGAAACCATTTTATTTTTGAAATTATATTTTCCATTTAAAATACTATATGGTCGAGCCAAGTAAAATTTACAATATCATCTGATACTTAAAATATTTATCTGAAATATTTATTCAGATTGCAAACAAAAGAACAATTTTCGAAATTAAATATCTTCTTCAAATCACCATTTTGTTAAGCCAAATAGAGAACAAAGTACTAAATAATATTTAATAAAAGACTAGCATCGAAATAAAATTTCTAAATTCCTCTAAACCTCATGGGACACCCGGTATAACCATATCAGCCATATTTTATTGTATCCCATCAACTTAAAAACCCTACAAACCCCTTCTCCCGACGTCGAAGTGATTACAAACCACATCAAAAAAGCAACAGAAAAACAGATCAAAAACTTTGATAAAAATTAAAAAATACCAAGATACTTCTTTCGTTTTTACTCAAAAAAAAAACGCGACCTAATTGCTACCATGTTGGATATCGTTCCACTCGGAACAACGTTACGAGCACGTTGACGCCACCCTCATAGAAAAACGCGAGCATAAACAATTGGCGCAATATTTAACAAAACGGTGAAAGCTACAAATGAACGAACGAACGACCGAGTAAACCGCAATTGCAGAGCGCATTCCTTGTCGCATCCGAGCAGCGGAAAAAGAGAAACAGCATCGTCGATAGAAGCCAGCCAATCTTATAAACAAGAGAGCCCAGAAGAAAGGGTTGACTCTCTAGAAAAACGACCCTAAATTCCACGATCAGCAGCGTTCTTTCGTGCCACCTCTTTTTTTCCCCTCCCTGGCACCGACTCTTTACGAGGCGACCTCCGTTTAAGGAGATTAGGTTTACACGGATCTTAGTTTTACTTGAATTTACGAAATCGCATCCTGCGGACGAAGAAGGGGTTGGGGTGCGGCACTTGCTCGCTCGCTCGCTCGCTTGCTCGCGCGCGCGAATTTTATGCGAGTTTAAAGCGGAAAGTTCAGTTGGGGGAAACGAACCGAACGGGTGAAAGAGAGACAGCGGGGTGCAGAGAGAGAATAAGAGAGAGAGAGAGAGAGAAGGAGGATCGAGGGGACACGATTGTTTTCGCTACATTTGTTTCGCGAATGCAACGCCACGAAGAAAAAATACAGCCCTCGCGGCAGGAAGATACGATCGGACCTGCGAGTTTGCCTTTCAATGCACCGGCACGACGGCTGCGAGGATAAACCCCTGTGATCCTCTTTGAGACCGGCACAAACTACCGAAACACAGTTTGTTGATTTCTCTTTGGTATGTTAATACTCGTTACCGTCCGCTGTCGCAGGACCCGCGACACCGTTGGTCACTACGGTGGTCCTTAAGGGTGAGCGCCATCCTCTTTTTGCTTTACGCTTCCCTCTGGGCTTTTGGCGGTGGCTGAAACGGCGAGATAAAGGGAGGGGAGGAAGAACTTCCTTTTGGGCCTTCTGGAAGGGCGTTGGAGGGCATAGTTGGTAGGTAGAGGTTGGTTTGAGGTTGATACATGGGCAGGGGTTGATTTTGGTATTTCAGTGTGGACGATGGTAGGGTAGAATGTGTTAGTAAATATTTTTGAGAATAGTCAAGTGTGTCGTTTAATGGATTCTACAGTAGATGTTGCAATTTCAATGAGGAATAAGTAAGTTGTGGTTAATGAAATTGTTAGGCAAATTTGTTTGAGATTATTGTACACAGTTGAAGGGTTGTTTTTGTAGTTTTAAATATGGATAGTGGTCAACATAATGGGGGTTAAGAGTTTGTACACATCTTCAAGTATTTTTTGATAGATTGTACAGTAATGATTTCAATTTAAGTTCAGAACAAATAACTTACACTCAACGAAATCATTAAACAAATTCGTTTGAGATATTGTACACACTTAAAGGGTTGTTTTTGCAGTTTTAAATAGGCACAGTGGTCAATAAAATGGGGGTTAAGAGTTTGTACACGTTTTCAAGTATTATTTAATGGATTGTACAACATTAATTTCAATTTAAGTTCAGAACAAATAACTTACACTCAACGAAATCATTAAACAAATTCGTTTGAGATTATTGTATACACTTGAAGGGTTGTTTTTGCAGTTCCAAATATGCATAGTGGCTAACACAATGGGGGTTAAGAGTTTGTACTCGTTGTCAAGTATTATTTAATGGATTGTACTGCAATGGTTTCAATTTAAGTTCAGAACGAACAACTTACACTTAATGAAATCGTTAAACAAATTCGTTTGAGATATTGTACACACTTAAAGGGTTGTTTTTGCAGTTTTAAATAGGCACAGTGGTCAATAAAATGGGGGTTAAGAGTTTGTACACGTTTTCAAGTATTATTTAATGGATTGTACAACATTAATTTCAATTTAAGTTCAGAACAAA
>CM052084.1:7063983-7087744 GCA_028453745.1 Agapostemon virescens
GACAGAGAGAAAAAGAGACAGAAAGAGTTGTAGACAGTGAGAAAAGAGAGAAAGAGATATGTAGACAGAGAGAAAAGGAAAGAGAGGGAGAGAACTCGAAGAAGAGAGAACGTCTTAGGGTGTAGTCGCCGCGCACAGAGAAGAGAGGCGTGTCTTTCATCCCCGTTTGAAAAAGGAGGGGTGGCCGGGTTAACGGATGGCAAGAAATGAAAACGGAGAGTCAAAGATAAATAACGGGAGAAAGAATCAAACGACGACGACGACGACGACGTCGCCGACGTCGTCGGCAGCGGCGACGATAGAAAACGAAGAGCCCGTGGAACGCAAAGGAGGACGAGGGATATAGAGCGAACGTTTAAAGACAGACGTCTACGGGGCTGGGCTAGGGACGCGAAAGAGTTCAGTAATTCCGCGCAACGTCGCATAAATACAGAGCCTTGCCGAGGCTCTGAGGATCGAAGATGCTCCCGGAGAGATAGAGTCCTTCGTGAACTGGGAAATAGAAGCATCGATGTATGTATGTACGTACGTGTACGTTTCTGTTCAGCAGGTTAGGTACCAGGCAGACGGTTGGAATTTTCAAGGGTCAGGGTGTAGGAGGTTAGGGTAACCGGTTAGGGTTGCGTAGAAGCTGTCGAAGATGTTGGATTGCGGCTATCGTCTTCGGGACAAATTGAATAGGTTTGTTGTCGAGACTGGTTTTTGTGGAATGCCGAGGATTAGGTGTTCGTTCTTTCTTGATTGATGATGCTGACAGGATTTTTCGACACTTGTGCGAGGACTTCGGGGCTGGCAGGATGGAGGACCATGCATCGATATTACTACTTGCTGAGATTCTTTTCGTGAGATCGTTAAAATCGAGACAAGCAATGGACTCCTTTAGCCAAACATGCTAGACTTGTCTGTCCTGTAGTTTAGCAACCAGTGGACCAATGTAGTTCAATTTTTGTCTGCAGTTAGACTAATCTGTAGGGTTAATATAGAAATTGTCAAAAATGTCGCACTGTAATCGCATTATACAGGAAAAATAAAAAACTTTCGTTTTCGATGCTGATGTTAACGATTCTGAAGGAATATGGAGGATTAGGTCTTCATTCTCTGTTGAATAATTATACTGAGGGGTTTTGGACACTTATGTGAGGACTTCAAGTCTAGCAGGATGTAGGACCATGCATCGATGTTACTACTTGCCGAGATTCTCGTTGTAGGATGATTAAAGTCGAAGCAATCAAAGACTACCATCTGACACACCTTTAGGGAGGCACTCTAGATTTGTCTAGCCTGTAGTTTAGCAACCAGTGGGTCAATCTACTTCAATTTTTTTATGCAAATGCACTATTCTCTTAGGTTCATATAGAAATTGTCAAAAAAGTCGCTGTCTAATCGCATTGTCCAGAAAAAATAAAAAACTATCATTTTCGAAGCTATTTTTAACGATTCTGAAGGAATATAGAGGTTTAGATTTTCATACTTCCCTAATCCCGTTTTTAATACTGTTCATACTGAATCCATTCGTTCCTAAATTACGCGAACACCAATGAACGAGCTGCCCAGAAATGTAGCATGCATCTACCCGCAGCAGCTCGCATTACCATACGAACCGAAATCATTTAGCAAAATTATAATCACACCGACGCGAATGCATTTAACCGCATCCTTCGTCCTATAACAACATTAGGAAGCCTCCACGCGTACCCACAAGCATCCCACGTGTGTCGACCGCGTTCCACATTCCAAACACACAGGGTGTCGCACAAAATTCAAACAAATTCAAACTGGGATTCCCGAGGCGATTTCAAGTAACATTCTCCTTTACGAATTCGCGATACGACGTCCCGTTTCCAAGTTATTCCCGAAAAACACCGTCCAATCGTAACGCCGGGGGGCGTGCCGTCGCGCCACCGTACGCCGGCCGCCACGCCCCTTCGATTGTTCCGCAATTTTCCTTAATAACTCGAGAACGGTGCGTCAAATCGCGAAACTGCAAAGGGAAATGTTACTCGGAATCACTTGAGCCATCCGTTAAACAATTTCGTTTAAATTAAAAACTTTAATTCATGGCGGATCTAATATTCTAATCGTCGATTCGATTTCCGCTAATCGTTCGAAACAACGGCGCTTGAGGGCGCAACGTTTCTCCGATTTTCAGAAACAATACGCCTAAGTGGCGTCGACACGATATTACAAAGCCTGATTTATATTGACCATTCACGCTCAACCGCTGCCGTAATGCTGCACGCACCACCGAGCTACCACCCCTCCCCCTCTGACACACACACACAAACACATACACTATCGTCACTTACATTCGCTCGGAAACCCGGAAGTCCGGATCATTATGACGTAATAAACGTCCCTACCATGCCGTCTGTCACTCGCGTACCTTATTAAAGCCCCCAGCCCCGTTGCCGCCACTCGGAAATCCCATGGAACGATAGTGTTTCAACGTTTTTAGTTCCACTGGAACGACTAATTCGGATATACTAATTTTTGGCTTTCTTTTTTCTGCTTGCAGCTGGGTTTCTTCACGTATTACACTGTGGCGATGGGAGAAGTGAATCCGTCGGGTCCGGTACCAATCGATAGCGTCTTCATTTACAGACCGGACAAACGTCTCGAGCTCTGGAGGTTCGCGTTCTATATGTTCCTTCATGCTGGGTGAGTATTTGACGGAGCCTAATCGATCCACACTGTTCGTTCTTTATTGATAAATTCGGTGAAATTATTAACAGATTGTCAAGTATTAAATATTAGGCAGAAAGTGTTTTGATTGAATTCTGGTGTGCGTTTGTTAATGCGAGTAACGTGAAATTGGAAATTAATTTGGATATCAAGGTTAATATTTTTTTTAATTAAATGGTGGAATTTTCTTCGGTATTGTTGTAGAGCATGCAATGACGAATCCAATGAGTATAAACACTGTATTGTTACGATCATTCGATCTCTAGATATCTGAGTCTGAAGCGTTGCTTCTAGGTTAGGTTCAGGGTAGATACTAAAATTTCAGATACGAATATCTCGAGATTGAGAAAACCAAATGGTATAGTGATTGTACTCGTTGGATTCGTCTTTTCATGTTCTGCAACAATGTCAAAGAAAAAGTATAATAATTCGTTAAAAATTGTATGAAGCTATATACTTATTATTTACACTTTTTTGTTTTAATTGTAATGAGAATTATAGTTGACGTTAAACGAGGCATATTCACATACACATGTGTTGTCCAGATATCTGTGTCTGGAGGGTAACGTCTAGGTTAGGTTCAGGGTAGATCCTTAAATTTCAGACAAGAATATCTCGAGATTGACATATCCAAATGGTATAGTGATTGTACTCGTTGGATTCGTCTTTTCATGTTCTGCAACAATGTCAAAGAAGAAATGCTACAAAATATAATAAAGTAAAAAGTAGAAGTTATATTGCTTTTTAGAAAGTGTTGCATGTATTTTTAAATGACACAGTCATTTTTGTATTCTGTTCGACCGTAAAAATTGTTGAACATTTTGAAGTTGGTAGATGAACTATTGTAAAGTAATTTCGGCGCAAAAGCAATTAATATTAATTTGCAATGCCGATCAGTGTGCGTTGAAAAAGCAGAACGCCTCGTTGTAGAATTATTTATAGCACAACCGGTGACGGAGTTCTGTTTTTACAAGTTTCATAAGCTGCGCCATTACCTTTTCAATTTTATATGTGCGTGTGCACGCTCGTTCTACTCGTGTGCTTGCGAAATGATACACGATGAATTTTCGAACACGCGAAAATTGAAATTTATGAGAGATTTATCGACAGTTCCCGCATACAAATCCCAGTTCGAAATTATTGAAACGTCGATTACTATTCTTTAATGACGACGTTTTTCGGGATTGCGTTGTTATGCCCGTTCATTGAAAAGCATAATTATTAACTCGATACGCCAAGCAATCAACGCCGGTGCGCGAAAATTTATTCGACTTTTTAAAATTCAAGATTCAATTTTCAAAAATCAACTCCAAAATTGAGAACCGAAAGTGTTTACACAGGTTGATTTAAAACATCAAAAATTAGCCAGTGACCACTGAATCAAGCAGTAGAGACCAAAGAACAAAATTAAATAAACTTGTCTAAAATTTATAAAATTTATTATAAAAATTAAGAAATAACAAAATTTAAAAATAAACAAGAATTACATTTATGATATAAACTCTATAATCGCAAACTGACGTGACACACGAAGATCGAGCCACAAAACTAAACCTCGAAATTAGAAAGTCAAAATTAGTATGCAAATTTTCATAAATAAATTCAAAAGTCGAAACAAGAGTTTACATTGAGAAACTAAAAGAACCTCGAACTGAGTCGAAAAAAAACAAAAGCTTAGGAAATTGAGCAGCTGTCTTTTCATTCAAAATTCCAATGCACCATTGGAACCCCCTCTCCCCCCACCCCTTCCAAAAACGAGAACCAAATGCTTGACAAAAGTGAAATGTCGATACCAAACAAATTTCGTCGGAATTGGATTTATTGAGAAGTTAAAAACCTCGTGACAGCGATTAAACCGTAGGTGGATGATGCTCCACCCATAAAAATGGCATAAAATGGCGGGGCGAAAGGAAGTTCGCGAATTAAAATTCAGCTCGCGTGTCGCAAAAAAAAAAAATGGCCACGCGTGACAGATTGCACATTTCGCCGACCACTTTTCTCGATTGGCCCCCGGCCTACGGCATGAATGCACTCGATGCAACTGCCGCGTTAATCCTTGACGCTAATTTCGCTTTCCAACTCCCACCCACTCTTTCCCAATCCCCTCCCCGTTGCGAATCACGTTGCAATCTCCCAGCGACCGACGGAGGATCGAATCGAATTCAACCACTGTCGGCCGAACGAAATTATATTTTCTTCTTTACGTTTTTTCAACCTCAAGGTTATTAACATACTTTTTTTAACCGACACCTTGTATATTCTCTTCGATATTCTAATAGAGCATGGAAAGACGAATCCAACGAGTAGTCGCAACATACCATTCGGATCGTTCAATTGCGAGATATTTCTGTCTGAAAGGAAACTTTTCAAAATGATTAATCGCAGGTTCAATCTTTCAGACGCGAATGACTCGAAATCGAATGATTATAAAGTTACGGTCATTCGATTTCGAGATAGTTATGTCTGAAAGAGTAATCTTGCAATGGTTCAGTTGCAAGAAGGTTTTCAGACAAGAATATCTCGTGATTGAATTATTGAAATGATACGGTCATGGTACTCGTTGGACTCGGCTTTTCATGCTCTCTAAGAATGTGGAGAAAAAAATGTATGATCATAGCCAAAAAAAAATGTGGACGATTTTAAATTTCGCGGATGGTGCACGACCTGCAGCGCGAATACATTCGATGGAATTCCCGCGTTAATCCTTGACGCTAATTTCGCTTTCGAACCCCCCACCCTTGTGCGTTCCCCCTTCGTTTCCCGCCCCTTTGCGAATCACGTTGCAATCACCCTGCGACCGACGCGAATCGAATCGAATCGAATTCAACCATCGTTCCGCCAGTCGAACAGAATTACGTAAATGTCCTGGCACGCGACCGGGTCCCATGCCGGAAAATACGTTTTCTTCTACCCCCCTATTTTCATCCCCCTCTTCTAACACCTTCAATGTCTACAGCATCGGCTATTTTTCCTAAAGAACTGTCTCGACGAACTTTTCACTCACACCTTTCTCTCTCCGGCCCTTGTTTTATCACCGGCCCTCCACCCTCGCCCCGAAGAGTGGGGAAGAGTAGGGTGTTGAAATTTATTTAGGTATATTGCGGATTTATAGTGATCGCTGTTATTACCATAGGGTGCGAGATGCCGCGTCTTCGGGGCAGAGAGAAATATTTTTATTTCGGGTAATTTTTGGGTGAACGTTGTATATACCGGGTGAGTCAGTTTTACTTTGTCAAATACCTTGATTCCGTTTAATGATCCGGGAAAAGTCTCCAGGTAAAGTTGGTTGTTATAATCGATGTAAATTTTCTCAACTGGGCGATTCTTCTTAAACATCTAAGAAGGAAATCAATTCCATTAGAGATTAGGTTATTATAAAATTACTCAAGGACGTTCAAGGTCATCGATAGAGGAAACGTAGAATATTTAAAGTATGGGAGCAGTGAACCTAGTGCCAAAATATCCTTTTTAAACATTTAAGATGACAGCCCTTCTAGTTAGGCATTCGTCGACTATAATTGCTCAAGGTCGTTCAGGGTCATCCATAGAGTAAACGTAGAATATTTAAAGTATGAGAGCAGTGAACCTAGTGCCAAAGTATCCTTTTTAAACATCCAAGAAGAAAATCAATTCCATTAGGGATTCTGCGATTATAATTACTGAAGGTCGTTCAAGGTCGTCGATAGAGGAAACGTAGAATATTTAAAATATGACAGCAGTGTATTTAGCCCTGGAGCCCACTTTTTCAACATCTACGAAGCGAATTCGTTCTATTACGGAGTCATAAGCTTATAATTGCCCAAGGTCGTTCAAGGTCACCTACAGATAAAATACAGAATATTTCCAAATAAATTTTTAACCTTTCTCCGTCCACTCTCTGTCTTTCTGCCTCTTTCAATATTTCCATTTTCCCTTTCTCTCTCTCTCTTTTATTTTTATCATGCCAAACAACAAAGATGGCAGCCACTATGAATAGAGTAGGCCCAACCATAATTCCCCGGATTAGCGATCTGGACGCGAAACGATGCGAAATCAAACGAAATCGTCGACCGCACAATTATTTCCACTATGTCTCGCTAATCCGGGGAGGTTGAATGAACTCTCCGTTGGTCTCGTTCGGCCGGAGTCACGATCTTGGCGACTTCTCTTTCCGATCTTCTCTTCCCTTCTCTTTCTCCCTCTCTCTCTCTCAGTAACTCTCCCCGTTGCTTGCACACACCAACCTGCCGCCTTTTTCCCTTTTCTCTTTTCCCGTGGACGGTATGCAGGAGGGTTGGAAGGGGGTAGTGGAAAGGCCGGAACGATAGAACGAGGCCGGTAGAGAGAAGTTTTCAGCAGCGAAGCTCTCTAAATTATTCATGGAAACGCCAGATAAGGCGACCATTTTCCCTACGTGCGTATGGAAACGGTGATAAGAGTGACCCGACGTTTTCCCATAGACCGTGCTCTCCCGCTCGCGTGCCTTCTTCCATCCCTTTCTTCTTTCTCTTTGTTCCATCCAGCCGTCCGCTTCCTCCCTCTTCGACCCCTTCGCTGCCGCTGCCGCCGCCACTGCCGCCACCCCTATCCTTCTCGAAGCCGTTATCAGTCTTCCGTGAAAGTAGTTTTCTTGTTGCCGAAAGGATACTGTAGCGTGCTCGGTTATTAATGCGATGAGTCGTATTTCTTTTGCCACCTCCGATCGATCGCTTTTCGAACTCTCGCTCTTCGGAACGCTTAACCTTTTATCCGGCGCCCCTTAATCCCCGCACATTCCGAGTACCATCGTTCATTCTATAAATTTAGATATTCCTCTGGGATACCTGGCTGTATATTCGATTTCGAAATGATCGGGAGAAATAATATGGTGTGAGAGTAGTGTAAGCAGCGAGTGGTGAACGTTGTGAATAATAGAAATTGTGTGGCAGGGGTGGTACAACAACAAAATGATTGAGTAGTGACAATGCGAAAGAAAAAGAATATTGAACAGTTAAAATTATGAATAATCATGAATAACATAGACTGAGTAGTGTAAGCAGTGAGTGGTTAACGTTTTAAATAATAGAAATTGTGTGGCAGGAGTTGCAAAGAACAAAGAAAAGGATTGAGTAGTGAGAGTGGAAAAGAGAAAGAATATTAAACAGTTAAAATGGTGAATAATTATACTTGAGAATAGAATAAATAGAAAAGAGGAAGCATTGTTAACCAGTAAAAATGGTAAATAAAAATTCAGTAGTGCAAATAGTAAATGAAAAAATTATAAATAGTAAAAAATTGGGTAGTTGGTATATGACAACAGTGAATATGAGGAATAATAAAAATTGAGTAGTAGGGATAGCAAGTTAAGAATATTAAATAAGAAAAATTGTGTATCTAGTGTAATAATTGGTAAGTAATGGAAATAATAAAAATTGATTAGTACAAGCAGTAAACCAAGGCAGTATATCCAAGAAATTGGATAGCATGAGTAGTAAATAGTAAATATGGCAAATAGTAATAATTGAGTAGCACGAGTAGTAAATAATAAAAATATCAAACAATAAAAATTATGTAGTATATATAGAAATCAGTAGAAACGTTGAGCAATAAAAGTAGCAAACACTGCAAAGTGAGTAGTGTGAATAATAAAAATTCTAAATAATAAAAATTAATTACTATGAACAGTAACCAGAAAAAAAAAGCAGGAAATACTAAAAATTGTGTACCATGAGTGGTAAACAGCATATGCAACAAATAATAAAAATTAAGTAGTATAAATAGAGAAAGCAGTAAAAATGTTAATCAATAAAATTAGCAAATACTAGAAACTGAGTAGTGTGAATAATAAAAATTCTAAATAATAAAAATCGAATAGCATAAATAGTAATCAGAAAAACTTGGTAAGTACTAAAAATGAAACAGTAAGAGTAGTAAATAATAAAAATATTAAACAATAAAAATTGCGTAGAATAAATAGAAAGTAGTAAAATTATTAAACAATAAAATGAGAAAATACTAGAAACTGAGTATTTTGAATAATAAAAATCGAGTAGCATGAATAGTAACCAGAAAAACCTAGTAATTAGTAAAAATTGTTTAACTTGAGTAGTAACCATCAGATGCAACAAATAATAAGAATTGAGTAGTATATAAATAAAGAAAGCAGTACAAATATTAAACAATAAAAGTAGCAAATACTAAAAACTGAGTAGTATGAATAATAAAAATTCTAGATACTAACAATTGAGTAGTATGGAGTAGTACGAATAATAATCAAAAAAGGAATAATAAAATCAGTGAACAGTGAAAAATATTAAAGAGCAACAATTAAACGATAAAAATAGCGAACAGTAAAAATAACAAGCGGTAGCGCAACTGAGTAGCACAATTGTACGTATTTCGTTAAAAGCGTGTAGTCGAGTACGCTTCTCGCGGACGGGCAGCAATTCTAGAGCGAAAAATAATTTGAAAATCTTCCGCGGGAAGCCCGCAACATAAAATTGTGATGCTGATAAAGCTTCCCGGGGATTGTAAAGCGCGTTGGGTTGAATAAAAAACATTTTTCTTTTTCCATTCCGCCGCCGCGGAAGTTCACCGTGAAAAGGGTTAAATCATCCCTTAAAAATGTTCACGTTTCCGCGGTTCTCGGATGCAACTTTATAACACGAGGTAAAGCATCGCCGACAAAAATTACTCACTCTTTCGCAGTCGGCCGCGTTTATTATTATTTACCGTCGAAAACAAAATCCGGAGTTTATCGATCAGAGACGGACATGTTTGCTTCCACAAGTCCACGCGAAGTATGGCCGATCGAAGGACGTCAGAATAAAGGTGTAGTTTCAGCAAGTTGACTGGAACGTTCAGCAGACGCGGGTAAGGTTGTCAGCCGTTCTAACTACTTTCCAGTTGTTAATTACACCTCGAAAACTTCTTACTTATCGTCGAACCGCGGCACCAGTTTGTCGAGCTTGATGTCTCAGCGTTTCGCGGGTCCAATAACGAACCGATTCCAGCCTTCTCCGCGCGATCGGCTCGATAATACTAATCACCTCGTTCCCATTGTCCTACCTCCAATTCGAGTCCTATCGCACATTACCTACTCTCGTCCTTTTGTCCTTTTGTCCCTTCATTGACCTACTCAATTTATTCTCCGCCCGAAACCATCGACGAGCTTGTTAATAACGGTGTAAAAATAGGGCCGTGTAACAAATTGCAATTTTTCAAATACTCCCGATAATGTGACAAAAAAATATTTAAAACTAAACTCGATCAGTTTTCGATTAGTTATACATTGCAATAAATTTAAGGGTGATATTTTTTTTATTATTGTCAAAGCTACGTTCTTTTAAATGGTACTTTGTAATTTTGACTTAAGTGTTTATTTGAAATATTTGTTTGTCAGATTATCGCTAGTGGCTGAAGAATTGTGGAAAGTGTTACGACACGCTGTATATTTAATTCTTTAATACAGTTCTCGGGTCAATTGGTTTAGTAGATATTTTTTCACTGTCACGAAGCTTGCAATTTTATTGGATCTGTGATTAGTACATTTTCAATTTTAATCTTGCAATTTTTAATTAAATTTTAGTCTTGCAATTTTAAATTCAATTTTTTATGTTGCAATTTTAAATTCGATTTTAATGTTGCAATTTTAAATTCGATTTTAATGTTGTAATTTCAAATTCAATTTTAATCTTGCAATCTCCAATTGAACTCGTCAAATTCATCTAAAGCTTATCAAATTCAATTTTCAAAGCTGATAGTCATTCCAAGTAGATCGTCTTTTAATCTCGCCTTTCTCTATCGAGCAATCCGCCAAAGAATCGGCGGAATTTCTGCCGGAAAGCCTCGCGAAAGTCGTTTGGAAACGCGCTCGCGTCTCTTCGGAACGCTTTAGAACCCGCCATAAATTGGAACCGATCGCTTCACAGTCTATTTCGCGAGCGTTTCCGCACGTTTCCTCGCGGATCCTTTGTATTCGCTTATAAAAATGCAATTGGCCGGAGAGCGGCCACACGGTTCTAAACAAATTTCCACGGGAAGAATTGATTTCGAGCAGCAGCAGCAGCAGCAGAAGTTTCCCGCGGGTTTCCTCGCAATGGGAAAAGGGAATCGACATCGGCCGGTACAAGGACTCGATTTAAATAACGGCGTCCATCTTGCAAATATGCGAACGCCGGGGATCCTTCGTCACCGATGCAAGGGACCATTATGCATGCCCGACGAGCGGAACCATTATGCCGCGGTCGACTCGCCTAATGTCGTATAAATGCAGAAAAGAAGGCCTCATCCTTGATGCGACACGTGCGCGACGAACTTCTGCTTGTTCCGCGGAATAATTGCATTTTACATGACACTCTGTCAGCTGTTTCATCGAACCATATATATCTCGGCATCTGTTGCAAAAATTTTAGCAATTAGAATCTTGAACGGTGCTCCGTTTCATCGGTTACGATCGTCTTTTGCTAAATTGTCGTATTTTGGCACGAACTGTTCGTTATTGCAAACTGATTTCCAGATAAATTGATAAATTATTTGTTGATGGATGGTATATATTTTTGGATATTCTTATAGAGCATGAAAAGACGAATCCAACGAGTACCATGCACATACTATTATGAGCATTCGTTCTCGAGATATTCGTAAAAGAATGATTTCTTTTTTTTTGGAGATGTTTTATTGTTTCAGATAAGAGTTTCTTGAATTGGATTGATCGAAATGGTTATGGTACTCTCTTTGGATTCGTCTTTTCGTGCTCTGTAAGGATATTAGAGCAAAAATTTCATCGTTTGAAAATTGTTTTATTTTAGTGGACAAATTGAGTAAGAAGTTGTGTGAAAAAATTAAATATGGATTGGAGGAATTAATACTGAAACTGCAAATTAAAGATGCAGAAAGGTTGCAAGATTTTGTGGACTGAGAAAAAATTGTAGTGGACAGATTGAGTCAGAGATTGAGTTACAAAATTAAATATAGAATGGAGGAATTAATACTGAAACTGCGAATTAAAGATGCAGTAGGTGTGCAAGTTTTGGGGACTGAGAAAATAATGTAGTGGACAAATTAAGTCAGAGATTGAGTTAAAAAATTGATTATAGAAAGAAGTTATTAACACTGAAACTGCAAATTAAACATCCAGTAAGATTGCAAGTTTTGGGGACTGAGAAAAAATGTTAGTGGACAAATTGGAAATCCAGTAAAATTGCAATGTTTGGGACTGAAAAAAAATTGTAGTGGACAAATTAAATCAGAGATTTAAAAAGAACTTAAAAAATTAAATATAGGATGAAGTTATTAATTTATCCTTTATTCTTGATAAAGTTTATTAATCATTATGCATTAAAAAATAAATTGAGTAAAAGTTAAATTAAAAAATTATGTATAAAATGGAGGAACAGTGGACAAATTAAGTCTGAAATTTAATTAAAAAATGAAACATAGAATAAAGTTATTAATATCGAAACACCAAATTAAAGATGCAGTAACAGTGCATGATTGAAAGACCAAAGAAAAAATTCTAATTAACAAATATAATCAGAGACCAAGTTAAAAAACTAAGTTTGTGATATGTAGATGTGGCATTTCGAGGTTAGGATAGGAAGTACCGAAGAGGGGATCAACGATTCGAGTTCTCGCGCGAGCAGAGAGGACGATAGCAGCGAACGAACGAATTGGCGGAATGAGTGACGTTCGAAGTCGATTTTGCGTTTCCATTTTCCCGGAATGGCGACCGAGTTCGCCGCGCCGATTGGATGGCGAACGATGATCCGATCTTGCCGCTAATTCCGTGTACGAGAAACGTTTCTCGGACGTTTCGCCACCCACACGGTCCGCTATTCGTTTCGCTTCTGTCCACGGACGTGGCACGGAAACATCTTTTCGAGGATACCGCACCGCGCGCCAGCATACCCGGGGCTCTCCTATTTTCGCGAACGCTGCGATACCATTGTCTGACCCGACCGTGTGCCGCGTTCACTTCCTGCAATTACCACGATTGTCTCGATTTTTCTCGACTTGCACCTTTCTCACGGCGCTGCTGCGACCGGCACTACTCGCGAGACGCTTCGAGGACCGATGACGACACTTCACGTCAACCTGCGACTCCTTTTCAAATTCGGTTGACGATATTCGAGATTACGATTCAGACTAACGAGAGAAGAGTTTCAGAAAAATTGTGCCACTTTGCACGCAATTAGGATAACTTTTGTCTAACGTGACGCCATTTTTAGGGCCATTTTTAAAAATGGCTCCACTGCCATTTGATAGCATATACTTAGAAACTACTTAGTGTAAAATTTTAGCCATTTATCGCAACCAGAGACGAAGTTATATGCTGAATTCGGATTATCAGGTCTCGATCGAGTTTCTGCCATTTAATTGCATACAAAAATTATGAAAACATTCTGACACGTCGAGGCTGTCGACGTGCATTTTCGAGAATTTTTATCGATTTTTAAGTTGAACATTAAATTCGATCGAGACCGGTTAATCCGAATTCGCCCTATAACTTCGCATCCGGTTACGATAAAGGGTTAAAATTTTCAATGGAGTGGTTTCTAGTTATACCCCGTCGAATGGGACAGGCGCCATTTAAATTGGTCGAAGGGCATTTTTGACCATTTTACACTTGCTATACTAGGTCTGTAAGTAACAAACCGGAATTTGCCCATAAGTTGCGCAAGCTGTCGTTGCGTGTTGCGATGATAAATTTCGACATAATTTAGTTCACTGTTTGTTATTAAGAAAAGTATGTGTTATATTATAAAACAATAACTCGAAATTTACTATTGCTAGACTAGCAACAATTTTTTGAAAAGCACAACGTCCGGATATTAATAAGAGTCAGTGTAAGTCACAGGGACGGTGTAGAATCGATTTGGAAGTAAGCAAGGCAGTCGATCGGTCTCGCTGAAAATCGCTCGAAGCGTAGGAATACTTTCGCGAGTAAAAAGTTGCAGTCGGAGAGAGTGTGTGCGCTTGCGAGCGCATGCGTTTCGAAGGAGAAAAGAGCGAGCCGGGTTGAAAGGAGCCGAGGAAACGGAACTATTTCCGTTTCCATTAGTTCGGATTACAAGCCGAAATGTTTAACGCGATTCGAGAGTTGTTCGCAAAATTGTTTTCGAAACGTTTCACGGTTCCGCGGGAAACACGAGGCGCTTTCTCGCTGCTCCGGTGAACTTGGATTTCCCTTGCAACGTGCCTCGAATGGACGGAATTGTTTATGGGCGCACAATCCAGAGCGGATCTCCCTTGGCGGAAGCCGGCTTTTGATCTTTTTGTTTGCGATAACACCTCCAGTTCTACGCCCACCACATGGAATAATTAATTCTATTTAATTTCTCCACCTCCCCGTCGACTCCCCTCGGCAACCTCCCTCTCTCCCCCCCGCGCACACGGTTCGGACGTTGTTTGATCGAGGCCCCGCCTGAAATTACGCCCGCAACGAACGCGAAATTCCTATTTAGATGGACATCGCCCACACGCTTTGCCGGCAAATATATTTATGCATTTTTCGGCTTGCGAATTCGGCCAGCGCATTGTTCCGACGACGCGAATTTCATCGACAAGTCTCGCCCCGGATGCGGGGGATAACGTGAAACGGACCTGATAATCATTTACCCCCGGTTCTCGATGAAAATGATTTTTAGTTCGGCGATCTGCGATTTTATTGCGAATTTCTCGGCCAGAATAAAAATTGCTTCACGTCGAGTGACGATTTCAACATTTCGAAAATGTTTAATGTTCACTGGCTTGTGAATATAAATAGGTCTGCATGATTTGCATTAGTACTGAACGTCTTTCTGACGGAGGAACGAAATTCTTTGCATCGAGTGTTTTATTGCAATTCTTTCAGTCATAAATTCAGTCACAAATTCTTTAGTTTCGATTATTGTATCAATAAATATTTTTTAGTTTTGACTATTGTAGATAGAAATATATATTTAGACAAAATGAATAAATTGTAGGTTCATTTATCATAGTCATTAATATTTTTTAGTTTGGACTATTACAGCCATAAATATTTTCTAGTTTGACTTATTATAACTATAGATATTTTTTAGTTGGGACTCTTATAATTATAAATATTTTCTAGTTTGACTTATCATAGCTATAGATATTTTTTAGTTTGGACTATTACAGCCATAAATATTTTCTAGTTTGACTTATCATAGCTATAGATAGTTTTTAATTTGGACTTTTATAATCATAAATATTTTCTAGTTTGACTTATCGTAGCTATAGATAGTTTTTAATTTGGACTCATATAATCATAAATATTTTCTAGTTTGAAAGTAAAAATGGTGTTGCCCCGAGTAACGAATGTCGAACAGTTCGATTTTCAAGATGGCCGCGAAGGATTATTTTATTGGAGCGCTATCGAGGCTCGATAAGAGTTTCAGAACCCAAGACAGTCTATCCATTGCGCATAATTTTGCAGTAACGTAAAAAGGTAGCGTACGTTCACAGTATACACCATCGAGTATCCCTTATCAGCAACCCCCTGGCCGGTTCTCCCTTTCGAACCGTTATCAAACGTTTCTGGTTATTAATGCGAAAAATGTCTCGTGATTCTCGAGTTGGTATTATCATTGTTATCGCGCCATTTTATGCGAACATACGTCTGGGGACCATCTGATCATGGGCGTCTCGAATTTTCCGAGCACCAGCTCTGAATTATACTTATTTACATACTACACAATTCACATTCACTCGTTTTATAGAAATCTTCAAAAATGGAAACCTTGGAAATGGAATATTTCATTAAATATTACACAATTTATTTAGATTTACCTTGAAATATTATATTCTATACAATATTTATCAGTTATTATTATTTAATAAAAATTTTGTTTGCTGAAATATTTTTAAATGGAAATATTCAGAGTAAATTAATTTTTTTAACATTTTTTGATAATGTGCAACAACTGTTTTATTAAATATTGAAACTTGAGAATTTCAGTTTACCTGAAGGAAGAACAATGTTTATCTTCATTTTTAATTAAATATTTTATTAAACATTGTAATTTGAGAATTTCAGTTTAACTGAAGAAAGAACAATATCAATTTTCAATTTTATTCAAACTTGCACTGTTATCGCAATTTCTTAAATATTAATCTCAGACAGTATTAATTAAATATTTTATTAAATATTGAAACTTGAGAATTTCAGTTTAACTGAAGTAAGAACAATGTTAATTTTCATTTTTATTGAAACTTGCCCTGTCGTCGCAATTTCTTACAAATCAATATTGAATAATTATGATTAAATATTTTATTAAACATCGAAATTTGAGAATTTCAGTTTAACTGAGGGAAGCACGATGTTTATCTTCGTTTCTGTAAAAGCTTGCACTGTTGTCGCAATTTTTTAAGTATTAATTAAATATTTGAAATTTGAAACATTATTTAAATTTAAATGGAGGATTCATTTTTCCTGCCTTGGCAAGCATCAGCCACTGCAACAATTTTCATCCTAAATGCATCAAACTATTGCCAAACGAACAACAATTTTTGAAAAAAGATATATCTAAACAACATATCTATTAATAAATTATAAACATCGAAAAATAATAATTTTCTTCCATCAATTACGAGAAACAAGAAACTTACTCGACCAACCTAAGAGAATTAAAAATAATCTCTGAACAACATCTAAATTCCTTAAACCTTGCCAACGTTGCGAACGTCATCCAACACCATAATTTCCATCCTAAACGCGCAGATTCCGCAGCCCGACAATCGCGAAAACAAAAACGAGGCTCCGAACCAGGGCAAACTCAAACCGAAACCGACTGTCACAAGCATCGCGTGACAGTTTCCACGCTAGCACACCGAATCGAGGCATCGAAAAGGCAATCCGCATCGACAGAATGGCGGAGTGTACCGGTCGGAAACGGGGAACGATAGAAAAGTGGCCGCGTGAAAGGAATCTTAGCCCGTGGAGGGTTTCCGCGCCGTCGAGCGCGACAGATAAGCGCGCGCGATCATCTTCGCTTCCGCGAGGAAACTTTTCCCGGGCTTTGGCCCGATAAAATTCATAATTGCTTTAATTCCGGCGGCGATAGCCGAATTTCCCGGAGAGCGAGAGAGAGAATGAGTGAGAGAGAGCCTGGCATAGTTCTTTCGACCCGCAACTTCGCCTTTTATCTTTTACCACCGCTTTTCCGCGAGCTCTTTCCAGCTCCGGTTTGATTTGTGTCCGGCAAACTCGCTCGCAGCCTCGTAAAAACTGTCGGTCACCGAGATTAATCATCTGTTTCTCTCCGGGGAACTAACACGGCGAACTACTCCGCCATTTGGCACCGACTTCGCGTGGAATTTCGCGAAATTATGCCGTTTTCGGGTGGCCCCCTTAGGCGACCCTATTGGAAGTATTAATGGAAAAGGGATGATAACTTGTTTGTTGTTAATAATTTATAAACGGCACTCCTACCATTGCATCGGTGACGTTTCGACGAGTAAAATGATACCAAGCACGATAGGGTTCGAGTGATAATTGATCCTGCTATCCGCGATATTGTGGAACCTCTATTATCCGAACGGCCGTTAAATTGTCGATTAATTCGGGTAAATGTGATGCAATTGCGTTGTGCCTCGGCTCGTTTTAATCGGGAGAGTCTCGGGAATGCGTTGGTAAATGTTAACCCTCTATGTAACTTTCAAGTCACATGTTAATATATCGATATCTTAACAAATGATTTTAGCTTTTTATAAGATAACGTGTGCATCTAAATTATATAATGTCTCCGAGGTAATAAATAACAATATTGATAACGGTGCAACCATCGTAAGCCGATGTTATTGCAAAATTACAAAGTTACAAATTATAATAAAATTGTTTAAACTGGTAAATTTCTCTTAATCTGCATATATAGGTCTGTAATTATTGATTTTTCGTTGCATACATTTTTCTATATTCAACCAAAAAATTCTCCCCTTAGAGGGTTAATAAATAATTGCGAAAAATTTAAATAAATATTATCTCGAAATTCATGCGATTATAGGAATGATCGAGGAACGAGTTGTAGGTGTTCAGGACAATCTAGAAAATTGTAGGGTAGCGTAATATAGTGATACGAGTTTATTTTGAGTTTTTCGCGGTCGGAGGGTCGTTTTGGAGCATGGCTGCCGACGCAAAATGGCGGGAAGCAGGGGAACTTCGAGAACAGCCGATCGCAGAGTGTGTTCGGTGCGTCGACCGCATTGCAACTAGACGCGACGGTGCTCAGACTCGTCGAGGATGCAAATTGTGCGCTTAATAGGCTCACGTTTTGCTCGAGCGACTCAGCTTGCATGTCAGCCGAGTCGACCCCCGGTTTCTGGAATTCCGTCCTCGCCGCAGCTTTTTCTTCTGCTTTCCCCCGGCCTGGAGAACTTGCGAAGAAAGCTGCCGATATCGTTCCATAGACGTATTCGAGAGTTAACAAGAACGTACCTACTTCGACAAATTAAATGAACAATAACCGATGACCGGAAATCGAAATCGTTGAACGTTTATTTTGTCTCTATGAAAATAAACATTGGTGTTGTCCATTCGCCGAATATATATAGGAGGAAAATCGAATCCTAACAAGAACACAGCACTCCGGTGAATTAAATAAACAATAACCACAACCGAGCGACTATCAATCTTTCACATTCGATAAGCCGTGAAAATACTTTTTTCAAAGTTTCTGCTCCTTTTTGTTGTTCGACGGAGATGTATATTGTTTTTTATCGTAAAACTTGCATTTATTCGTGTACTGAATGTACTGTTACGAAGTTTGTTCTCCTGTTTGTTAGAAATTCGACGGGCTGATAAATTGTTTTTATTACAAAAATAATAAAACTTGTTTATATTCGAGCATCGAATACATTTTTACCAAATTCTTGTGCTACTTTTTGTTTTAAAATCCACAGAGAGATAAATTGTTTTTCTTTTTGAAAAATAACTTTCTTTTATTATAATGTTGAATAAATTTTTATTAAACGCTGTGCTTCTTTTTGTTGTAAAATTTACAGAAGCATAAATTAGTTTTGTTGTAAAGGAAACTTGTTTTTAAAAGAAAAACATTACAGTGGTGGTTTCTGCATTCCTCAAACTATAATAGTCATCTCAAAAATTGAAACATAATATTGTTAGAATAAAATTTGCATTTTGAGGAATGAAATTTCAACAATAAATGCACGGTGCCACTAATATTGCTAAAAGGATGAGAATTTTAAAGATGAATCAATAGAAACATTACAGGGGAGGTTTCTGCATTCCTCAAAACTATAATAGTCATCTCAAAAATTGAAAAACAATATTGTTAAAATAAAATTTGCATTTAGAGGAATAAAATTACAAGAATAAATAGAGGGTGCCACTAATATTTCTAAAACGATGAGAATTGTCAAGATGAATCTATAAAAACGTTACAGGGGTAGTTTCTGCGTTCCTCAAACTAGAACAGTCATCCAAAAACTTGAAAAACAATATTGTTAGAATAAAATTTGCATTTCGAGAAGTGAAGAGAATTTTCAATATGATTAAATAAAAACGTTGTACACTTAATTTCTGTGTCGTTTAAAAATGGCGTCTCTTCCAAAAGGAATTCGAAAAGTCCTAATGAAAACGTGCAATAAGCCACCATTAAAAATTGCCATAATATCACTGCGTTCGCAGTTAAGAAAATCTATAAAAATTTTACTGTTTTAACTCCGAGTTCCAGTGATTAATTTCGTGGAATGGAATTGTTTGGGGTGCAAGGGGTTAAAGCAGTTCAATTTTCCGCAGGTATAAACGCTTCTTCAATTTCCCACTCGCAGTTGGTCCCGCCCCATGGAGCGTGATTAGGTCGGAAGCGTAAACGAACGAGAAAATAAAAGAGGTGGAGGGAGGACGGTCGTAATGTTTATTCTCCGCGCGAATATTTCGCGGGTGAACGTCGGGGTTCTCCGTTTGGGGACAATTCGCAAATGCGAAGTCGAAGGGAGGAGGTGAGACCTTACGGGGGGAGAGGAGAGGCGCGAACATCGATTCGAGGGGAGCGTGTAATTCACGAAATGGATCGCCGCAAAAAGGAGAGCAGCCTCCTGGAGGCGTTTCGAGGGCTTCGGTAAAAACGATAAGATATAGAGAACGTCTCCTGGCCCCCTCCCTTAACGTCGCGCTTAACGTCGCTCGTAGCCATCGGTGATGGACGTCGAAAATCCGGTGTAAATCGTCCGCGAAGACGATGTCGAACGACTAGCCTAATTGCCGTCCAATTAACTGTACATTGGCTGAACCCCCTTTGCGGCCCATTGAGCTCATACGGAGGGAGAATTCGGATTTCCAGTGGATTGCCGGGTGAATTTTAAATATTCACTGTGGCTTGTAATTCAGAATTTTGTTGTCCTACTTTTTAACTTGTCCATTTTATTTACTCAGTTTAGTATACGGGGTGTTATACAAATTTTTTAGTATAATTTAGTATAATAATTTTTCGAAAAGATTCCTGAGAATATTCTGAGAAAGTTTTTCCTTTACAGATTTGCAATCGAACGGTTGGTTTCTGAGTTATTAAAGAAAAACGGGGACCAATCGCAGCGAGGGGGGCGTACACTAAGTATACTTGTACACTTGTATTCTTGTGGAGCTCTATACATGGTGTCTCAAAAATATTCGACTTCCTTGGAAGGAGTAATTCCTAGGTTTATTCTCAGAAACTTTTTCCTTTAGCAGTTCGCGATTCGACGCATCATTTTTGAGCTATTAACGAAAATAGAGAACCAATCAGAGTGCAGTTACATAAATACATCAGCTGTACTCTGATTGGTCCGCATTTTCCGTCGATATCTCGAGAACGAGGCCTCGTACGACATTTTCGCAAAGGAAAAAGTTTTTTAGAATTGCCTCAGGAATATTATTTAATACATCAAACTTTTTCAAATATTAATTTATTATAAACATTGCAGTTGTTCGTTATTACAAATTATTATATTTCAAAGTTGACCAATTATTAATTCGATAAGCATTTTAATATTGTCATTATACTATATGTAATATAGAATTATTAATTTAGGAACGATTTGAAAATAATTGGAAAAGAATGGAAGAACTTGGAGCAGCAATTCTTTCCCGTAACCGCGAATAGAGTTTCAGCGAGGAATGCCTCGCGGGACGCCATGGCGGATAATGCACGACGACGATAATTAGCAGCAGTAAAGATTCGCTGACTAATCATAAGAACATTATAATTTCTGTTGGTAATTAGATCCGGGGGTTCAGATAAACCGACTGAGAATGGAACGTAATGGAAAACTTTCAGTCACGCAACAGCCCCGCGATGTATAGATATACGTGAACGGTACAAAAAAAGGAAAAAGAAGAAGAGGAGAAAAAAAAAATATATATATATATATAGAGGAACGCATGGAGGATGAATAATTATAGGAATCACAATAATGTGAGAACCGGGCGCAGGGTGATAATTTTAATTTTCATTCGGTTTAGCACGAAACTCCATACATATTCTATGCAATAATGAAAACTAGAGAAATCTCTGTGCTCTCTCGTCTGCGGCCATTATTCCACTCTGTCTGGCCGGTACGCTCGCTGTCAAAAGTTAAGCAACAATCTAATTAAGTTAAAACAGTGTCGGCCGCCTCCTTCTGTCTCTTATGTTGCAAATTGTTCAAATAAAGGCTAACAAATTGCGTCACCGTCTAAATTAATTGTATGCGAACGTTAGGAACTTCGTTTCGGGTGTTCATTTGTGTAATGCGGAATGTTATTAACTAATTAGACAAATTGCTCGGTTGTCGAAATTATTTTATGGAATCCCGTAGAGGTGTCATTCGCTAAAAACACCATCGAAATGGCAAAGACAACGTTCACGAATGTTCAAAATTATTTTCTTGTTCACTGCACTGATTGTGCACAATTTATTAACATTCAAATTTACTGCAATGTAAACAACTTTTGAAACTCTGTAGAAGTGTGCAGTATTTTTTAAACATCCTTAAAATTTTCTCACAGCGTTTGCAAATTTAGAAATGATTCCCTAGTCGATTGTTAATTTAAAAAATTGTTCAGAGCCCTATATTATTTTTTAAAAATTCCAACAACAACGAATTAATTATCAAGTACCATTATTAATAATATTTTGTCAATGGATGCCTTTTTGTCACCAGCAAACAGTAACAAAATCCCCAATAATTTTTTTAAATCCCAGAAGCCACCAGAATTCAACGTTTCTAATTTGTAAAAAAATAATAAAAAAACAGACTTGAATAAAAATTAGTATTGCAGCAGGGGCTGTGCAATTAGGAATAGGAAAGTTCAAAGAAAGAGTTCAGCAGTTTGAAAATCAATTAATTCCAGTAGAGTAATAATTTTGGCGGGAAATTCAAACAGGCCGCAGCCCCGTTCGATAAGCAAGCGGTTAAAATGTTTGCCCGGTTCGAGGGTCAGCGTGAGGTCATAGTCGAGATTCTTGCTAGTTATTGTAGACATTTTTTTGCATGGCGGCTTTTAATGAACGAAGCGAGAGCCGGTCACGCACGTCGTTCGTTTGAACAAAAGCGAGGGAGGGGCGTACTGAAAACAGGGAGTACCCTGTGCTTGCGTTTCAGGTGGCTTCACCTGCTGTTTAACCTGGGAGTGCAGGTGGTCGTGGGACTTCCCCTGGAAATGGTTCACGGAAGCCTCAGGATCGCGGCTGTCTACATGGCTGGTGTCCTTGCCGGTGAGTAATGAATATGCGTCCGGGGAACCCCCGAAATTTTATTTGCACGGATTACACACGCGGTGGCTGTCGGTTTCTGCTGGAAACGATACGCTATACCACTCTAACTTCGCGGCGTAGTTGGCGGGAATCTTCCGCGAACTTCAGGACCGTTTTATTAACCGCGCCGATGCTCGCACTGCAAATATTGAGACTGAAATTAAATTGCTAATCTTGGAAACTCGACGATAACGCTTTTGTTATTAACAAATTATAGTTGACAGTTTTACCGTTGCATTCGCGACGATTTGCCGAGTAAAATGATACCCCACTCGATGGGGTTGGAGTTACGGATGAACGCGTGGTCCATGGTATTCTGGAACCTCTGTTATCCGAACTGGAGGAGAAGTTCTGGATTTACTAGGGTATACATAATGCGATTGCATCGCGCTTCGGCTCATTTTAATCGGGATAGTGTCAGGAATGCTTCGGAAAACGTTTCGTGAACGAATGTTAATGAATAACGTCGGAGAATTTGAATAAGTAAAATTTTATAATTTGTATAAAACGTCTGGAAGTAGTTTTAGGGGTTCGAGACGTTCGGTAAAGTACGGGGGCAGTATGTTAGCCGTGCAGTAACGTTCGCGCTGCGAATATTGAGCCAGGGGATGAATTGCTAATTGTACAACGTGGAAGCTCGACGATTACCTTTTCGTTGGTAACAATTTTCAAATGACGCTTTCACGATTGCATTCGCGACGCCGGAAGAATTCGGGCACGGTCAGCGAAACGGCTTCTGCCCTAGTATCCCTCGTTCTTTCGAACGGTTTCATCCCCCTTGTTTACGGTGTCCGACGTATATCCCAAATCTCCCCCGGAGAGTTTATTATTCATGCGCCCTATTTTGCAACGTTTTACTTTCATGACTGCTAATAACCCGGGATCTGCGTCTAATCGAATTTATGCAAATGGCAATTAGGTTTACACGACTGTGCGCGCCCCTTCCACCTCCTCGATCCTTTCCCTCTCTGTCTCGCAAATCTGTCTCCCTCTCTCTCTTCTTCTGTAGGACTTCCTCTCTTTTTCTCTCCTTTTCGATCTCTCTCTTTTCCTTCTCTCTCTTTTTTAGCCTCTCTCTTTTCCCTCCTCTCTCTTTCTCTATCTCTCTCTTCCCCTTCTTTCTGTCTACCCCTTCTCTCCCTTTCTCAGACCTTCTTCTCCCCTTCTCTTTCTTTCTCAATCACTGTTTTCCTCTTCTCTCTCTTTCTCAGTCCATCTCTTCTCCTTCTCTCTCTTTCTCAGTCTCTCTCTTTCTCAATCTCTCTCTTTTTCTCAATCACTCTCTTTCCTTTCTCTCTCTTTCTCAATCTCTTTCTTTCCCTACTCTCTCTATTTCTCAATCACTCTCTTCCCCTTCTCTCTCTTTTTCAATCTCTCTCTTTCCCTAC
>CM052084.1:7107741-7123992 GCA_028453745.1 Agapostemon virescens
GTCTCCAAACATCGTCAAACTTAGGTTTTGCCTTTCCTCAAGCTGCAGCAAATTCAGTTAGGACATCCCCTATCCTCAAACCATAGCAAACAGAGGTCTTCAACAGCCCAATGAAACCATCCTCCAGCATTCTCTATTTGTCTAAATATCTTCACTAAAGGTCCACATCAGGTGCTCTAATCTCCCCACTCTTTAAAATCCAGAACCAGCTTCCATCTTTCCTTACCCGTCCTCTCTTCAACAAGTCTTTAAGTCCCATATGTCCCGTTTCCCCAAACTCTCACCAACCGCGTTCGACAAACAATCCCATCAACCTTGCAACATAAAAATTGTCTTGTTTCAGCGAGCGCGGACGTGGGGTTCGCCATCTACGACAGGTACGCAGCGGAGCAGATGGGTCCTCCGGTATCGTACGTGGCGCACCTGACAGGGGCCCTGGCGGGCCTGACGATCGGCCTGCTTGTCCTGAAGAACTTTGAGCAACGGTTGCACGAGCAGCTGCTGTGGTGGGTGGCGTTGGGTGTCTACGCGGCCTGCACGATCTTCGCGATCATGTACAACCTGATGCACCCAGACTATCCATGACGTGAGGTCAGCTTCGCGTACGGTCAGCCTAGAAGAACGTAACGCGAAGCTGAGTGCCGGCGGCCAGGTAACGTCGAACAACCGAACAACGATTCTCCCTTCTCGAGGATCCTCCTCTGGTGCAGAGGAAGAAGCCAACGGGCAGAAGAACCTACGATGGCCGAGTCCCTTTGGAAAAACGCGTCGCTCCGCGTGGACGAGGGGACCGATCGAATATGAATGAAGAGGAACCCGGCGGGAATATTCAATCCCTGGGGATTGGGGAGGGTAGCCGGGAAAAATCCTCGCCGCAGAAGAAGAGGAAGAAGAGGACCCCTAATGGCCGACCGATCGGAATATGGAAATCCGAAAAATGGGGGTAGCACGTGGAAGCGACCGCGATGGCTTCGGAGCTTGAGGGGGTGATCAGCGAGAATCATCAGCGAGAATCATCAGGCGAAGTGAAACCGGTGGCCGGGACAGCCGAGAAGCGGAAGAAACCGGAGGATCGATCTCGCCGATTTCTCACGGACGCTCCTCGATCCCGAAGAAAGGATCGACCAGGGGCGTACCAAGGGAAGCTGAAGGCCTCTGCCGCGCACCTTCCCGCCGAAGGAAACCAAAGAGACGCGTCTCCCCTCGGGGACGCATGAGACGAACATACAACGGAGGCTGCGAGAAACCAAAGATGCCGAGTCACCCTTTTTTGATTTTCTGGGAGGACCTGGTCCGGAAAGGGTTGCGCGCGGCGAGGAGGGCTGCGAGAAGTCTTTATCGATCGACTGGCTGAGAGTTCCTGAAGAAACGGAGTCGTCGAAGAGATGTCTTCGATAGGATCCCCTGACACGTCTTTTGGTGGTCGTTGATCATTGTCGCGTGATCATTGTTGATCAGTTCGATGATTCAATTGTTCCAAGGCCGTCGCGGTCTCGTTTCGATCGGCGACTCGAACGATCGGTCTAACCTGTATACCAGTAAAAGTGTAAATAGCGTTGTACATAGAAGACGATGGCGATCGCGGGCCTGCGTGTGCTTGTGCGCGTGTGCGTGTGAAGGATGAATGGGATTATAGGGGCCGGGAACGCGGTGAGGGTGTCACGTGGGACCGAGAGGCGGGGATTCGGTTGGCCACGCGATCTAGTCCGGTGATCGCTGATTGGTAGGTTGTAAAGATTATGGTGACGCTTTGGATTCGACAGGGATCCTCTTGCGGGCAAGGAGAGGCTACTAGGGAGACTAGCTTCGGGATTTGGGAGGGCTGACAGAGTGAGGTTAGTTGGGGGTTGGAATTCTGGAGTTTCTTTTTCTTTAGATGGGGTGGGGGAATCTTCTTTTTGGGATTTGGAAAGTGATGGGTATGTCTAGGTGATATTTGGATACTGTCGATGGTGGACTTATGCTCTTTTGGGGGAAATTATAGGTTCTTGTGGGGACACACTGTCAAACTTCTTGGGAACTGTAGGCTAGACTTAGACACTTGGTGGGGGATTTAGAAAATGAAGGTTGTGCCCAGTCAAAATTTAGTTCCCCTCGATTTTGGACTGTTGTGTCAATATTTTTTTGTTCAAGACTACAGTCTCTTAAGAAGGCACACTGTCAAACTTGTTAGTGACCATTGGCTCAACTTAGACACTTGATGGGGGATTTAAAAAATGCAGGGCATGCTCAGTTAAAATTTGACTCCTCTCATTGTTGGACTTCAGATCTGTTGGAAATCATAGTTTTTTGGGGAGACACACTGTCAAACTTCTTGATGACTATAGGCTGGACTTAGACACTTGGTGGGGGATTTAGAAAATGCAGGGCATGCTCAGTTAAAATTTGACTCCTCTTATTGTTAGAATTCAGATCTGTTGTTGGAAATCATAGTTCTTTGTGGAGACACACTGTCAAACTTGTTAGTGAGCATTGACTTAACCTTAGACACTTGATGGGAGATTTAGAAAACGAAGGTTGTGTCCAGTCAAAATTTAATTTCTCTCATTGTTGGACTCTTGTGTCAGTATTTTTTGGTTCAAAATTACAGTCTCTTAAGAAGGCACACTGTCAAACTTGTTAGTGACCATTGGCTCAACTTAGACACTTGATGGGGGATTTAGAAAATGAAGGCTGTGCCCAGTCAAAATTTAGTTCCTCTCGATGTTGGACTGTCGTGTCAGTATTTTTTGGTTCAAGATCATAATCTCTTAATAAGACACACTGTCAAACTTGATAGTGACCCCCAGCTAGACTCAGACACTTTCGAAGCTCCTCCCAAGCGAAGCTCCTTTAACAAGATAGTATTATTACAGAAACTAGTGTGCTTGTACAAAGTAATCTTGCGCAAGTGCCTAACTTACAGATTAAAAAAAGAAGAAGAAAAGGAGACGAACTGTAGCTATCTCGTATAATGATCGATATAGTGTTCCTCGAAAATCCTCGAGCACCGTTCCAGTCGATCGTCGCATTAATGTTCTGCGATTTTTGCAATTGAGGGAAGAGGAAATTGATCTGTCACTCGACATGTAATATATATAAACTATTTTTATTAAATTAATCCATATATTTCTATAACGAAAACTATAATTAGAAAGCAAAGATTAACTGTTAGGTCGGATCGGTTCGAACGGTGCACGAGCATTGGACAGCTCCGGGCTGGCCATAATTGCTGAGACTGGAGCTGGGCGAGCAGAACTGACATTAACACCAATTTTAAGCATTCTGGAATCAAAAGACCTGTTTACACGTCCTCTGGGTTGAGCAGGGGCAAGAAATCCTGTTCTGGAGCTCCCAGATTGCCCTCAGGGGCCATTACTACTTTCGAGTACGATTACAGACAGAAAATACCTTTAATCTTTCACAAGTCTGTGTATAGGCTACCCTGAGTGGGCGTGGCTTAATTGCTTAATTGACTCTAGTGCAGCCAGAGCGATCCACCACTCGAGAGTAACCTGTACTTTAGACACCATCAGAGAAACAGAAACATTTAATCAACCTAGAATTTAATTTTGTTTGCTTTCTCTCTCTAGGGACCGTCCCGAGTGGGTGTGGCTTGATAGTTTCCAGCCCCCATTGAGCCCATGCTCCACAGAAAAATTTGCCTCGAAACACAAAAGAAAAATTCTCAATCCTAGAAACTACATTTTCATTTATATCTATATTTACCAGCACAGTATTCATCTCGCTCTTTCTCTGCACGTACCGTCCTAAGTGGGCGTGGTCTCCTTACTGCCAGTTCGAACGGAGCCAGAACGACGTCTCCGCGAACAATCTGCAACTTCAAGCACAGCGTCAAAGAAAGAAAACATTCTCAAACTTAAAAAGCCTATTCAATCACCTGTTTCTCTGTAGGACCCGCCTTTGGTGGGCGTGGCCTGCTGTCGCTCGGCTCCGACGTGTCCAGAGCCGTGCCCCAAAGGGCAATCTGTGCTCCTGCTTCACCCAGGACTTCCCCTGAACGTCTCGGACGTTCGGACAGTCACAGAATGCGTTTAAAATTGGTGCAAGCGTAAATAAACATTTAAAAAACACTAAAAAAACCCAAAGAGGATCCCTGCAATCTGCGGACAGCGTCGAAGGTATCCGCGAGCCCCGTTCGCACGTTTCGCGCGAGTCCGAGTCGGTGTGTGTTTGTAAAAGTCGGTTTCGGAGCGCCATTTTCGTTTTGTCCCGCGTGTGTCGTTTAACTTATTCGCGTGTTGCTGTCGGGAGCAACGTCGCCGCCGCGCAGAGCTCATTCTATTTATTGATATAGTTTTTTTTTTCTCCGGTTCGGGGCGTCGGACCGACGCGACGCCGATCTTTCGTCGATCTCCTCGAGTCCGCTCGGCAGATTCCGTCTTCTTTCTCTTCTTGTCCCTGTTAGCATCTCTCTATCCCCGCCCCTCCTTCTCCTCCTCCTCCTCCTCCTCCTCACCGAAGCGGAGCCAATTTATTGCGGGCGCCTCGTGTCGTACAAATGTAATCGGCGAAAAGTCGATTCGCCACCCGATCCAAGGATTACCTTTTATAGTATTTTTATCGGTCGATCTGCCGTTCTTGGACGAGACGCGTCCTACTCTCGATCGACCGATCCTTCGACCCGTGGAATCCCAGCGTCCCCCGCAGCCATCTTGATTCGTTTCTTCGTACAAAAATTTTTCAACGCACGCCGAGCAAGGTATTTTGCAGATCGTTCACTTTTCGCAAGGAGTGAACGATAAATTCAACGTGTTTAATTTCTAGCAGGTGTTATACGAGTTTAAGTTGGACCGCAAGATTCCTCGAGCGATTTCGAGCAACTTTTCTCTTTGTCGCTTCGAAATCGGTCGCTTAGATTTCGAGATATTAACGAAAACGTGGAGCGCATTGCTTGGTGACGTTACGCTGTCCCAGGCCGGCCGCCATTGTTCCTGGGAGTGGCCGTCACGCTGCCAAGCGACGCCCCCGTCCCGCTACGATTGGTCCGTGTTCTTTCACGAATAACTCGAAAACGAAACGTCGTAGCGCGAAATGGTAAAGGAAAAAGTTGCTTGGAATCGTCTTGTATATTGAATATACCGGGTGTTTCGTGAAGATCAAGGAAATTTGAACTGAGAGGTTCCTGGGATTACGTAATTACTTTATTAGAAAAATTGCCGCGAAAGTGATTTCGCTTGCACAGCTGAGACAAAATGGCGGAAGGGACGCTTCGGTTCTAGGGGAATTCCACTGCCGGTAAAGGACCTTTGGAGCTACACTGAGCTCCTCGGGGTCCGATTATATTCCCTCTGTTCCCCCTCGAGGAAGAAGAAGTTCGGTACCAAAGAGTCGAAGGCGAAATAAGCGAGCGAGTTCAAACCGAGAGTGATTAACGATGCTAGTCAATTAGTAGCGGCAAGGGGCAGCTAAAACACTAAGACATTGCCGAGGAGGAGCAGTTTTCCTTCTTCCGTTGATTACACGAAGGAAAATCTTGCGATCTGTGTTCGAGCGAACACAAAATGGCCGAAAGTCGCTATTTTTCGAGCGCATCTTTTCTCCTGTCTCTTTTCCTTTCGTCTTTTGCACCGGAACGCTCGCAAAACGCTATTCCAAGGCGACCTCCGACTAGCTTTACGGTTGCGAGGCATCTTTTCACGTCCTTCGCCGTGAGTATGGTTTCGCCACGAATTACTTCGATTTTCTGGAATTAATTTGTAGTTTTTTAGAAGATTCATATAATTTTCGAAGCACGCCGAGTGCAACTCCATTTTGTTAGCCGTTGGTTGGTTCTGATGGCGATTTAACGACAGTATTCTTTTGCAATATGGCCGCCAGGACACAATAATTCAGTGATTGTTTAACACAGAATTTACATAATTTTTGCTTTAATTTTCTCTTATTTACGATGAAAACGATTCGCGAAAGAACACTATTTCTGTTAGTTTTAATGATATGACGACAGTATCTTTTTCCAATATGGCCGCCATGCCTCTAATCACGGCACAATAACTCGACGTTTGTTTTAAAATAGAAATACAAACATTTCACAAAGAGAAACGTCACTTTTGTTTAGTTTCGATGACGTTGTAGTGACAATAATTCTTTCCAATATGGCCGTCTTGTGTCTATCCACTGTACAGTAATTAACTAGTTAATTTACAAAAGAATTGAAAAACTTTTTGCTACAATTTTGTCTTAATTTGCAAGTAAACCAGAAATACAAACATTTGACGAAGAGGAACGCCATTTTTGTTAGTTTCGATGCCGTTATAGTGACAGTATTCCTTTCCAATATGACCGCCTTGTGTCTCTCCACTGTACAGTAACAAACTAGTTAATTTACAATAGAATTGACAAACTTTTTGCCACAATTTTGTCTTAATTTGCAATTGAAGCAAAAACGAAAAACATTTGACAAAGAAAAACGTCATTTTTGTTAACTTTGACACAATGCCAATAATATTCTTTTCAATATGGCCGCCAAATATGTGTCGAGTAAAATGTTTCTATAATTGTTTTAAAATCAAAAGGACACTTCCTCTTAATTGACGATCAAAGCGGAAATAAAAGTTTCGATAGAAATGAAAAGAGTCGATTACAGATTGTTCGAAGCATCCGGATACATCAGAAATCGAAGTAGTTCAAAGGTTTGCGAGAGATCACTGAATTCACGGTACAATAAACTAAAAAGAGGAGGCAACTCTGAGAACTTTTGGAAACCGTGTTTTGTACCGATTCGTTGGCAAAAGTAATTAGTATTTATTCAACGCGGTACCCTTTCCAAGATGGCGTCTTCAAGCGAGACCAAAACGTTCATTAGAATCAAACATCGAATATATTGATTTCCGCCAGTACAATCATATTCGATAAATCTAGGGGACAAAAATGCGAATATCGAAGAGCAAATTATTTTTCGCGAGCGGTTAGACTGCTGAATCTTGATAAACAAATTGATGAACAATCAATTATCGGTAGCATGCATCTGAACATTTTTCAGGTTATTCTATTTTCAATGTGTCAACTGTCAGTGGCCAACGAAGCCTGATAAAAATCGTTAAATAAAACAATCTCAGTTACCTTTTTGCTTAATTATTGTTAACTAATAAACTGCTGATTTTTCTGCATCCAATTAATCAAACTTAATAAAACATTCAACTAAATCAAATTCACATATACTCTTTTCAGTTTATTTATAATTATGTGCAAGCCTAAATTCGCAGAAAAATCTGCGGCGATTAGGCTTCTTCCAAGGGCCACTGACACGACTTACAATTCCACATTTTAATAAATTAATAAACAAAAATCAGTGCGAAGCACTCATACTCAACAATTTCCAATGGAAACTTTCCTTGGAATATTCATTTCAGCGTTTATTTATTTATAACAATCTTGTGTTCACCGTTACCATCGTGTCACGTGCCTAATAGATCGTAACAATAGTATTTTGTAGAACATGGAGATTAATCAATAAGGGATATTAATTAGAATTAATTAAAAATTGCAATATTCTTCGAGTTGAAAAGAGTGATTGCTGAGACTATTCTGAGAAACTTTTCCCTTTGTCAATTCGCGATTCGACGCTTCGTTTTCGAGTTATCCACGAAAAACACGGGCCAATCAGGGCGCGGCGCGGTCTGACGTCAGCCTAGCGCCGCCCAGACTCGGAAGCATGGCGGCTGGCCTCAGGAAGCGTTTTTCGTTAATAACTCGAAAACGAAGCCACGTACGACATTTTCGCAAAAGGAAAAGTTTCTTCAAATTGCCTGAGGAATCGCCCCTTGCAAGGAACTCCATAATTTTTGGCATAATCTCCATACTTTCGGGCGACGTCTGCTACGCACGTGACACCATAAACAGACAAGCAGCGTCGACGAGTGTTTTTCATCGTAATCGCTCATTAAATTATTTTTCTAAGTTGGACACCGTCTTGTCGTTCTTTCTTGCTATCGCTGCTCAAATCGTTACTCGATTATGATAATTTAATTGCTAATCCGCAGACCCAAACGGTGAATATTTATGACAATATTATAACAATAATTAATCAGAAACTACGCGTGCGAAATGAAGCTCGACCGAACGCATAAAATTCGCTGTTTGGTATTCTGTTAGTATTATTATCCTACTTTTAACTACTGTTTCTGGGCATTGTTTATTAACTTTTAGGTAACCAGTAAGAGCGAGGAGAATTTCGGCAGAGGTTTCAGACTTCCATTTTTTTTAAATTAGTCATGGAGGCCAGTCTCTTTGTTTTAGATAAATTTTAGTGAAATTCACTGGTCGATGATCAACGAAAACCACTGCGAAACTGAATGATTCAACGTTTATTTAAATTAGTTAATTAATAAAGGACATTATGGATGCTCGTAAACGTTTTGCAAACTTCTACTGTAAATTTGTTGGACCTCAAGGTCAGGCAAAAATTAATCTACCGTATTTACAATTAACATTTTTACTTTTCTGAAAAAAGTATTTTTCATATTAATTTTTGCAATTTATTTAACTTCGATACCTGGTCTTTCTATTTGAGTTTATCTGTTTCGAAAGAGCCTAAATAAAATTGCAATTGCAATAGGTTGCGTATAACAATTAAAATTGTTAATTAATCGCGGTGGTTTTCGTTTCACCGATCGGATTCCTCGCGAGTGCAAATCAACCGTAAGGTAGTCACGATTTTTTAATTAGGGGGAAGCCGAACTGCTGATCGAGATCGAGCATCGTTCATACGTTTATTTATTTATTTATACTATGTTTACGGTCAGTCGTAATCCGTTCACAAGCCAAAGAGGCGGAGCTAGTAAAACGTGGAAAAAGAAAAAAAATGGTAAACGAAGAGGGAAACAAACACCGGGGGAACAAGAAATAAAAATTTGAAAACAGTTTCCCCTCGCGCGACTAATGATATTATCGTTGCTATAGTTGTTACTTATTATTGTCCACTTATGTAATAAATTATTCTAATCGTCGTCGCACCGTTCGCCGGCATACACATATCTTCTTTATTCGAAATCGGCGCGCAGTATACTTTTTCCGATCTGTTTGTTTCCGGCGACGAGCCACGATCCGTTTAGGATGATGATAATGATGATGATGGAACACGAGAAGCGATGGATCTTTTGTAAATTGTATAAAAACCGTAGCAAAAGTTGTAAAAGGAACGCGAGGAATGTGCGAAAAAATAAAATTTTTGTGAAGAACCGACTGCTTTCTGTCTTCCACTCCACTTCCTCCAAGACCAGTTTATTTATTTCTTTTCAAAAATGTAAAATTGTATTGTACAATAATTTTTGGATAATTTATTCCACTGTTAAAAATATTTATTACCTGAATCTATGAAAATGTTGAGAAGAAAGTTTAATTCATGTTCGTTTCATGTAGGTTCAATGAGGAACCATTGAGCAGCAGCCATTTTCTTCTTCTCCTTCAAAATTGATAAAATAATACACTGTAAAATACTTTTAACTACATCATTTCATCTTTAAAAATATTTATTCAACCATTACCTGAATCTATGCTTGAAAATGTTGAGAAGAAAGTTTAATTCATGTTCGTTTCATGTTGGTTCAATGAGACGTCACAAGCAGCGGCCATTTTTCTTCTTCCTCTTCAAAATAAAAAAAAAATACACTGTAAAATACTTTGGGATACTTAAATCCAACATTAAACATATTTATTCAACTATTACCTGAATCTACGATGAAAATATACAAGGAACAATAATCCATATTTAATTAAATGTTTGATGTAGATTCAATGGGGCCGCCATTTTGAATCCAGTAAAAGGCGCGCTTAACTATACACAATCTTGCAAAAATATTCAAGTTACAAACTACTTCATCAGAAACGTTTAAACGTTTCAGATTAATCAGTAGTTTGCACAAAAGAGATTAACATTAATTACAAAACAATGAGGAATTAAATAAAATATAAAATTTGAAATTTATACATCGCTGCAAGTACGCTGTCTGGTAAACCTAATTTCTTCGAGAATGTTATCGAGAAGTATGTCTAAATAAATTATAGAGATGCAGAATCATAAGGAGCAGGTAAGTCAGATAAATATATTTGTTCTCGTAAATATACAAATTGTCCTACAATAATATCAAGGAACAATATGTTCATTCGATCGATGACTCTTAGTTGATCTGTTCTCATATCACGAATCAGTGCGAGTTTGGTTAAGGCTAGTGACGGGATCAAGCATTTATTCTACTTAACAACGAAACATGATCGATCAAAGTCTTACAATGAATTATTTAAATATACGATGGCAGTGCGTGGAATTATAATTTAATTAAAATCTAACGGAATGACGGCGAAAGATTCTTACAAAACCGAAATCGAACATCTTCACGTACAAAGTTGTGCTTGAAAATATCATTAAACGTCATACAAAATATGTCAGTGCGTTAAGACACATTCCTATGGCATGAACACGCAAAAGTCCACAGTCAGATCAATCAAACTCTCATGTCCAAGAAATAAAAACGATCTGAACATCCATAAGTTCATTAAACAGAGAATTAGCAGTCTTAATGTTCGCGTAGTTCGTTTATTATTCGATTGCAAGTCGAAAACACGCTGGAAACTGCTACAGCGTAGCGTTCTCCAAGATGGCGGATGCAGTCGCAAACGAAAATCGTCCACCATCTTGAAAAATTCGAGTCAGATGTTCTCAGAGACTCGATAATTCTCTCACACAGTGTATATATTAATAAACCAACCACTGCGATTAATTTATAATAAAAATAACCAACTTGAGACCAAGATGGCGGAGAAAATCGAATTAAATGTTGTCCGCCATCTTGAAATACTCGAGTGAGACGCTCCTGAAGTCAGAATAATTATTACAAACAGTGTATTTTTCAATGAAAAGTAATTCTGAGCAATGCACGATGAAAATAATTACCTCGAGGCCAAGATGGCGGAGAAAATCGAATTAAATCCCGTCCGCCATCTTGGAAGACTCGAGTGAGACGTTCCTAGGTAATGAAAAATTATTTTCAATAGCGTACCTTCGACTTGGGACAGTTTACGACAAGCTTAATCAATTGTCCAAAAACTGTGTGGTCGATTTCTATTGCAAACTGCTCCAGCATCGCAGTTTCCAAGATGGCGGAGGAACCACCAGCCGCCATCTTGGAGAATTCGAGTCGGACGTTCTCAGAGCACCAATAATCAATGAAATCAGTGTACTTTTAAATAAAATAAAGCGATTCTAAGCACTGTACAACGAAGACAAACAAGTCGAAAACTCTGAGAAGAATTTCGTACGAGATTCGTGCAGCTTGCGAGCTGTATTTTCGTTACAAAAATTAAATTGTATCGTCGACTTGATCCCACCACTAGTTAAGGCCGCCTTTCGAAACTCTCGCTCCCACATTTCTCTCTCTCTCTCTCTCTCTTTCTCTCTTACAGTCCTACTTACTGTCAAAGTCTGTCGGAATCGTACACACGGTACTCGATGTAATAGACGAAAGTATTATACATGAGCTACGATATCGGTTAATGATCTATTTAATTAACGGGATGGGGGGGAGGGGAGGGGGGATTAAATCAACAAGTCGTGCCAAGCCTGTTTCGACTCGCTCGAAATCGCTTGGGCAGTTTCCCAACCTCACAGCTGCCGTAAAAATCTCATGTTTTCCCCGTCGCCATCGAGCTGCCCAAGATCATTTTCTTTTTTCCTATCCCACAGCGTCAACTGTAAACCAAAAATTCCAACGCCCCCCTTGGGAAACTATGGGTACAGGGTGGTATCTACGGTAGCGCACGAAAGTATTCGGACATTCTTCAAACCTAAATAACTTTTTTAAGATTGGACCAAACGTCTTGACTTTTCTTGAGCAATTAGTTGCATCGATTTGATAAATGATATACAAAATGAATTTTGTAAATATTGGAACTGATGTGAATTACATGACCAATAGAAAAGGAACTTTTTAAATATTTTTTATTTGAGCCAGGCACAAAAAATTTTAAAGACGCATCTGGTAGATCTATGATAGTTATACGCGTGCAGAAAAATTCATTAAAATCGATCGACGTGCACACGAGCTACGTGCCATCGAAAATGGTGAAAATCGCAATTTTTCACGATTCTTGATCAGTTTCTGCTTAAACCACAGAAATTCTTACATCTTTCTACGCGTGCCACTTTTTTCCCCGCGTCAATCGATTTCGGTGAGATTTTCAGCATGCGTATAACTAACACAGTTCTGAAAAACGCATATTTGAAATTTTCATTACCAGTTGAAATAACAAATCTTTTAAAAAATGTCTTTTCTACTTTTCCACGTAATTTCTAGCAATTAGAATTATTTCAAAATTATTTTCGCATATCATTTAGTAAATCAATGCTGCTAGTTGCTCCAGAAAAGTCAAGTCATTTGGTTCAATTTTGAAAAAGTTATTTAGGTTTGAAGAGTGTCCGAATGCTTTCGTGCGCTGCTGTATGTCTTGAGAACTGTGTCCGATCCCCTAATCTAGACTGCGAATCCTCCCGCGCTTAGTATAAACTCCGAATCCTACGGGAACGAAATCGATTAGGTTTTTCTCTCTATCTCTCTCACCGTCTGTAATCTTACTCCGAAGGAAAAGATCGCAATAAACATTCGCAATCCGCCGACAACAATCGAGCCTGTGACGCTAACAAACGAGCACGAGAAAAATAGATTATATCCACGTTGTCATTTACATATCCGTAACGAGCAACAATAGGCTTCGATCTCTATCATCATCATCATCATCATCATCATCAGTAAATCCTCTCTCTTTCTCTCTCTCTCTCTCTCTCTGTGTATGTGTGTACGTATGTATGCGTGTGTAATTGTGTCCTCACTACGATAAATTCCGACGTTTACACTAACTGGATTAAAATCCGAGCTAAATTCGAAAGGAATCAAAAAGACAAAGTTCTGCTTGGAAGCTACGAGAAAAAGTCGGATATCGTTCTATTCGTATTTCTTTTGTTAAATATCAAAAAACCGACCGGGCGCCATTATCGAGCGAGTTCGCGAGCCACTCTCGGTGTCCGCGACGGTCCTCGCGTCAACCGTTAATTAATTAATTAATTAATTACAAAAATATGTGTATATGTAGTACGATTCTCATTCGAGCGCGCCCGTCGAAAGTTAGTCGTTTTCACATCGAAGCGAGTAGTAAACGTTATTGTATGGCGTTAAAGCTTTCGGTAGCGTCCTTACACTCTAAAAACTGCATCGACGATGCGTTCCCATCGACGTCATCCAATTACTCGACATTGCATTGCCGTCCATGAAACACCGGACAAAAGAAAACATTTTTTGTTTTCGATCGTTTCGAAACTGTTAGCATCGCGTTCCTGACCGTACGCCGAGTGAAACGACACCCCACATGACATAGTTTCTAGTGGAACCTCGATTATCCGAACCGATCGACGAGACTCCAATTTTACTATAAAACAGTTCTCTAGCTACGATACTGGGTACAAGTTTTTACAATGGAGCGTGTGCAATATATATATCTCTTCGGATTGAACTGTTCATCGAATTGTTTTACTTGAGCAGTCAGCTGTCAGTTCGGATAATCGAGGCTCCGCTGGATCGTGGATTACGCGAACAATTCTACGCAGAATAGTATCGTGTTTGAGCTCGAATCAATCAGGAGAATGTCGCCAATGTACCAGTAACAGTCTCGTAACATAATAATCAAAAACAAAAAAAGTTTCACACCACCTAGGCAGTGGGGATAAATTTTTCGCAAATATTTTCGCACACCTCTTTCACGAATATCAAGACGTTAGCATACATTTCAAAACCACCTATAGTAATTATCGTGTTACAGCTGCATGTGTTTCTTTTTTTATGTTTTTTCGAATAACTTTTTCTTTTTTTTTAGAAATTTAGAATATGCATTCGCCTTTTTCTTTTTGTTGTTGTTGTTGTTGTTGTTGTCTAGTTCTATAGTCGCGCGAACAATCACGTTCGCTAATATTTGAACATTAAATATATTATATATTATATATATATATATGCATACGATCACTGGAAATATTTATATTTCACATTTTCTTCTTGCAAAATCTTCAAGAATATTTAAAATATTTACGACAATACGTTTTCTCCATTGAACGTGCGAACTTTGTACTGGAAAGAAAATGTTATTTAACTCGGTTATAAATATATCTAGACTCGAGGAATTACGTTACATCGACAAGTTATTAACGATTAGATATTACAGCCCCCCTGTGGGCGTGGCTTAAGATGTGTACACTGATTTATATTGTTCTAATGTTTTTCCTCTTCGATAATCTCATTCCCATACCATTTTTCTCTCTTTAAATCTGTACACTGCTAATTGTACGATTCTTATAATAAATATTATTGTAACCACAAAAAAGGTGTAATGAACACAAGCTATTATTTAACAATCTGGAAGAAGTGTAGTTTGTATTAAAAATCGACTTTTCCTCGTAATCGTTGTTTTAACTATATTTCTGCTAGTATCTTCTAGTATGAGTATTCATAGTTAAAAATCATCGCCATTTCCGGTCGCCATGTTGAAAAGAGGCGTCCAAGATGGCGGCGCTCGCGTCGCAAAACTGTATTGCAATTCGAAACTATAAACACTCGAGGAGAACACGATACAAAAATTTATTTTCTCTTTTTCGTAGAGCTCTGATACCTAATTCTGTGTTTTTGTTTACAACGAGAATTTATCGACAAGCCTAAGTGTGTCTTCTTTCACACAGGCTCGCTGGACCTCATTTTACACGTGCCCCGTGTCTCATGGACGACAATGCGCGACAATAGAGATTTAGAATTCAATGTAAAATTTACGAAAGGGGAAATCAATTCTCTAGAGTCTACGATTCGGTTTTTACGAATCGTTCTACAATTTTCATGAACAATTGTTCGCAAGAAGAACTTCGTACATTCAACCTGTGGGCTTTCGTACTTCTTTTACGACGTAATACCACTACGTCCTCGTGTTCGAAGTCGCTGAACTACCGAGGTTACTTCTTTCGGGACAGTAAGAAACCGTTGGCATGCTCGTATTTGTTATAAACATAAATACACACAATTATATTATTCCCATTCACACTGTGACTTTTCAACTTTTCTTTGTACTTAGTCTGCGGCAGTGCGGCCACCTTGATAATTTGTCGAAATCTCTAACTTCGTGAATAACTCGTCGTCGTAGACTTTTTAATTCGATGTTGGATCGAAATTTTGTAGAATTCATTGTTCAAAGTAGGGGCAGTGACGTTGCGTAATTGTGAACCCCCCCATAGTCTTCATTGACAAATTATTTCACAAAGAAACAAAGTGAACAACTATAATTAGAGATATATTAAAAGTTAAGTGAACGAAGCAATCAGGAAAAATTGTTAGAAAATTTTCTGGCTCCCTCAGACAATAACCTCGGTGCTCTATAATCTACAGTGCTCTGGCCCCGATGGTAAATTTAATTTCAAAATGGGATTTAACTATTTATTCTTCGAGTATTGTAATTCTGAGCTCCCACAAGGCCAGCAATGTCCAGCCGATCCGGCTGACAAATATTCTACAATCTCATCTTCTAGTGGCCAATGGAGTAGAACAGGGTGTTAATACTAGCAAGTAATACTATAGTGAGTACAAGTAATACTTTTCACGTTTTGGCGACCAATGGAAACATTCGAACACCCGGAAGCATCGCTTTTTAAATGTAATACACAACAAATTTGTCAGAAATCAGACACGTACAGTGAGTAACTTTAATATTTGGACACTATAAAATTTTTTACTTTGAACCATTGTAATTTTAAACAATTCTGTTGTGCTTTTGAAATGGTTTGAGCAAGGAGATGCGGAAATTCAAGATGGCGACGGCACTCCTGAAGTACATTTTATCATTTTTCTGTCTTGTACGAATTAAAAAGTGATTTCGAATGTTTATGCTGAATTTAGCTAGCTTGAAATTCGATACAATAGCAATTCTATCAAATAAATCATTGTAAACTTGAAGGAAAACTTATACAGGTTACAAAAATGAAAGAACAGTCTTATAAGTTTAGTGAGTGTACAATATTTCGACCTACAGTGAGTAACTTTAATATTCGACACTATAAAATTTTTACTTTGTCGCATTGTAATTTTGTTCACGATGAAGGAAAAAAAAATTAATTCTAAATTACATTCCTATATAATGTCTAGTTAATAAACGTATATATTTTATTTATACAATTACCAGCGTTTATTAAATATTCTATTTTAAACAAAACAATGTCTGGTTTTAACGTTACAA
>CM052084.1:7124790-7137062 GCA_028453745.1 Agapostemon virescens
TCGCCACACCATTCTTCGCCCATCCGATCCAAAAATGTTGAATTTACTCTCATCACTAAAAATAACGTCGTTCCACCACGTCTCTCCTTTTAAAACAAATTCTCTCGCAAAGTTTAATCTTTTCTTTCTATTAGTTTCATTCGCATACGGTTTTCTCCGAGCAACTCGTCCATTATAACCACATTCTTTTAATGCTCCGCGTATTGTTTGGGGGTGCACTTTCTTTCCAGTCTCTTCTTATAATTCGGCAGCTAATTTTGGCGCACTTAATGTAGGATCTTTCTTTATTTTTCTTATAACTTTTCTTTTATCTCGCGTGTTCAAAATTTTTGTTGGCCTCTTTGCGGAATAGATTGTATTCGATCTTCATACTTAAATCTTTTAATAACATCCCACACTGTACTTTTACTAATTTTAAGCATTGCTGCAATTTTCCTTTACGATTTACCTTTTGCATTGTGAAAAATGACAAGTTGGTTAATGTTGTACGAAGTGTTTCTCTTACGTCCGATTATTACCAGTGAACTTAGCGAATATCTAAACACAACTGACTTTCCGAGGCTCCAGACAGTTTACACAGACTGTAATGTTTGTAAACATACCTCGCAATCGCATTAAGTATCACTCTAGCTCACGCAACTGTTACATTCTGAGGTGTCCGAATATTATCGTCACGTTAAAACTAGACATTGTTTCGTTTAAAATCGAATACTTAGTAAACGTTAGTAACTATATTATAGTAACTACTTAAAACACGAGAAAATCAGTCAATTAAATCGGGCCACCTAAATAACTCGGTTGGGTGACATAAATGTTAATCTTTTTATAGTTAATAGTTTTCCGTTTGCAGCAACCGAGCTATTTAGCTGTGTTTTTATATTATTCCTATCTGAATGGATTCTTTAGTAAAAGACAAAGTGTCTGATTGAAATTTTTATCGAATTTAGGAATTCGAATGACTCACGGGTGCACCCTCATGAAGGTTCATGGCGTTCGAACGTTTCCATAGCTCCCAACCAGACCACACGAACAAGAAACATCTACGTTCCCCCGTCGAATGAGTCTTTATCGTCCTGTTTATCACCAGTTGCGGAAAAATATGTCCTTAGAATGGAACGTTTGTTTGTGCGCACGCGAATTCGTGTTTTCTTTCCCCTGAATAATCGCACCCCTATTACCCCGTTCCCTATTATCACAAAGGAAAAGCAGTTGAAACGCCGGAAGATAAACGTTCAGCGAACACGTGCCCGGGACACGTGCCCCTCGGTATACACACTTATCAGTTCTACGATTACAAATCCGCTAATTCAACCGGCGACCGCAACTGTCACTGGATGCTCGATTAGCTTCGACCGCAAAACAGCGTCGATTTACCAGCAAATGGCACGGCTGCGTCCTCAGCCACGCGAATTTGCAAAACCGCTTTTGCAACGCACACTTTCGGTGTCGGTGCTCGGATATATGCGCACGTACGCGGCGCGTCAACGAGACCGCGACGTTTGAATTTCGCGCCGCTTTTGCTCCGCCCACTTGGCGCGCTTTTTCAAACGTTACCACTGCTGGGATTTTAAAAATTCGCAAAAATTCTTTTTCGAAATCAACTGGAATCTAGATTATATAGATTATCTCTAAATTGAGATAAAGGATTGGAATTTTGTGCAAAATATTCGGTATTGATAATATGCTATTATAGTTAATTTGCAGGACGAGTTTAAAATTTGAGTAAACGTAAAAACGTTGATTTCCACGCGTTTTATAAATTTCAGCGTTCTCGTTGAGACACCTCATACGTTTAATCGACGTACTCGACGACGTAAATCGCGCGAAGCGTTTACACTTTGACGGCCGTGGTTCTGACGCCATTTTGTGAAACGGTGTCTACGGAAACAGATGTGCTTTCTTTGAATACTGATAGGGTAATTATTGTTTGACGGTTTGAGATCTTCTAACAAGACGAGTTTTTAGCTGCACGAACTTCAAAAGACTACCAAAACGTTTGCTACTTTCAAGAGCAGCTTCTCTACAATTTACTTGTGGCAATCTCGTTAGGTTTCAAATCCAAAAGAATTCCCACATTGAAAACTTTGTTCATAGATTAATCTTTCTATTCTATTTCTTTTTTTTTTTTGTCTATTTTTGGCACGTTCCAGTGATCATCACGCTACCGATTCTCGTGCACAATCCCGTTTCGACAAACTATAAAAATATTATTTCGTTAGACAAATCTCGAGACACTCATCCAGGATATACGGATTCATAAAATTAGCAGCTTTCACCCACCATAATGTTCTCCAAACGTGAACGCGTAGCCTACTAAACTGTGAATCTTTATATTGGATTGTTCGGAAAGTAATTTCGTTTTTTCCCGACAGAGAATTTAATTGTATTTTTTGCAGCCAACTTCACACTTAAGCCGCATAATCATTATATGTTTTGAGAGCTGATATAGCAAGGCTTGTGTGTGAAAAAGTCCAATTGATTCTACGCAGTAGTTTTTGGTTGGTGCCCTTTTAAATATGGAGAGCAATAAGCAGCATTTTCGTCATATTTTACTTTTTTACTATAGAAAAGGTAAAAATGCTGTTCAAGCCAGAAAGAAATTAACCGATGTGTATGGAGAAGATGCGTTGACAGTACGCCAGTGCCAGAACTGGTTTGCAAAATTTCGATCCGGCAATTTTGATGTCGAAGATGCATCACGTTTTGGAAGGCCGGTTGAAGCTGATAAAGACACGATAAAGGCATTAGTTGATGCAAACCGGCGAATAACAACACGTGAGATCGGTGAGAGGTTAAATTTATCAAATTCAACTGTTTATGACCGCTTGAAAGGCCTGGGTTTAACCTCGAAGCTCGATATATGGGTTCCCCATGTTCTCACAGAGAGAAATTTCTGTCGTCGCGTTGACGTCTGTGATTCGCTTCTCAAACGTCACGAAAATGATCCATTTTTGAAGCGCATCATTACTGGGGACGAAAAATGGGTTGTACATAACAATGTCAAACGCAAGAGATCGTGGAGCAAAAAAGATGAACCGGCTCAAAGCATTTCCAAAGCCAATATCCATCAAAAAAAGGTGATGCTGTCTGTTTGGTGAGATTTTAAAGGAATCGTTCTTTTTTTGAGCTTTTACCGGATAACGCAACAATTAATTCGGAAGTCTACTGTCATCAGCTGGACAAACTGAATGATGCGCTTCAACAGAAAAGGCCAGAATTAATCGACAGAAAAGGTGTAGTGTTCCACCAAGATAATGCGAGACCTCATACAAGTTTGGTCACTCGCCAAAAGCTTTTACAGCTTGAATGGGATACAATGCCACACCCACCATATTCTCCAGATCTGGCACCTTCGGATTATTATTTGTTCCGGTCACTGCAAAATTTTTTAGACGGTAAAACCTTCGCTTCAAATGAGCAGCTAAAAAACCACCTCGATCAGTTTTTTGCCAGCGAGGACCAAAAATTTTATGGGCATGGAATCATGATACTATCAGAAAGATGGCAAAAGGTGTTGCACCAGAATGGCCAATATATAATTTATCTTTCATTTTCACAAGAAAAAAACGAAATTACTTTCCGAACAAGCCGATACAATCGTACGATATCGAAACATCTAGAATACAAGACGACACTCGAACGTCGACGAAAATCATCGCTACTCAATTTCTACGGTAAGATCGAATTTAACCTTTTATCCAGCGAAAGAAGCACTTACCTCGTTTCAGTGTATCGCAAGATAAACTACAAACAATGATAACTCGCATAAACATCCACAGTCCGCGTACTATCGAGGAGACCCCTCCCTCTCGCAATCAACGAGTCTCCGAAATGCTCTATCCTCAAAAGCTGAACGTCCATCATCAATATTCCTCCTCAATGTTCAAACCAAAGCCGGGCACGTGCTTCCAAAGACCCGTGTGTCGATGATCGAGGGATTAACCGCAAATTCATCACGCGGACCGTCAAAGCGCTCGCAAATCCTTGTTCCTCAGACATTCGCCGTAGAAAATGCCGCCCCGGAAGCGTCCCGACTGCCAAGTCGGGTTCGGCGAGGGCTGCCCATGATCGTGTAGGGACCCTGAAGAGGGTCGTATTGCACTGCGGGGTAATCTATGCGTCCCCGTCGATCAGGTCGACAGCTGTTCGCTTCAGCAGCGAAGGAAGATCCAGTTTGCGCGAGGGTAGCATGATCAGAGGTGCGCCAGCACTTCCACTGCAGCGACCGGAGGTGTCTGATCGCCGCTCAGGATCACAGGCTCAGACTCGGTCTGAACGATCCTGACCAAGTTCGCGTCCTTCTTCGACGGAGCGATGTTCGTGCTCGATGGTACGTTCGATCTGGCGCAATAGCTCGGCGGTCTGCTTTCTCTAGTTGTGCCCGGAGTCACGATACTGCCTGCGTTCGATCTGTAGGTCGGCGGAGGCGAGGACGTCGGCTGCAAACGGTCCAGAAGCAACAGTCGCAGCCTGTACTCTTGCATGCTTGCCTGGAATCAGATTGAACAGTTAAATACACTGTTTGAGTTCGATGAATATTGTAGAGTCTCGCGCCTTTCCAGAGGGGATATTGGGAAACGGGGTGGGATATGGGTGCTCTTGCGTATAGGGAAATCATTTTGTTACATTTCAGACGAAAATGGATACTTTGAGGAGCTACGAAAAATCAGTAGGGTTTAAATTTTTATTATATTTGAGAGAAATTAGATGGTCCATGTCTTAACCCGTTGCCCTACAACAACGAGTCAGACTCGTGAACAATATTTGAATCTTTTAATTACTTTTTTACTTTTTAATTTACTGAATCTTCTAAACATGCATTTCCTTGATTTTCTTTAACACATTGAATGCCACGGGGGTCACCGGTGACTGGCGCCGTTATATTGTTTAAGAACGGTTATCAATAAATTAACAGCACTGAACATTAACCAAGTACTGCCAAAATTAAACAGATTATAGTACGAGGTGAAAACTTCAGTTTTTAGTAAGTAACAATTTTATTCAATAACGCTGATCATTTCTGTAAATGAAACTTGTTCGAAGCATGCAAAATTCGCGTGGCATTCAACGTGTTAAAATTAGGGGGGCAATTGGGGGACTTTTATGAGGAGGCTGGTTTGTTTAAGAAGACTTAAATTGGAATTGTTTTTTGGAGGTGAGGCCCTGGGGCAAGATTGGTTTGGGACATGATATAGAAATTAGATAAGCTATATTTGGAAATTAAAGGCACAGCTTGGGATTTTTAATATTAAAGTTTGTTAATCCAGAAAGAGCACCTAACCTAGAATAATTTTTTGAAGCTGAGGCCCTGAGACAAGAATGGTTTGGAAAATGATATAGAAATTAGTTGACCTATATTTGGAATTTGAAGGCACATCTTGGGAATTTTAATATTGAAATTGGTTTATCCAGAGAGACCACATAACCTAAAATAACTTTTTGAAAATGAGGCCCTGATATAAGAATGGTTTGAAAAATGGTTTCTTATAGAAATTAGATAACCTATACTTGGAAATTAAAGGCCCAGCTTGGGAATTTTAATATTGAAGCTGGTTAATCCAGAAAGAGCACCTAACCTAGAATTCTTTTTTGGAGGTGAGGCCCTGAGACAAGAATGGTTTGGAAAATGATATAGAAATTAGTTGACGTATATTTGGAATTTGAAGGCACACCTTGGGAATTTTAATATTGAAATTGGTTTATCCAGAGAGACCACATAACCTAAAATAACTTTTTGAAGATGAGGCCCTGATATAAGAATGGTTTGAAAAATGGTTTCTTATAGAAATTAGATAACCTATATTTGGAATTTGTAGGCACAGCTTCGAAATTTTAATAATCAAGCTGGTAAATCCAGAAAGAGCACCTAACCAAGAATAATTTTTTTAAGATGAGGCCCTGACAGAAGATTGATTTGAAATATGGTACCTTATAAAAATTAGATAACTTATACTTGGAAATTAAAGGCCCAGCTTGGGAATTTTAATATTGAAGCTGGTTAATCCAGAAAGAGCACCTAACCAAGAATAATTTTTTTAAGATGAGGCCCTGACAGAAGATTGGTTTGAAATATGGTACCTTATAAAAATTAGATAACTTATACTTGGAAATTAAAGGCCCAGCTTGGGAATTTTAATATTGAAGCTGGTTAATCCAGAAAGAACACCTAACCTATACAAAAATTTGCAAATAGATCTCAGGGGAAGTTATACTGAAATGAAAGGCACAACTTGAGAATTTTAACAATGAAGTTGGCTCGATTCAAAAAGAGTATCTAATATAACTAACGTTTGGATGAAGTGCTGCGAATATAAATATGGATATTTCCTCAGAATGAAAAGTCGTATTAGATTGTAACAGTCTCGATTAAACGAGTTGCAGATTACATGCGTAAACAAGTCGCGTGCAGGTTTGCGCGTTTTCTTAATGTACAGTGCCGTTCAAAAGTGCATCGACATTTGTTGAAACCAGTCCGAAAGCATAGTAATACGATTATGTAAATAGTTTTCAGAAGAATCACGGCGTTATAGTATGGCGTCGAAAGTGATCTTTCAACTGATTCACATCCTCGAATCTCGCTTTCTAGTAATTGCTTCCACGCTCGTTATTACTTCGTTAAGACATATGTTCTATTCCTTCACTTTTGTCGTAATTAAAAAGCGCTCCCGTTACAAATCCGCACGTGTAACAACACACTCCACACCGGATATGGTCTTTTCCGTGAATGAATTAATTTTGCTGGTCGCTAACCTTAATTGTTGCAACCTTATTTATGCAATATGTTAAGATCGTATCGTCGTTATTCAATACCGACGTATCAATGAGAGACGAACACAATAACCATTGTTTCATTCGAGAGATTAATTAGAATTTATTAGATTTTGTTTAAACTTCCGGGTTTTCTCTTGCAACAAAATGGCGGAAGAAGATGCAGACTTTTTCGTAGATCGATACGCAAAGAAAATAATACATTATGCTTATATTTTTTGTAAGTATCTTCCGGGTTTTCAAGGTAAAATTGTTTTAATTATACCGGGTGTTCTTCAGATATTCTTCAGTCGAAAACACGAAATTTAATTAATTTTTTAAAAAGCACTTATAAATTTGCAACTCGATTTTCCAATACAGCAACAAAGATTGGAACAGTTTTCTGTTTTACAGTAAATATTTCCACTTATACTGGGTGTTCCGTAAGTTTAAAATTTTTGCACAGCTGTGGGGTAGAAATTAGTGCACAAAAATTGTCTTTGGAGACACTGAGAGTCTAGAAACCATTTTAGAGTCAATATTGTTCACTTGTACCGGGTGTCGCGTAAGTGCCAAGTGAAAGCACAGCTGCAAGGCCAACGTCGGTGCAGGAAAAATTAACCCGAGATCGCGAGAGAGCACAGGAGACTATTTTAGAATCAGTATTTTCCAGTTATACCGGGTGTATCGCAAGTATAAAATTTTATAACAGCTGCAAAGTTAAAATTGACGCAAAGTAAATTCATACAGATATCATGAGAGGCCAGGAAACCATTTTAATGGCAATATTTCTCAGTTATACCGGGTGTATCGTAAGTATAAAATTTTAGAACAGCTGCAAGATCAAAATTGGCGTAGGAAAAAAATCATTCAGATATCGTGAGAGGCCAGAAAACAATTTTAATTGCAATAGTTCCCAGTTATATTGGGTATATCGTAAGTATAAAATGTTAGAACAGCTGCACGGTCAAAATTGACACATAAAAAATTAGTTCGAGATAGCATGAGCCCAGCAGACAATTTTAGAATCAGTATTTTCCAGTTATACATGGTGTATCGCAAGCATAAAATTTTAGAATAACTGCAAAGTTAAAATTGGCGCAGAAAAAATTCAGTTAAATATCGTGAGAGGCCAGGAAACCAGTTTAATGGCAATATTTTCCAGTTATACTGCGTGTATCGTAAGTATAAAATTATAGTACAGCTGCAAGGTCAAAATTGACGCAGAAAAAATTATACCGAGATCGCAAGAGCCCAGGAGACAATTTTAGAGTCAGTATTTTCCAGTTATACTGGGTGTGTCGTAAGTATAAAATTATAGAACAGCTGCAAGGCCAAAATTAACACAGAATGAATGCAGTCAGATATCGTGAGAGGCCAGGAAATCATTTCAGTAGCAATATTTACCAGTTATATCGGGTGTATCGTAAGTATAAAATGTTCGAATAGCTGCAAGGTAAAAAAATTTTAATGGCAGTATTTCCCAATTATACCGGGTGTATCGTAAGTATAAAATTGTAGGACAGCTGTAAGGTCAAAATTGACGTATAAAAAATTCGTCCGAGATTGCAAGAGCCCAGGAGACAATTTTAGTCGGTATTTTCCAGTTATACCGGGTGTATCGCAAGTATAAAAATGTTCGAACAGCTGCAACGTAAAAATTGGCGTAGAAAAAATTCAGTCAGATGTCGTGAGAGGCCAGGAAACCATTTGAATGGCAATATTTTCCAGTTATACCGGGTGTGTCGTAAGTTTAAAGCGTTGACAGAGCTGAAAAGTCGACCGGGACCAGAAAGGTCGGCTATGTTACATTTATTGCGGAATGATGGCTGGGAGGAATTTCGGAAATGTCACCTGGTAGCTCGGCGGCGGCGTTCTGAACTGGAACTCCGGATAGATCATGGCAGCGTACGGATGGATCGGCCTCGCTGGCGGGATCCTGCCCGAGATCCCCGTGAAACCAAAGAAACTACCGCAATTTTCTCGACTGGACACTCGCCACGCTACAGCGCTCACCGTTACCAGAACCACTCCTATACCTGTAACAGAACACGCCTTGTCAGCATCGGTGTGGACACCCAGCGAAATTAAACAACACGCGATCCGCCGATAATGGGATCGGTTTCGATCTCGACCGTCTCGTTGCTGATCAAGCGAACGTTTACTTGTGCATCCCCGGCCATTCAATCGGGGCCCGCGCATTCATAGTTTTCACGTTCCTGGGAAAATCGTGTGACCTCAGCTTTGGGGGAATCGTGTAGCTCTTTAGTGGAATTATACTGATTTTATTTGTTGCAGGTTCGCGACATGGATGTGTGATTGTTCTGCCAGTTTTTAGAGAAAGCGTTTCGGTCAAGGGCCAGGAAAAATGATTGAGAACTTACAGGAATTTAGCGGAGTGCGAGCAAATAATTAAAAATGTATATACAGCTTGAAGTTCAATCGCATATTTTTAGATGGATGAAAATATTATTGGAAATATTCTAGGTCAGAAAAAATGCCTCGAGGATGGAGTTAAAACAGCTTCGAGTGCAGAAGGTTAATAGTAAACATTTTGTAATTTAGAAGGAGGCAACAAACTTATTAAAAATTGTTAAAATTGAATAGTGGTAGAAAATATTTAATGGTTCAGAAAAATTCAGAAGGGTTTTACTCAATAATTTAAAAATATAGTAAAATTGAGTAGTAATAGAAAATATTGAATTATTCAAATAAATCTAGAAAGGTTTTACTGAATAATAAAAAATGTGGCAAATTGGAATAGTAATAGAAAATATTAAATTATTCAGGAAAATTTGAGAATATCTTACTAAATAATTAAAAAATGTAGTAAAATGGAATAGTAAGTGTTTAAATGTTTAGGAGAACTCAGAGGTGTTTGTTTAAAAATTTTAAGAAATTCAATTAAATGTTATCAGTAGTACTAACTATTTTATAATATGATAAAATATAAATAATAAATATTGTATAATTGTTACGAAGTATTAATAAATATTTCATGTCAGGAAGAAAGACTCGTACGTCTTCCTGAGTTTCAATAGCAGTGACGTATCGTAAGCCTTGGCCTCCCCGATCAGCAGCAAGCTGGAGCTCTACGGCTTAGGGTTTTCCCATATGTTTGCACGCCGTGTGCGGTGACCCTATGACCTGTCCACCATATCGATGGTGGACAAGTTGGCATGGGGCTAACGCCAAGCTCTCTCCAAGAGTGCCACTGGCAATTTTTCTCCCCTGCGCAGTAATTCGGCAAAATTAAATTCCCTGGAAGGGGATTGATGACCGAGGACACAATGTTCGACATTTAGAGTAGGCAGAAGTAAGTCAAGAAGGCAGAAGTAAGAAAATATTGCATTTGTATGCACTCGAAGTGAATCACCAACTCGTATCTCATAAATTATTACAAGGCAAACCGAGGAGTTGCTCTCGTTCAGGCTCCCACGAGGAGTGCAAGTGGCTCGGCACTCTTATTGGAGCGTTTATTAGCCTATTTTAATAGTAGCTACGTAGTTGAATTTTCAGAAGCATTCCTATCTATGAAATCAAAGGGAAATGAGTAATCTTTTGGAATTTATTACTGAACAACTAGATTGTTCAATAAAATTATATGAGGTGGAAACAGTTTGAAGATACTGTAATAAGTAGAGTAGAATATGCTGGGAATGTTGAAGTCTTTCGTTGGAGAACACTGAAGTGAAAATTGTTCCTAGTTTAGACATCAATATTGTAACTATGAAAGAATTGTTGTATATTATAAAAAAATTAATTTTCTGAGCTACACATTTTTGCATAAGTCCCTCGAAACGCTGTTTGTGTACAATAAACAATTGTGAAAATTTATACTCAACCAGCTGGTTTTTAAAAATTCTCAAAGAAGGACGTCTTTCGTCCATCTAGAAAAATGGCACTTGAGAGGAAATTCTTATGTGCTCACTAAGAAACCAATATTGCAAGCTACAAATTTTTACACACCTTCCTCATTATACTATCTAAGCATGGCAAAAGTTTTGCCAAATTACTTTCAACCTGTTAGTTATTAAAAATTCTTAAAGAAAGATGTATTTTGTCCACCTAGAATAATGGCACTTGTGAATAAATTGTTATTTTTCAACAAAAAACTAATTTTGCAAGCTACAAATTTTTGCATACATTCCCCACGACACTATCTAAGTATGATAAAATTTTCAAAAATTTACATTCACCCTGTTAGTCTCTAAAAATCCCCAAACGTGGATATCGCCTTTAACCGAGTGTCTGTGCAGCCCCTAGAGGTTTCCTTCGGAACAAATAAATTGATCTTCGTCCAATATTTCTTGTATGGCTTTTTGTAGGGTGTACGTTCACTGTAATAAGTAATAGCAATAAATCAGAAACCGCCTAGAGGATCTAAAAACTTAGACCTAGAAATGATTCACAGCTGGGACTTCTTTTTCTGGCACGCTACGTTATTTGGTTGGTCATGTTGGGCAATATGGCGGCGCGAACAAAGCCTAGCTGTTTAACGAGATGTGACCGGATACTTTCATCAGCAACTGTGCCTCGTAGAGCGAAGAATTGGCCGCGTTTAGTTAAGGAATTCCATCGTCCGAGGCGGAAAAGTGGAAAGATCGGCGGCGGCGGGTGTAGATGGGTGTGCACGCAGCCGCGAAAACTCGTATAATTACGTTTCCCCGTAGGATGTTTTCTCAGCTCTCACTATTCTCGCATGCTGACTTTCGTGAGAACACGCGACAATGCCTGACGACACCGTCACCTCTACCTCCTGCTGAACCCAATATATTTCCGCGCGGCAGGTTCGCACAGTTTTGCGACGTTTTGCACGCTTTTGGATCTTCAGCCTTGCCTTTTCCTTCCCTTTCATTTTCAGACTGTTGCGTGGTTCTCCGACGTGCCCCTCTAAACTCATTTCTCTAATCGTGACCGAGTCTAATCTATCGAGCGATTCGATTGAATTATTGTGACAGAGTCACTTCCCCGTTTTACAACATACTTGTTCAGTCACTTTATAATACACTTATTCGTTCATTCTCGAAATCTTTTAATTGCTTATTTTATAAAATATTTAGGTAGTCATTTTATATTTTCAATATAAACGATATAATGAAAACTGGAAACAATTTTTTAAGCAACCTGATATAGTCATCGTGTTGAATAATTCTTTATGTTACGTGGGTCGGGCGAGACCCGGGCACCGGCAACCGTGATCCGTCTTTACAAAATACTTGTTCGGTATCATCATAAAATACTTGACTTTATCATCATCCCGAAATAATTCATTGTACTTAGTGATCTTGATGTGGTGTGGGGTCACGCGAGACCCAGCCACCGGCAACCGTGATCCGTCTTGCGCGAGATAACAGCATGAAATACTATGTTAAGTAACTCTGCCTAATATATCCTGCTTAAAAACATTGTTTCTAATCGTATAATCGCTAGTACGGGTCACGCGACACCCAGCCACCGGAAATCGCATACAATTCGTTATGGGAAGATTAACAGCACGAAATATTCTATTGAATAACCTTTTT
>CM052084.1:7146814-7180180 GCA_028453745.1 Agapostemon virescens
AGTCATGACTACGTTAAAATAGAATTTCTCAAATTCTAGATGTCCATGAGAAGGAATGGAATGATTCAAAAATTCTATTCAAAGCGATCATGGCGGATCAAGGTTACAGTACAAGGGGTTACAACACAGCCACTAAAGGTTTAGCCTCTAATTTGAAAAACGCGCTACCTGGGGTCCGCCGAGCTGATTGGTCCTCGGGTTGTCAGCGATCGCGCCCCCTACTGTGACGACACTGACGGGTCTCGGGGCATTCTCGGACAGGGCCCCGGCCATCGTACGACACTGCACATCGGACTCTCGAGATCCGCCTTCCCTTTTGCTTTCGCGAGTTCTCTCGCTATCGCGCCTATCCTAAACACCAGTTCTCCGCGCTTCGCTCTTATTCCCCCCTTCCTCGCGCCATCTTTCTCCTGTTGGGTCTGCAACGAGGATGGGCGACGACTGTTGTTGTCCTTTCCACCGCTTCTTCTCTGTCTCTCTCTCGTCGGAGTACACTTCTCGTCGCTTATCTCCTTTCTCATTTATTCCAATTGAAGCGGTCGTCTCCTTCCACGCGGCACGTCTATCTCTCTTTCCCTCGTCATTCCTCCTTTGTCGAACGCACTTCTCCCTCTGCCTGTCTCTCTTCGGCCGCCGTCACCGTCAATCTGTCTATCTCGCTCTCCTAAAATCCGCGCCCGGTGTATTCCGTCGGCTTTGTTTCTGTCTTTATTCGCGCCTCACAGACGGTCCCGCTTCTCGCTGCTACTCTCTGTCCTCCGTTATCCATGTGCGCCGCCGCCGCCGCCGCCACCTTTGTCCAGAGAAAGCGCCAGTCCGTCCGCTTTTGTTGCCCGGAGCCGATCCCGGCCCGCTTTAATCTCTCATTTACCCCCTTTCGTCGCCTAGCGTCGCCAACCACCCCCCCAGAAACGCGTGCGTTTCGGCCTCGTCGAATTTCCTAGCACGTCTCGGTCTACCCCCGCCGCCCCACCCCTCTCCTCGTCCCTTTCCGTTTCACTTTTGCTAGCCTACACGACCGGACCAGGCCGTTGACTTTTCCGATAACCGATCCAACCGAGTTCGGATAAACGAGTTTCGACCGAAGCTCGTCCGCCGCTGGATCCGCTGCTTCTCAGCTGACTGGGTCCACAGGAGTTCGCCGAACTCTGACACCTGTAATCAGAACGGGCGACGATCAGACACTGCTCGAGAGGGTGGCAATGGGAGAACGGGGTAAACCGGAAGCATTATCGAACACTTTCAATGTACCATTGAGATAGTAGTGACGTCTCGATGAAGAATTTCGATTCGTGGTTGTAGACGATAAGTGCAACGTTTTCTGGGAACCGACGTGGTGGCGCTTAACGAGACGTTAGTGTAAATTGAATTGTTTTCTTGGAATTTGAAAGGTTCGAAGCAAGTTTTTTCGTTATTTTAATTAGTTCTCGGATGACGGATCGTTGTTGCCGGTGACCGGGTCTCGCGTGACCCGCATGTACATAACGCTGCACTGTAATCATATATGTATACATACCGTGATACATTGAGTGGTACATACAACAGCGGAGATTTACTCGGACGTGGGTCACCGCAGACCCAGCTATCGTCAAGAGAAGGGGACAAGTTATTTCGATTTTGTTATCTTTAGCATTAAAGTTCCACTGTCATCTTGGTAAACTAGTTCTCAAGTCGACGTCCGTTAAATGGATTCTTGTAATAAATGTCGCGTTAAATGCTCAGGTTCTGACCGTTTTATAGTAATGTCGTTTTAACGGCTTTAATAAGTGCAGTATTATTTCCTCGGAACCCTCGAGGGGTCTCGAATTTAGATTCGTGTCAATACTCGGTAAATGCAACAATTCAGACCCGAGATGTGAGCACTTAACGCGACTCTACTGCAGAACGTTTTATGTGGAAACAGTAAAACACGAATACGTTGAATCAACTGAATTGTCATCGAAAAATAGGATTACAAGTGGTCAGAAATTTAAAAAGTGCATATGCAAAAATTTCATTATCATTAGGTTGTTCTTATAGTGAATAAATATTTTATTAAAAATAAAAATATATACTCGAATATATGTTAGTAAATCTATGCTCGGCAGTGAAGGTGTGAAATGTATAAACAAATTTTATAACGTAGAAATGATTCTAGCATTGATTAGAATAAGTCCCAACACGATTGGGACCACATTTGCATAATTAGTGACGTAGTGGATCATAAAAAATATGAATAAATTCGATTGAAATTGTGTCGCGTTTGGTTTTGTTTTAATCAGAAAAACCACAAGAATGCGTTGGTAGTTATTTCGTGAAAAAGTATGTAAAAATAACGGACCCTTGTCCTTGCGTTGGTATTGTCGCACGGAAATCCTATCCCGGGTCGTCTTACATTGTTTCGCGTCGAGGGGGACCCCCTAGCAGCAATAGCATTCGCTCGTGTAGATGTTTTGACCAGACTTGGAGGGAATACTGAATCTACAGGTTTTTATCTGTGTAAACAAAACCAGAATACCCCGGTCTCTTTTTATATACGTACGAGAAAACCTGTGAAGAACTATGTCAAAATAAACACACGATAAGATACGCTCACTAGTCAAACCCATTCATTTTTAACACTTTTCAAAGTTTTCATTTTACAAATGTTGAAGTCCTAAAATTACCACCATAGGAATCGATTCAATAAATTAATCCAATAAATTAATTATTAATTTATTATGATTATTAATTATTAATTGATCAATAATTAATAAATTTTAATACATTCAATCGAAATAAATTAAATCTTAGCATTTTTATAAAACAATATAAACCAATCAATTTTAATTATCGATTCGATGAGATAGTAAAAATATTAAAAAAAATTGTAAACTGTAATTATATTACGTTCAACACGTTTTAACGGGCCAACGAAGGGGCTCAATTTTAATTTCGCTGCAGCTCGTTGAAGTCGAGCCAACGAATTTTTATTTCGTATAAAATAAAACAAACAAAATAAAATCATGACAATTATTTCAGCCCCAATTAACACCGACAACTTGTGCACATGGATTGCAGTTAAAAAAGGAATAGCATTAAAACAATTTGAATACCATAAATAAATTTCGAAAGTCTCCATTTCTGGGAATATTTTCTAAATAAAATGTAATTTAGCTTCTGACATAAATTGTTCTAGATATATAAACACTAATTAACACTGAACCTACCAAGCATTTAAATTAACAAGTATTAGCCAGTATTATCATATAAAAATGTCATTATACACGGTGTCTCAAAAATGTTTCAAAAATTCCTCGAAAGAGGAGATCGCTGGGATTATTCTAAGAAAGTTTTCCCTTTTCAAAAACGTCGTCCCGTTCAGGAGTTACAAGCGAAAAATGCGGACCAATCAGAGCACGGGTGCAGCCGAGTAGCCCCGTTCCGATAGGTTCGCGTTCTCCGTACAATAACTCGAGAACGGATCGTCGGATCGCGATTTGGTAAAGGGACAAGTTTCTCAGAATAACCTCAGGAATCCTTCGATTCAAGGACTCGAACGCTTCTAGAACACCGTGCGTACAGTCAAATAAAAAATATTCATTAAAGCGACTTCCACCAAGGCAGTTATACAACTTGAATAAACGTGAAATAAGAAACGTGGAAACGGTCATTTAACCGACTGTGGTAGGTTAGTGTCTTAATCAATATGTATCAGGTGCTACACGATACCTCTGCCCCTCCCCTCCCCCCTACACGCCCCTCCACAATTCCTGACGTAAAACCGGTGCATGCACTCTGTTATGACAGTCGGTGCATTTCGGTCTGGTTGGTTGAGAAAGACGACAAAGCCGGTTCTTAAAGTTTATCCGTAAAGCTTTCGCGTGTCTGTGTGCGCCGGTCGGGCGCGTTCCGCGAGGCAGCAGCGTGGTTTTATTCAGAGGGCAAAGAATAAAAAAAACAAAAAAAAAAGAAGAAAGAAGAAGAAAAAAGCGACGAAACAAAAATGGTAAAAATGTCGAGGCAGTCCGCGAGAGACAGGAAAAGTAGACGTCTGAATGGCGGCCGGAAGTTGGGAAATGGAAACGCGAGGACCAGAGAGATGTCCTTTCTTATTCTCCGACGCATAGCTACCTGTCGTCGTCGTCGTCGTAGTCGTCGCGGCTCGAATAAGCGACGAGTCGGACGAAATTGACGGAAAATCGAACACGTCCGATGACGAGACGGTAGGGAGGGACATGGAGAGCGTTTTGTTAATAATAGGGGGAGCGGCTAATATCGTCTGCTCGGGAAAGAATGACTAGGGGGACACAGCGTATGGCAATCCTGATGAAATTGGAATTGCTCTCCGAACAATATTTAATATATCTTTTTATTAGACGCTGGGAAACAATCCCCCAAATATTTTCCTTGTATCCTAACCTAATAGACGTGAGACGATGGCTACCTAACTCGAACGTGGATTATTGGACATTCTAGGGCCGAAACTAGACGGACTCTACACATTCAGGACGTCACACTTTTGGTTTTTATTCTAATTTGTCTTGTTCGATTATAAATATTCATTTATCGGCAGCAGTTTGCACACTGTGCCTGATCTTTTTCTAAATTAATGTACACTGTGATCCAATTTAGTTTTGAAGATATAAATGTCCTTGTCCACTAGGATCTCATCCAGAGTCTCTAGGAACTTGCAGAACTTAACCTCTAAGGCAACACCCAGACTTAAACTCTAGGACATTCTGAAACATTCTACAACATAGACAATACAGGAAGAAATTTAATTCACCTCCCACACTGTTGCTTTTAATTCTAATTTATCTTGTTGAATTATAAACATTAATTTATCGTCAGCAGTTTGCATACGTTGCCAGAAGTTTTCCAAAATTAATATACACTGTGATTCATTTTAGTTCTGAAGATATAAATGTTTTTGTTTGGTAGGACCTAACCTAGACTTAAACTGTAGGACATTCTACAACATAGATAATACAAGAACAAATTTAGTTCACCTCCCACACTTTTGCTTCTAATTCTAATTTATCTTGTTGAATTATAAATATTCATTTATCGTCAGCAGTTTGCACATATTGCCTGATCTTTTTCTAAATTAATGTACACTGTGATCCATTTTAGTTCTGATAATAAAAATGTCCTTGTTTGGCAGGACCTAACCGAGACATAAACTCTAGGACATTCTAGAGCATTCTACAACATAGATAATACAAGAGGAAATTTATAAGAATTAATTTATCATCAGCAGTTTGCATACGTTGCCAGAAATTTTCCAAAATCGATATACACTGTGATCCAATTTAGTTCTGAAAATATAAATGTCCTTAATCCCTAAGATATCATCCAAAGATAGACTAAAGAGACTTTCAGAACATCACTTCTAGGACCTAACCCAGTTTTAGACGTTCTAGGACATAAAAAGAATTTTTGTTAACGTCCACGCTTTTGTTTTTAATTTTTATTCATCCTGTTGACCTATAAAAATTAATCTACACAATGTTCCAATTTAATTTAATTACTGACTAGTGCGTTATTAAAAAAGAAATGAAGGCAATTGCTATTAGAATTCTAGAATTCATCTCCATCTGGAAGTTCGAAGAAGTTTTTGAAAAATCATATTCAGAATAATATTTTTACAATGTCATCTGTGTTTGAGATCCCATATCTATGAGATCATGATTTTAAGGATTTCAGTTGCTGAAGATCGGCAGACCGTTGGCCTGCGTGAAAAATGGTCACGAATTCTAGGGGGCCGACCTCTAACGGAACAAAAGATGGCGCCTCGGACCCGGACTAGCCTAACCGTTAAGCCGAGGACACCGATTTGCGTACAGAAATTCGTTATGCTCTCATTTTCTACATGTCAACCGCGCAACAACTACTCGACCTCGATGTATATTGTATGTATACACTTGGTGAACGCAACCAGGCTCGCATCAATTATCCGGCGAGAACAATTCAGTATTTTCTTCGTCGCCCGAAGATGAGACCTCTCCCGACTGACCTGAAACTCTAACTGTACGGGGCCGAGAGACGTTTACGTTGCAAATTATCGTCGCCGCCGCGCTCGCTCGCGACCGTTTTGACAAACGGTACTTCTCACGCTTGCGTCTTTCTACGTCTGTAGAAGCGTTCGTCCGTGAGCCATTCACAGTGGTCACTGCCCGGGACGGTCAAACCGCCGTTTCCCAAAACTTTTCCTACGAGAAAAATGTCACCGTCCATCCTCTGCGGCGGTTTGACACTGCCAGGTGAATAGAATTAACTTTTTTCTTGGCTAAATCCGTGCAATTTTTTAAAACCGGTCATCTAAAGCCGTTAAAACAAGTGTCATTTTGTGCTATTTGATGTAGCTGTGACAAAATCTTTTTCTGATTTAACCCTTTGTTAATGTTACCATTTTTTGCCATTTTATATAGCTGTGGCAATTTATTTCTGGTTTAAATAAATGCTATAATTTTTTCAAATAGCATCCTAACAAGGTTTAGAGAAACTCGAAACAGGAAGATGCCTGTTACCATTTTTGCCATTTAATATAGTTGTGACAATTTATTTCTGGTTTAAATCGATGCCATAATTTTTTCAAATAGTATCCTAACAGCGTTCAGGTAAATACGAAATGGGGAGATGCCTGTTACCATTTTTGCCATTTGATGTAGATATGTTGAATAAATTATTTCCTAGTGTAAATCGGTGACGTAATTCTTTGCAAATAGTATTCTAAATGGATTCAATTAAATTTTAAAGCGGAATAGTGAATGTTACCATTTTTACCAATTTATATATCCATGTCAAATGAATTTTGTTATTGCGTAAACCATTAGTTAAACTTTTTACAAATAATATTATAAACGCATCCTCTTACATTTTTAAACGCAATGGGGTTTCTACTATGTTTTGAAATTTTATATATTTACATAAAATAAATTTTGGTATTGAGCAAACCAGTCGTTAAATTTTGCAAATAGTGTTCTACAAACGTCCAGTTAAATTTTCAAACAAAAAGATATCTGTCACCAGTTATACTACTTTATGTGGCTGTGAGAAATAAATTTTTTTCTCGTCTAAGTCATTGGTTCAACTTTTTGCAAATTATTACCTACCTCAAAAACTGTTCAATAAATTATTTTGATATTTTGTACATATTGTTACTGTTCTCTGATTAGTGTGAACTACTTTGTTACATTGTTAAAATGATTCTACATTTGTTGAAAATAGATTTATGCTACAGGTGAATTTACAAGAAAATTAATCAACTCCTACACTGTACTATATTATACTGTTTTACCATTTTTGCAACTCAAAAATGATTAAACTGACTAACTTGATTTTTTATATAAACATTTATTGATATTCTTACTTTGGCACGAAAGCTACTTTCATAAACAGTAATGTTTAAATGATCATCTTTTTAAATTGCAAAACAAATGAATGTACAAGAAAATAAACCAAGCTCTATACTGTACTACACTATACTATTTTACCATTTTTGCAACTCAAAAACGATTAAACTGATTGACTTGATCTTTTGTACAAACATTTGTAGAAATTTGTTGAGTTACTTCGTTAAATAATATTGTATACATTTTTACATGCTCACATTTTTTTTTCAATTGCAAAACTTTTATTACTATTAAAAACGCAAAAAACCACAGAAGAATTGTTCATTGTTTAATCCTTTCCAAAAGTCTTGCAAAAAGTATATTTTCCCTTGTAAAGAAAAAAACAATCGCCTAACGAGGTTTAATTAGTCAATGGTAAATAAAGTATTTGTTACAACGCTCCAATAAATCCCACTTAAATAAAACAATTTGTGTCATTCGTTACAAGCCATTGCAATTTGCCCAACTCTGACATTTAGACTTCAACAATGGCGGGAGAGCCAATAACAAATGCCATCCACAGTTGCTCAATTAACGAGCCTCGGGGAAGAATGATTTTACTCAATGTTGTACATTCGTTGGTAAAAAGATTTCGTATTTTATCGATTTACCAATGCTCTGATAGCAATTTAACGAGGATTAATAGTCTAGAATCTGCGCTGATTTAATCAATTGGCGAAATTAGTTGGATATTATAAATTACGGTCGTCGATCGCTAATTGAAAATATTAACCGTCAATTTATTAACTGTTCAGTCTTAATTGAAATTTAACTCGACATTCTATCCGCTTTTCTGGTAAATTATGCAAAAATCATTGCCGTTAAATAAACAGTGCCAGCATATTTTTAAAACAAAAATTAGCTGAACATTCATTTGCTTTTCTTATAATTTCAGTAAGCTGAGTTTAATATTATTAATAATTTAATATAATTAAAACGACATCGTTGAATTGTTAGTGTTCGCAATTTTGTAATTGACCATCAAATTCATTTAAAGTTTTGATAATGATAATTACAAAATATGGTTATTATTGTCAACGCTGTAATACGTTTATATTCAAATATTTATTCTACAATTGGGGACCAGAACATTAATTTATCAATCCAATTAGTATCTCATTTAAGTCAACATTTACAGCTTCACTCAATTTCTGGTAATTAAATTATTTAAAAATTGGGCGAAATTTATAGAGAGATAATATTTCAAATATTATTTTAAACAGTCTATCCATGATTCTAGAAAATATTATTTAAAGAAAACAATGCAATTTCTGCAAATAAAATATTTGTATCTTTGCAATCTAAGAGAGAATACAATATTAAAATTTTGCAATAAGCAGTATTTCAAATATTTCTCACGATAAAAATAGATTTATTTTCTTTGACATTATTTTATTATTTTCTTTAACACCCCCTCAAATATACTACTATTTCAAACATAGAGAAACCAATAAAATAGAGCATCTACTATAGATTAGGAATAATAGAATGCCTAACCTCGAAAAATATTTCAAAAGATTTATAATTAATTGTACCTAACATATGCATAAGAATGTCGGGCATAAATATTGTAGCGTATAAGAATGTCCTAGTAAATTCATCAAGAAATTCTAAAGTAATTCAGAGAATTTTTTAAACAATGCACAAACTGCATATGGACTAACCGAGCGTCTAAATTCTACTAAATCTGAAGAAATCACGATTACTTGGAATGCTTGAACGACAATTGAACCATTCCCAACTCCGATTTCACAGTGACCAACAGTCGTGCATTTTACGCGCTATTCGCCACGGATGGCCAATTACAAGAAACGGTTTCCAAAGTCGATAAATGCCGATCTATAGCAGGAAGCGATCGTAATTGACTCGGCCCGTGTTTCTCCGATGGCGCGACAACTGGACGCTTCTACTGTTCCAAAAACATTAGTGCACAGAACAGTGCAAAATTTCGGAGACCCTGGAATAATATTTAAAAGAAATATACAATTCCAAAAACAAACTATTTTAACACTAAACTTACCGAGCAATAAAATTGATTAGTATACGTTGCCTTATAAAAATCACAAGAATCAATTCATTTGAATCTTGTGCAATTTTTATTGCAATATATGATGGACTAACAAAATCTGAAAAAAGTCATTTGACCCCTTATGGTAGGTTTAGTGTTAATTTTGATAATCCAAAACGTGAAATAGAATTTAAAAGAAATATTTAAACTCTGTATTGACTAGTAAGTCAAATATTTCTCGATGACAAAGATAACCTCAAAAAGCAGGTAATATAAAGCTACACCAGTTTCCCTAAAACCAGGCATTAAATTGAAAATATATGGTTCTACAATTTTCTATTAATTCCCTTAAGCAGAAACCATCAAATGAAATAAATTTCACATTTTTGTTGAATCCCTCGAATAAAATAGTAAAAATTTTTACCAAAGAATTTATTCCATTACCTGAGTGCACGTACGATTTAAAATAGACTAGACTACTACTCGAGTAGTATTTTACCTAGCCCCGGTATATAGGGCATCGCGAGGTAAGATCTCTTGAAAGCTATGCTATCCCCTGAATTAGCTAGAACGTTAATTAAACTCTCTGGAACGGGAAGCTCTCGGTATTTTTCCTTCGGCGACGGTAAAACGGTGCGCGTCGAGCATCGCCGATACAGCTCGGGACAGTCGATAATCACAAAATGCAAAATTATTGACAGCCACGCGCATACAGGCTCGAGCAACGTTGCACTCGAGAAACAGGTTGGTTATATGCACTTTCACGAAACACGGTAGAAAAGAACCGTCTGAGGCCAGATTGGTAAATCACTTTTGTACCGCACTGGATACCGTCGGGATTCGTTCGGAGGGGAGCAAAAAAATGCATCCAACACAGAATCTAGTATGGAAGACGATCGAGCACCAAGAAACCATGTTTTTTTACCTCGGATCCGCGAGAACCACAGGTCCCGGACCGGTTACGATGGTTGTTCAAGGGCGTAGATTGTTGTTCACGGTTTCAACTGTTTGACATTGTTCACGTGTCCGACGAAACATGCACTGTGTTTTGAGGAATTGGGTCGAAACCACGGTTTCGAGACGAACACCATCGAAAACAACGCGACCCGAACCCATATAGCGGGTATACTGGTGTGCGGCGTAAAGCGAACGAGATGCGTACGCCGTGAGCGCGCGCTGGCGACGCGCGAACGAAGTTTCGACGCGGAGACGGACCAATCAGAGAATCGCGTGTGGCGGGCACGCGCGAGATTCAGTGCATACATTACTTTCGTTTATACATTTTAATAAATATATACTTTTATTATATTGAAAAAGGTTTTTAAAATAACGCCAGCAGTAAAGGCATTCAAGGATTGCATAATAATTTGTTATTCAGGAGTTTACGATGTCATTGATGTATTTTTTCAGTATTGTTATTCTCGTTTTACATGTGTTTCGAGTAACGGTCGCTTTTGCTTCGAAAGTGTGCAACGTGTAATTGCGTTGTTCGTATATTTGTATAAATATATTATGTCAATAAATTACTGGCAGTTTTGTAGAGTGCAATTATTAATTTTTATATAAGTAAATGTTTAATTTAGATTCTTGTATTTAACATTACTTATAAATATCTTTATATAGTAGAAATTATAATAATTTAGTAATGATAAATTGTATTGTTATTTTTACCAGTTGGACAAATTCGTGTCGATTAAACTACCAATGAGATGAAGTTAATGTTGTTGTCCAGCTTGTCACGAAATCTGAGAAAGTTAATGTTACATTTTCCTGCATATATTTATATAGAAAAGCCGACAATTCATATGTTTAAATAAGTAATAATTATAATATGGTTATATTAAAAGAGTTCAAATTATTTATGGAAAGAGCGCCACGCTATATGTATAGTGGCGACACCTGCAGCAGTAGGTTCAAATCACAATGCAGGAATACTTGGTAAGACAGTTAAACCGTGCGCGTTGTGATTGTTTCTTTTTTAAAAATTCTCATTAATTTTTGATTGAATATCGTTACACTTAGTGTACAACAATCCTCGAAGAAGTAAACAGACTAACTTACAAGTTGGACGTTGGGTAAGCAAATAGTTTTTCCTTTTACAAAGTACCAAAACAAAGTTTTATTCAATTGCGCGTCTTTTTCTTTGAATACTATATAATGGAGGACCGGCTTAATCAAAACGCAGTGAGTACATACATAAATTAAAACTTAGTCTTTAAGTATCAATCCTACCGACAATTTCAAACCATTGTCGCAGTGCGTCGCTGAGAATCGCCGGCAAAGTATCCAAATCCCGTAGAACAATGTAAAATGGAAATGGGAAGTTATCCATGTAAGAACGTATGCCTAACAATTTCATATTCTCAAAGATTGGCATTCGTATGTCCAGTATCGAGTCCTGCAAAGTAAGTCAACATTAAATTTCATACTAAAATTCGTCGAATTAATTTGTGTCACAGAAACAAATTAGGTTGTCCCACAAGCTTGCGCTGTTTAATGTCCTGCTATTTCAATTAATACTTGAATCATAGCTTTGAGGTTACAAAATTTAATTTTCCTCATTCCATAACCTCTTTACACAAAAAGACAAAATGTAATATAAAATATATTATAAAATAGAATATAAAATATAATATAAAATATTTGTGATTTTTTAAATTAAAAATCACAAAGAGTAAATAAATAACAGCAGCACAAACTTATGATATGCGATTCAGAATGTTTTCCCCACCTTGTTCAGAGGATTATCGACGATAATGAAGACCAAGAAAATATTTAGCAGTTTAGCTCTTCTCACAGCTGCAATGACTTTCTCAGCTCCCTCTGAGAATATTCCTCTGCCATCAGATAAAATAGTCAGCAACTTTGCATTATCAGTGGCACTGCCCTGAGCTGCGAACATGTCTGTTGCATACTCCAACAACTGACCAATCATTGTCTTCTTCTGCTCAAACTTCATCTCCTGGATCAACCTGAAAATAAACATTTAAAATAAGAAATAAAATAATAATATAAAGAAGAAAGAAAGAAAGAAAAATTTCGAATTTTATGCATTTATGACAAAAGAAAAACAGGCAATTTCAAAGACAAGTATTTTCAAAACTACAATTTCTAGGTCTGGAGTGTCGAATACCCACCTTGCCCCGCTTTCATCGGTGAAGTTTTCTCCAAACGGATGAAGGATGTTCACTCGTTCCCCAAAATTGATAACAGCCAGCTGGCCAACCTCTAGATAAGTCATTGCCTTGCCAATCAGTGAGAGCGACTCGAAAGCCAACTCTTTTGAATGATTATCAGCCATACTGCTAGAGTCATCGATTGCCAGGACAATCTGATAGTCCCTCTTCGACGGTTTCGTGCGCCTCAGCCATATTTTATCCTTGCGGAATTCGCTGGCAATGTAAGGGATCACTTTCCTCATGTTGATGCGCCTGCCAGTCCTATAATCGCCTTTCAGCCTGGAGGTTAGGGTCGGTTCTAGCACCAGCCGTAGTTTCTCGCTTAGCTCCCTGGCTGCTGACTCTGTCAGCGCACTTATCGAGCTCCAGGCGTTGGCAGCTTCGACCGACGACGACTGCTGAGTCCATTGACCAAGCATATTCTCAATCTCAGACCTCTTCTTCGAGATGTCCTCCGTTGAGGCGTTGTAGAGATCCGTCGCTGATAGTTTTGTGTGAATGGTGGACTCCGTGCCACGCGAAACGCGACTCGTCTCCACTGTTTCACCCTCGACTTCGCCGATCATCTCAACCTCCTCAACGTCCTCAGACCTTTCACCCTTTCCTCGACCTGACTTATCCTTTTCGCTGTCGGGCATCTTCGAAGACTTCTCCTTCTCCACGTTCTCCTGCCGCTCCTCCGGCTCTGGGTCCTCGTGCATCTTCACGTCATCGTCCTCCGGCTCTTCCTCCATTTTCTCTTCGTTATCTGAAATCGATGCGACAAGTAGCAGCAACGTAGCAAGATTAACCCAAGCCTCGGAAGTTAGTACATGCATAGACAACTTACCTTCCAAGTTGGACGCTTGTTTCTTAACTTGCTCCTCGGTCGCAGCGTCGACGATAACGTCGTCAAACTTCTCAGACTTCTTGATGTGCTCGTAAGTCTCGCTAGCCTCTCCGTTCTCGGTGTCCCGGCCATCTTCTTCGCGATCATCTCGCTCCTCACGCATCAATCCAGTTTTCAGTTTCTTCGCCGATGGCTGAACCTCGTCGTCCAGCAGACTACGGTTCTCGTCGCTTTGACCTGGCTTTCTGCGTTTCTCTATCGGCTTCGACGACTTCTCCTCGCCGGAAGTCGGCGCGTTTTGCTCTTTCTGGGGTCCGGAGTGACCTTGGCGCTTCTCCGTTTGCGACTGACCCGTCCCTGCAATTATTCAGTAGTTGAAACTCGAATACAAATAAGTCTTATATAGGCTGTTGCTGCAGTAAACTCACCCTTATCTTTGCTATCATCTGCGCTAATCTCTGTAGGATCAGTCTCCATCTTTTCATCATCCACTTGACCCTCCACAGCATCTCTGGAGCCATCCTTCCTGGTTTGAACCTCCTCGGAAGCGTCAATTTCCTTGCTGCCTGCGTCCAAGCTTGGAGACACCTTCTCCTCCTGCGTCTGCTCTTCCTCCATCTTCTGCTCTTCAGAATCCTTTTCTTTGTCCTCCTCAACATCAGCTTCTTTAGGATCCTTTTTCTTATCGCTATCCTCTTGCGCATCCTCCTCTGCGTCGCTATCATCTTCCTCATTCATAGGTTCATCGACTGCATCCTCTTTCTCCTCTTTGGATTCTTCTGGCTCTTCGGGGACCTTGCCATCCTTCATCTCATCAATGTCGAAAGGATTCTCTTCCTGCTCGTCGGTTTCCTTGTCCTCTTTCCCTTCGTCGTCCAAAGCTACGTCCTCTGGCAGATCGAAGGACTCTGGCTCTATCTCTGGCTGCTGTTTGCCATGGTAAGGGTCTATCTGATCATCGTCCACGTCGGGTTCATTGAACTCGTTGATCTCCTTCTTCTCTTCTTCTTTTCTTTCACCTTCCTTCTCAGTTTCTCTGTCCTCATCCTTCTCTTCGTTACCGTCTTTCGCACCCATTTCCTCTTGTCCTGTCTCCTCCCCACTTCCCTTCTTGTCTTTCTGATTCTCTTCACCCTGCTCATCTTCATTCGCCTCTTCCTCCTCGTCGTCCTTCCACATCTCTTCGTCCAGCTTCTCAGCAGTTTCGTCAGTCTCGCCCATTTCTTTATCCAAGTCCTCGTCCTCCTCCTTGTCTCTGTCCTCTTCATCTTGCTCCAGGTCTTGTAGCTGGCTCTCGAAGTTCTCAGACATCTCGATACCCTTGTCTTCCTCTTTTGTATCCTTCTGTTCAGTCTCCTTCTTCTCTTCGTTTGGACCCTTCGTCTCCTCCAGCTGATCCTCTGACTCTATTCGATCCGAGACGTCTTTGCTACCTTCACCCTCTGCTAAGCCCATTCCTCCCTCACTTGGACCACCGTCTTGGTCCTCTTCAGTTGTACTTGCTTCTTCTGGTTGACAGAAACCATTCGCAGCTAAGTCGAGGAACACGTTCAGCTGAAGGTAGAGGAACTTGCAGGTCAAGCGGAAAGAAGCTACCTGCTCGTACAGGTAATACTGAAGAAGAAGAGTGTACTGCTTGAGTAGAGGCAGGTGCTCCAATAATGACCTAGAAATTATAACATATTAAACAATTTATTATAAAATCAATAACACTAATATTCTAACATTTTTCAGTTAGCAGAGGTCCTTCTAAGTTAGCAAAAGGGGAACTCACCTGACACACTGATTAGCAGACTTAACATCCATTCTACAAACAATTTGCAACAGCTCTGCAAGGATCCTCGACACTGTTCTCAGCTTCAGATCAGGAATGCCAGTCCTCAAGGACTCTATCAACCTCTCAGTCATATAATTCTCTTCAAAACTCTCCTCCTCCTTAGTCTTTTCACCTGTCTCTTCACCTGTCTTCTGACTGCTCCGCAGCTTCTTCTGAATCGCAAGAAGAACTTGCGTGATCATCACATCCAAACGTTTCTTATACACCTCCAAGTCTTCAAGTTCCTCAGGTTCTTGTATTGCTGGCTTGCTCAAGACAAAGTGATAGCGTTCAGAGCTGCTGGTAATCTTATCCACCATGAAGAGAAGATTCTCAGAGATAGGATGATTCGCTGTAAAAACTGAGCTCAGATCAGCTAGCTTATCTTTAACCTCGTCGATCCTCTGGTAGCTAGTCTCCAGGAAGTCCATGTGCCTTTTATGGAAGAAAAATATGTGCCCTGACTTTTTAACCTCTTTCGACACAGTCGTCCATTTGTACAGTTCATCAGCAATGCTCTTAATCAATTTCAAGGACTCTTTCATGGACGTCGTTGACTCCTCGACGACACTGTGCTCCCTCAAAACAGGTCTAGCTATCCTATTCAGATCCAGAAGCTTCTCCTCTTCAGAGTCAGCTGGACAACTTTCTAGAAAGACTATAACCTGCTTCATGCTCAGCTCCAGCATCTGCAACAGATCCTGGAAGTCGAATATCAAACTCTGCAGGTCACTCTGCTTTATGGCACTCTCTACGCTGCCATACTCGTTGGATGGCTCGTCTGTGATCAGAGCAAGGTTCAATAACTGAAGCCTAAGAGGCAGAAAATGCTTGAACAAATTGAAAACAGCTTTCTTCTGCTGGTGGGCTAATAAAATCAGGTGAGCAGAGAATCCTCTGCAACGTTCCACATTCTGAGGTCCTATGTCGCTTCTGCCAGAGTTCAAAATCCCATCGAGGAAGTTGAACTTGATCAAAGACTCATAATAGTACTTGTCGCAGCTTGACCACTGGTCCAGCAATCCTTTCAACGCGTTCTCGTTGAAGTCTTCTCGGATATGGAACCTCTGGATCTCTATCAGGTCCAACGGCATCGTTTCGTGACCCGTGACCTCGCTTTTCCTGTTCTTCCAAGCGAGCAGACCGACTCTGTAAGACAGTCCCAGCTGGCTCAGAGACTTGAAGTAATTCGCCAGTGCCATCTTCTTCTGCTGGAGCATGCTCTTCAACAGAGACTTCTGCTTGCCTTTCGTCAGGGTCTTATCCACCTCGAGATTCTTCAGTCGTTTACTCTCTTCCAGCATGTCTTCAATGAAAGTCTCGATGTCAGCTCGGACTTGAGAGTAGTTGCATCCGACAAAAATGTCCTGGCAGAACTGACGAGCCTTGCGAGCTACTTTGCTAATTTTTCCAGCCTGAATCTGAATTAGAAAATCGTTAGTTACTTGTCTTTTGTTACCAGCGTCCAGGGACTCTGTCCTGGTCTTCAAGGCCAAATGGGCAGCCACGTTCTCCGACAAACCCTTCTGGAACTCTTTGACGAACTTGTGCAGAGTCCTGCGTGCCTTTTCAGCAGTGTTCTTCACTGACCAGTAACTAATGTCGTTCCATCTGGTGATCTTGATGGTGTCCTTTAATTTCTTAGCGATTGGCTGCTTCAGGGTACTTATCTTATTCGAAACATCGCCTAAGAAGCAACTGTAGTAGTGATAGACGTTCCAGAAAATGGCGGACAGTTCGTTTTCCCTCCTGCCTCCACAGAACATTGATATGTGCTGATAGAACAGGTAGATCAGCTGGAGTCTAGGCTCGAACTGGATCAAAGACGACTCCGACAGGAAGCGCTCCAGAGTCTCGTGAATTTTTCCCTTGGTAGAACCATTGGTCTTCATTTCTTCAGAGCCCTTAGGGCGAAGGTCTTCGGTGAGATGCTGGTCCACCAAGTCGAAAAGGAAGAACCACCACCTGGACGCCTCGGATTTCAAGTCGTCCTCAAGGATTTCCAACGAATCCTTCCATCTGGAGAGCTCCAGCTTCCTCCAGTGCAGGATCTTCTTGCCAAAGAACTCGATGAACTCTGCCAGGCTCACGTCCTGGCGAGCGTTCTCTTCCCATTGTTGAATTTTAGTTAATAACAATTCCACACCGACTAGGTACCTGAGCAGGGACGAATTGATTGGAAAACCGAGGATTCTGTCGATAATCGACTTAATCGAGATCAAGATGGGGTTGTCCGACCACTCAGCCAGAAAACTTTCAATCTTCTCCGTGAGCTTCTCGAAGTATGGCTGACACAGTTCGACCTCGACTATGTTTGGATCCCTGTAGAAATCGTAAACGTCTCCGCAGGTCGCTTCGAAGTTACCTTTTCGAGAAACTAATACATTGAGGCTGCAGATTAATTTCGAGGTTAAGTCCTCCGGCCATGTTTCCATCGACGTGCCTAGCATCTCGAACCTTTGAGCCAGGGGCTTTACGAAGTTAGGTTCTCGGCTGCTAGAGAGATTTAACCGGTTCCCCGAACTTCTGTTCATATAATAGTTTTTACTCGAATATCTTTGAGTCCAGTTCTGTAAAATGTTCCAGTGGGTCGTTTGAATCTCTCGCGCATCCTTCGAAGATATCAGCTCGAAGAATCGATCCTTCTCGCTGGCGTCGTCGTGTGATAATTTTTGCAGCTCCGGGAATTCTTGCTGGAAGCCAGGCAATATTTCCGCGAGCTCCAAGAAGTCCTGCTGGAAGCCAGGGAACATTTTCCTGAAGTCGATCTCGTCCTCTTCCTTTTCAGACTTCATTTTAAAGAGACTCTCCTTCTCCTTAGCTTCCTCTTCTCGCTGCTTCTCCTGCTCGCCCCACAAAATTCGAACTTTCATTAAAATCTTGCTCAGCTCTTCCCAGATCGATTTCGAGCCCAGTCCGACGATCGCAGTGAAGTTTTCAAGCTCGTGCAGGGCAATCATAGTCATCGCGAATCGATCTTTCTGCATGGTTTTCGAGCCAGAGTGTAAAATCATTTTCTCTGAGGCACAGGACATAACGAGATTCAAATAGTTCTGTTGATAGGAGCCTGCAGTTGGGAAACGCAGTAGATTATAGCAAATGTCAGAGTTTAGGCTGTGGTGCTGCAGGATTGAGATTCGTTGGGCTAAAACAGAGACGCCATGGTGCAGATTCAAGATGGCGGCGATCATGGGGGACGCCAAGTCGGGGAATCCTACTAGGAAATTTTTCTCCAGCTTCCCAGCGAATCTTTCCAACGATTTCTTCCAGATTAACGCCTCGTGCAGCTGCTCCCGATCTAGATCCATCAATCCTTCGTTCTCGGCCTTGTGAGCGATCGCTTTTAGATGATTCAGCTGCCGGAAGACCGCTTCGAACGAGCCGATGTTACGCGAAAAGTTCTGCATCTCTTCGCGCAGGTTCTGGAAGCTGGAGGAAGGCCTCACGGCTTGGCAATTCTCGAAGGCATTCGCCTCTGCTGATGATCTTTTCAGATGATTGATCCTCGTCGCGGATCGATCAGCGGGAACGGAGATTGCGAGAATCGTGCTCTGCAGCTCCTCGATTAGCATCAGCTGCTCCAGCTCCGACATGTTCTCGCGAATGTATTTCGATTTTAGGACGATCTTTTGTACGGGATCGATGGAGCCCAGGTCGTGGAAGAGGAAGATCTGCAGGTAGCCTAGGATCAGCCAGCCTTTTCCTCTTTCCACGTCGTCTTCTTTGGTTTCTAAATTGCTCACAATGTTCTGCAGCGATTTTAACGGCTGCAGGAAACGAGTCGAGAAATCTTTCTCTTCGGTTTCGTTTAGCGTTCGTTGGAAGCTGTTTAGAATGTTTGTAATTGCAGAGGTGTAGTAGTTGGAGCAGAATCGTAGGAGGATCGAGTCGTTTCTGGAGAAATTGAATTCGGGGGTGTTCAAAACTAAGGAGTTTCGCCAGAGCAGCGTTTGGATTGTGTTTAACATCTTCTTCTTGTTCTTGTGGTTTCCGAGGTTGACGTTGCGCATCTTGTTTCCGGATTTTGTTAGAAGCAATTCGAAAATTAACTGGCAGAGGTTCGACTTGCTGACGAGGGTTGTCTGAAACTGATAAAATACGCTGTGTTAATTACTTATAGTGAATCACTTTAATATTCGGACACTGTACTATTTTTACTTTGCCACATTGTAATTTTGTTTGATGAAGGAAAAGAAAATTAATTCTAAATTACTAAATTAATTTTAAATTATATTGTAGCGGCTCTACCTCCTACTCTCGCCGGTAGAGAGACAGTAGAACGAGACTTTCCCGCTAGTTCCTGATCCTCCTCCAGTTCTTACATATACCGCCTTCCACTACTCAGCGTTTAAGGCAGGATCCGATAGTCAGCCTTACTGACGAGTCCTCTAGCAGACCTAGGACGAAACGCTACCCCTTCCTTCTTTCCTTTTCTGTATCCCCACCACACATTCAGCAGCGGCCACAATATAATTACTAACGTTTACTAAGTATTCTATTTTAAACGAAACAATGTCTAGTTTTAACGTGACGACAATATTCGGACACCTCCGAATGTAACAATTGCGTGAGCTTGTGTGATACTTAATGCGATTGCGATGTATGTTTACAAACAGTACAGTCTGGGTAAACTGTCTCGAGCCTCGGAAAGTCAGTTGTGTTTAGATATTCGCTAAGTTCACTGGTAATAATCGGACGTAAGAGAAACACTTCGTACAACATTAACCAACTTGTCATTTTTCACAATGCAAAAGGTGAATCGTAAAGGAAAATTGCAGCAATGCTTAAAATTAGTAAAAGTACAGTGTGGGATGTTATTAAAAGATTTAAGTATGAAGATCGAATACAATCTATTCCGCAAAGAGGCCAACAAAAATTTTGAACACGCGAGATAAAAGAAAAGTTATAAGAAAAATAAAGAAAGATCCTACATTAAGTGCGCCAAAATTAGCTGCCGAATTATTAGAAGAGACTGGAAAGAAAGTGCACCCCCAAACAATACGCGGAGCATTAAAAGAATGTGGTTATAATGGACGAGTTGCTCGGAGAAAACCGTATGCGAATGAAACTAATAGAAAGAAAAGATTAAACTTTGCGAGAGAATTCGTTTTAAAAGGAGAGACGTGGTGGAACGACGTTATTTTTAGTGATGAGAGTAAATTCAAGATTTTTGGATCGGATGGGCGAAGAATGGTGTGGCGAAAGAAAAATGAAGAATTCAAAATTAGAAATACGAAGCCGACTATAAAGCACGGAGGTGGAAATGTACTTGTATGGGGATGAATCTCAACATTTGGAACGGGTGAATTAATTTTTATTGATAACATAATGGACAGAAATGTATACCTGAACATTTTAAAAAATAATTTACGTAAAAGTGCAATAAAAATGGCGATTCAGAATACATTTAACTATTATCAAGATAATGACCCCAAGCATAAGGCACGTATCGTACAGGAATATTTGCTGTATAATTGTCCAAAATTATTACAACCGTCACCTCAGTCCCCAGATCTGAATCCTATAGAGAATTTATGGGATGAACTAGACCGACGAATTAGAACAACTGCAATAACATCTAAAGAAATGTTAAAAGAACGACTGAAAGAGGAATGCAATAATATTAGTACAGAATATTTGAATAAAAATAATTTGCAATATGTCTCAACTATTAAAAGAGGTCATTCGTCAAGAAGGATATCCTACACGATATTGAATTACTTTTCGTTTGTAAAAATTAGTACAAAAACTATCAGTTTTTAAAAGTGTCCGAATATTATTGTAACGTTAAAACCAGACATTGTTTTGTTTAAAATAGAATATTTAATAAACGCTAGTAATTATATAAATAAAATATATACGTTTATTAACTAGACATTATATAGGAATGTAATTTAGAATTAATTTTTTTTTCTTTCATCGTGAACAAAATTACAATGCGACAAAGTAAAAATTTTATAGTGTCCGAATATTAAAGTTACTCACTGTAGGTCGAAATATTGTACACTCACTAAACTTATAAGACTGTTCTTTCATTTTTGTAACCTGTATAAGTTTTCCTTCAAGTTTACAGTGATTTATTTGATAGAATTGCTATTGTATCGAACTTCAAGCTAGCTAAATTCAGCATAAATATTCGAAATCACTTTTTAATTCGTACAAGACAGAAAAATGCTAAAATGTACCTCAGCAGTGCCGTCGCCATCTTGAATTTCCTCCTCTCCTTGCTCGAACCATTTCAGAAGCACGCCAGAATTGTTTACAGCGAAAGATCTCTCGGAAAACTTCTCAACCGCCGACAATAATTCAAAAAACAAACGTAATCCTTCTTTTTTCGTAGTCTCACCCGAGTTGAAACATTTCATCAAGCCGATCAGATGCACAGGTATGGTCGGAACGTATTCGAATTTCTCAAGCTTCGAATCTTCGCAAATCTTATTTAATTTCCCATCGGCTATTGCGCCACCAGTTTCCGTGTTCATGGAAAATTGTTCGGAAATTTTCCACTGGAAATGATAGGCGAACAGCAGGAAGAAGAATTCGTAGACCGGCCACAATTCGATTTCCGATAAATTCTCGTTATTTCTAATTACTTTGACATCGATTTCTTTGAGTGTTGTGATTCCTGTAACGAGATTATCCAGTTCCATCGAGCCCTCTGTGTTCTCGGCGCCGTTGTAATTATCTGAGCAAATATTAATTAACTCCCGTCTGGCTGATAGATTCTCCGCTAAAGCTAAAGTGGCTATTTTCAATCTCGTTTTCGAAACTTCGACCGCGTCCTCGTCGGTCACTTCGATTCTCCTCGAGATCGACCTTAACTTCTCGTCGAAGCTCATCGAATTTGCCGAGGAGTGCGGCGCAGGAATCGAGAGAAGCTTCTTCACTCTTTTCCGAATTTTTCGAAATTTGTCCGCGTTGATTTTCACGTTTAAATAATTCACCGAGAAATCGTTCAGCTCCGCTCGCAATTTTACATCGCACGATTCTTTCTCCAGAAGCGAGAACAATTTTCGAAACAGTTTAACCAGCCACTTGTAGTGGACTTTCAGGGACGAAGAGATCTCTCGGAGATCCAGGAACGTGCCTCGAGATCTATCGATCAATTCTATCGATCCTAGATCGTGGTATCTTCGGAACCATTTCAGAGTGTCTCGCAGTTCGACGTAGTCTGCGTCGCTGATCGACAGATGCTCGCTGTGGACGATCACGTCGATGATCTTTACTGATTCGTCGAGCAGTTTCGCGAAGTCGATGATCAGTGGCTCGTCTTTCAGGTTGCTGGTCAATTCTCCTGAAAACAATACGTAAAATGCAATTGTTTAGTCGTAGAACAAATCGAGTGCAAACATTTAAATAATTGTTGCATCTGCAGTTTAATTAAATTCTGAATCGTACAAAATTATTTACATTTATTCAAACTAATCAAATTCATAATTCCAATTTTACTAATTCATAAGATGCAACAATTTGTCAAGCATTTTAAAAAATGATTTATCTAATATAAAATGCTAAGCACATTAAAAATAATGTATTGATACACATTAATAATACAACTCGCACATTATAATTGCAAATTCAATATAATTCTAATACTAATACCGTTTTATATTTTCACATGATTTAATTAAGCTAGTTTGCCTAATACAGGGTGTCCCAATCACGTACTTCCTTAATAGGATTGCTCAGGTAATTTCGAGTAACTTTTCCCTTTGTAAAAATGTTCTCCGTGCCTCCGTTCAGGAGTTATTAGCGAAAAACGCGGACGAATTGGGGCGTGGCTACTCAGCTGCACGCGCGCTCTGATTGGCCGGCGTTTTTCGCTTATAACTCCTGAAAGGAGCCACGGAGAACATTTTCGCAAAGGGAAAAGTTACTCGAAATTACCTGAGCAATACCTATAGTGGCTTTCGCGGATGTCATCTTATATTACGATGCGCCATTTTAGTGGCTTGAGCACACTAAATTCTATTATTAATTATTACAATAAATTATTAACGTTGAAATATATGCATCATATCTTTTAGAAAAATTACAATTTAGTTATCGAAAACCTCATTTCAAAATGATTAAAGTCAAAGTATTATATGCAGCTTTCGAAAGACATATGTTTAAAAAGCAAATGAAAAGCGTTCGAGAAGCAACGCAGCGTTTACCAGAGCACACAGCAGAGGAGTATTCCTTTAAGAGCATAACGTCTTCATTTCCACCCTGTTTTCCCAGTCGACAGCCGAAAATCATCGCTCGAAAATACAAAGCAACCGACAGATTGTTCACAGCGGGACTGAGTTGGTCGAAGTTAAGAGGAAACTCCGTTCCGGAGTTCTTTTCAAACAAGATCCTCAAGTTGCTCACTTCCCCGTGCAGCATCTCGCCGAGTTTCTGGAAATCGTCGAACCCATTTTTCGACAGGATAAACGAGCTCCAAGCCCGTCGGGTTTCAACGTCGGTCATCGATGATCTTTCGTAGAACTCGAGCAGAAGTAGTTTCAGAAATTCCGTCGTGTTTGTCACCGAACGCTGCGCGAACAGAGCTTGCAGATCGATGTTCGCCGAGCCGCTACTGGAAACGTTGATGGAAAGCAAATATCATTTCCTGAACATTTTTAATGCGATCGAGAATCGTTTGAACTGCGAAAATTGGTTTAAAATCGATTTACTCTGTGGAAAGGAGAGACTCCTTTTTTTTTAATGGACGTTTCTGGGGTCTCTGAGTCAACTGATTGACATGATTTTCGCTATACAGTGGTATATAGGCGAGTATCAGATTAAAAGTCGTATCGCGATGATTGACAATCGAAAATTAACCAGATGATACGGTAAATGATGTACGTGTTCGAAATTTATTATCGAATTTAATTAATAACTAAATAAAAATTGGTGATAATAATTTGAATTTAGTTAATAACTAAATAAAAATTGTTGATAATAATTTAGCATAAACGTCGTCCGTGTTGCTTCGTTAAGTCACAATTGATTTTACAAAGTTCTCATTCGATGATCATCAATGTGCATTTCAAAAACGACTCATTGTACTACGTAAAAAAATATTGTCTTTTCTTTAAAAAATCCCAGTTTGTTGATAACATTTCATTAGAAATGTTGCACATTGTGCTTCAAAATAGCCATAACTAATTTCCTGAAAATTCTTACACGGATATTTCAAAAGCAAATGTTAAAAGCAACTGATTTGTAAAAGGTTGTTGCCTGTTTATAAAAATCCTGAGTTTATTGATTAAGTTTATTTATTATAAATTTCGCTTATAGTTCCTCAAATTAGCCACAACTAATTGCCCCAATACCCTCACCCTAAAGTTTCCAGTAGATCTCAAAAATAACCCCCACTGTTCTGTAAAAAGTTATTGCCTATTTATAAAAATCCTGAGTTTATTGATTGAGTTTATTGATTGAGTTTATTGATTATAAATTTCGCCTATAGTTCCTCAAATTAGCAACAACTAATTGCCCCAAAACTCTCGCCCTAAAGTTCCCAGTAGATCTCAAATATAACCCCCACTGTTCTGTAAAAAGTTATTGACTTTTTATAAAACCCCCCAATTTATTGATAAATAATTACACAGAATTACACAAAATATTGTCTACATTGGTTCGAAGAGGCACAATTAAATTCCCGAAACTCTCAACTTAAAATTTCCAAAGTAAATTTTAAAAGTAACCCCTGCTCTACAAAAAGTTGCCTTCTTATAAAAACCCCTAGTTTGTTGATAATAATTTTCCAGAAACATCGCTTATAGTGCCCCAAAAAAGGCCACAATTAATTTCCCAAAACTGCCACCCCAAATACTTCCCAAAGCGGATCTGAAAAGGCAAAACCACCCCCATTCCCCCGTAAAAGATTGATGTCTTTTCACGAGAAACCCCTAGTTTGTTGATAACAATTACAGAGAAATGTCGCCGAGGGTGCTTCGGAAAGCCGCAATTAATTTCTTCGAAAATTCTTACCATAGAGTCTCGAGGGTATATTTCAAAAGGAATCCCTGCTGTTCCACCATGGCCAGCATGGAGCCGTCCTTTAGACCGGAAGTGCTGAGTGTAATGGCGTCCAGATCGCAACAAAGCGTCCGATTCTTCTCGAAATTCTCTGACAAAATTTCGTCGACCTTCCTCATCGCCTCTTTCCTCGATCTATGGTCGAGGGCTCCGCAAATCTCGCGATACGAATTCCTCAGTGATATTTCAAACGGGAACCCTTTGGCGGTTTGCTGACTTGTGAACGACGCTGCTCTCTGTATCTCGTTCAATCTGAACTGTTCGTTGTTCAAAGCGTCGTCGATTTGCAACAACACATCTTGCTGCGCGACATTCTTCATGCCACATTTGTTTAACAACGATCTGAGGTCCAGGGTGCTTCGCTTTGCGCGATTCGCAGGCGACAAAATGGCGATTTCCACCCCTCTGTTTCGCATCGCTCTGAAATCATATATTAAAATATATAGAATATAAAATTGAATTATCATTGATTTGCATTAAATTTATTTAATATGATGCTTCTGGTTGTTTAATTATTTTTATTGTAAATCGTTTGACAGATTTTTACAGTAAAATTGAAAATAATGCATTGACTGATTGAAATTGTTAACATGAATTATTCAAACGAATTTTCAAATAATTCGTTAATATTCAATATTTTAGCTGGTATACATTGAAATCGCTTAAATTAAAGGTTCGCGGAGATATAGTAACCTTGAAACGTTGTTTAAATTAAGCGATTTTAGAATAATATCGAGTTTCGTTAAAATGGAATAAATGAAAAATTGAAGATTTGGAAGAATGGCGCGCCCCGGGACCACCATCGAGAAGTTAGTATTCCGAATTGGCCGGGGCAATGAAGGTTGAAATGAAAAATGATTGGAAACCAGAGAAATTGATTTAATGGTTTCCCATTACCTGGAAATTTCGCCGTAACGAGGGTTCATAGTGAGAAATAACCGGAAGTTCTTGTGGGCCCTCACAGTGAACACATTTCCGCTTTCGTCGACACCTTTCTCACCTATCGTTAAAGCACCGTTGGGCTCCAACAGTCCATTCAATCGGTCTAATATTGCTGGACTGCAGAGATTTACTTGGTCCAGCAACAGCCACGTGCCGTTTTGTAGACACTGCAACAGACAGTCGAAAATTGCGAGCAACACGTGCGCAACCTACATCCCGTTCAGAAACTGTCGAGGTTTAGCCAAGGTAATTTAGTTTGACTTCATTGAATTCGTTGGCAGAAAATTGATCAATTTCATGTTTAACACTTCGACTGCCACGTCACCAATACATACACTTAAAGAGGAAGGTTCAAGGAAGATTTTCCCGTTGGATTCATGTCGATAGCCCTAATAGTTTGGCCGGGGCACGACTTCAAAGTTTTGCTAAATATCGACGAAAATCGCTAAATATTGAAGGTAACCCCCTTCTCAATATCGCGAAAAATCGCGAAAAAATTATAGGTCTCCGATTCCTTTGTAATTTTGGGTACATGTTTCTGGACACGTAGGCAGAGTGTATGCCAAATTTTAGCTCGATCGGAATCGAATTGCGGCCGTGGCACGACTTTGAATCTTCGGGGCGATCAATGGCGAAAATGGAAAAAATGGGGTTGATAAAAGGTAGCTCCCTGAAGTCCCCTGATATGGTAGCCTAAAAAATTGGGGCTCTTCTTAAAGAGGAAGGTTCAAGGAAGATTTTCCCGTTAGATTCAAGTCGATAGCCCTAATAGTTTGGCCGGGGCACGACTTCAAAGTTTTGCTAAATATCGACGAAAATCGCTAAATACTGAAGGTAACCCCCTTCTCAATATCGCGAAAAATCTTTAGGTCTCCGATTCTTTTGTAATTTTGACTACACGTTTCTAGACGCACGGTCAGAGTGTATGGCAATTTTCAGGTCAAGGAAATTACGGAAAATGTACAGATCGGTGAAATCCGACAACCCCCAAACTGAGGCTTGTCAGTAAGGCTGACTAAGGACATCATTTAATGTTTGTTCTTTTGAAAAAACTACTGCATTAAGTGCAAATTACTAAATTGCTCTGAAAATCGCCATTTTAACTATAGTACTGCAAATTTCGAATAAATCACGGTTTTTTCTAATTGGTAAAATGTTTTAATTAAGAAAAGGAATATATTACATTCAATTCGTTGATAAATTGCCAATTCGTAGCTAAACCTCGACATTTTGCGCATAATAATAGAAATATCGAATAAAGAATTGTTTTTGGGGAAACAATAAATATTTCTCATTGTCCAGAATTTTCGAGAATTCGACGAAATTTAAGCCATTGAACGCTGCTATTATTTTTCCATTGAAACTTTTAGGAAGCACGATAAATGTTTAGTTTGAGTCCGTCGTCGGTGCAAATTTGTACAGTTTGCAAATATGTCGGGCATTCAGTTTGCAAGCTAGGGGGCAGTTCTTAACTGAAACAAAGACAATATTTACCTTGACAAGCACGCTGTCAACCCACTCGAATTTTCCGCCGGCGTTCAAACATTTGTCTTTTTCCACGGCGATCGATAGATCGGTCAGTTTTTTCTCGATCTCGTGCAGCTCCGTTTCGCGTGTCGACGCCGATGTTTTCATGGCCGACACCAGCCTCGATAATTCCTCGGCTTTACGGAGGAACAGTTTCGTTTCCGTCAACATCGTTGTCTCCGTTGTTTTCCCGTCATCTAGCAACGAAGAAGAATTGATCGTGCGAAACGTAAGCGACGAATGCGTAAAACATGTATCGTAAACATCGACGGTGCCTTCCTACGTCATTTGCATCGTCAGTATACTTCATTGCAGCTTTATTTCAATTTTTAGGCTCATAGATCATTTGTAATATAATTATCATTGATGTACCATAATATCTTTTTATTAATTGCTTCAAATTTTCTTCAGTATTTAATTTATATTTATTTATTTAATTATTATTTGTTTATTATTATTGATTGGAATCTGTGTCTGAATATTACACAATTGAATATTACATAATTGAATGTTCCACAATGACATTTTATTTTGTAATAAAAGTTAGAAAGTTTTACCAGTTGCAAATAAATAAATGGAACGTAACTTAAACGATCTGATTAAGTATTAACAACTTAAAACAACATATTAAAAACCATAAAGTGTTGATGAACAGTGAAAATGAATTAAAAATTAGCGAGTAAATTATTAAGCAAGTTAGGCAGCATATAAATCTAAAGCAGTAAATAAAAATAAATGTTTAAATGACTCCTGGATAAATGTTTGAAAATTCAAATGAAAAATAGAAAACAAATGAAAGTAAATTGTAAAGCAAAGAATGCAATGAAATGTGGAAAATATAGTAAAACAAAAATACAATAAAATATTTTAAAACTAGCACAGTAAAAAGTGCAAGAAAATATGATGGAAGTGTAAAATAAAAAATGCAATGAAATATGACAATGGACACCAAATAAACAATGCAATAACATATTACGGAAATAGAAAAATATAGAATCCAATAAAGTATGAAAGCAATTGTAAAATAAAAATGCGATGAGATAAGAAAAATATTGCAAAATAAAGAATGCAACGAGATAAGAAAAATATTGCAAAATAAAGAATGCAATGAGATATAAAGAAAATTATAAAATAAGAAAAGCAATGGTACATGAAAAAAAAAAAATGGTAAAATACAAAATGCATGGGGAAACGAAGAAACCGGTGAAATGAGAAATGCAATGAGACATGAAAGAAAAACTGGTAAAACAAAGAGTGCAATAAAATGTTTGAAAAATCGTAAAATGGAGGAGCAGTGAAATGAAAATGCAACAATAAAATGAAAATGCAAGTGAACGTGAAAAATTTCGTTTCGGCGAGTGAAATAAATTTTTTCACGTGAATACGGAAGTGAATTCGGCAGTGGAGAAAGTAATTTTAGGGCTGACTGAGCAGACAACAAAGTACCTTTCGACAAATGTCGAATGTTTTCGAGAAGAGCATGGTAATGGGACACCTGATCCAAATTCTCTTTCCGCAGTCGCGTTCTCAGGGTTTCGATTAACAGTGTCTCCGTGTGCTCGAGCAATTCCTCCAAGTGTCGATCGTAATCCGTCTGTAACATAAAAAGGTTGTAAAAAACGTTAATTCGATTCCTGTCCGGGAATGGCTCTATTTGTTACTGTTTCCTGCGACAGGTGTTCAAAACCGGCGAACAAGGCTGCCGGCAGCAGACTCTTTGAACACGTTTCCACACTTTCCATCGTTGACAGTTTTCTCATTTTCTCGTTGAAACATTTCTTTTTTTTTTTTTACAAAACCATACGTTCCCCGATGGAAACACTATAATTTTTATGGACAGCTCTATTCATTTATCATCGACGATATTACGCGGTTATTAATTATTGTTTAATCGTTTGTTACCTAGACACCTCATTTTTAAACTTACATAAAACTGTATTAATTCAATATACCTTTACAAATATACTTTGGCAATTTTTATAAATAATTTTGTACATTTCCAGGAAACAACAAAATTTTTATATTTTTGTATGGTCATTTTTACACATTTTCAGAGAGGAATTATATTTCTAGATTCTTGCATTATGGTTTTACAGAAGAAATAAATTTTCTGTGTAACCAGTTCACAGAAGAACTATTTTTATAGTTTATATTATAATTTTAGAAAAGAAAGAAATTCTATTTTTGTATATTTTTAGGAAAGTATTAGATTGTATATTTGTATTTAAAAACTGTTGCATATTTATATTTTTATGTAGCCATTTGTTGTTTGAAATTTTTTACAGCAAGCATTAGATTTGAATAATTTGTTAATAGCACTTTCAAGCATTCATTTTTTCAATGTTCTAATTATTTGTAAGACTTTGACTATCAAACCTAATTCTCCCACTGAATCGTACGATTATGACGCGAGCCATAAACTTGATTGCAGAACTTCTAAATTTCGTCGAATGATGGCACCGCATCGTGTCCAACCACTATTTACGAAAGCCATAAATGCCCAAGCATTCGCAGTTTCGCAGTTACTGTAAACACACAATGGCCAGAATAAAAGCCATCAGCTGTGCCAATAAAACTCTTACCAACACGCATCATTATAATTAATTACGAAACGGGTTAACACAGATTTCAACATAGTAGAGTTGCACTAAATTGCAATGGCTCACAGACTAGCGTTAAATGTTGTTTTCAGCGTCTTTTAGGATCTCCTTATAAGGGAAGATTTCCAAGGTGCTTTGAAGCAACTTTTTCCTTTGCGAAAATTTTCTCCGTGGCTTTGTTCAAGAGTTATCAACAAAAAATGTGGACCAATAAGCGCGCGCCTAGGGTGGGCGGACTCCACGCCGGCCAACGTCAACGCCACGCCCAGTAAGATCAACCGCGTTCCCATTGGTTCGCGTTTTTCTGTGATAACTCGAAAAGGAAGCGACGGCGGAAATTTTTCCAAAGGAAAAAGTTGCTCTGAATGACATCAGGAACCTTCCTCTCCAAGGAAACATGATCGAGAATTAGCTAATTATTACGGTTCGTCTCGAAGAATGTTAAACAAAATACAATTGGACAATTTACAAAACTGTGCACTAATTCGTAAGAAAATAATGTTTATGTAAAATTCAATTAACATTCATTATTTATTAATATTACACTGTGACTAATCCACTAATATTGTATAATAACAATAATAGTAATTTAATCATAAATTCGTTGAATATTAACGGTTTCCATATAAGGTGATTAACATTAAATAAATGCACGTTTAATTCGCCGAAGGTATAGTAATCGAATTTACATTTACAGACGATAAATAAATTCGCAGAAAATATAAATTAACTAGCCTGCTACGGAATAATTAGGTTTCGAAAGAAATGTTAATTACGTGTTCGATCGAAGCACGTTAACCGCTACGATTGAACAATTAATAATTTACAAAATGCGCGAAACGTCGCAGGGAAATGATTTTGCGAACTGTTAAGGTTGAGCAAACGAAACGAATGTTTTAGTTAACAGGACACGACAATTGTTGCATTAATTTGCCGTTCAATGACTCGTAATAATGGCTGGTTGAGGTCGGACCAATTCGAGAGGAAATGTTGTCCACAAGCTATAGATGAAAGAGATGCGGTCTCCGCATTGCCGTAGAAAATCAATCGCAGAGAAGGAAAAGGGCGGAAAGTATGGGGTTTAACATGCTGAACTTAATCTGTCATCTTTAATTCATCGGTCTCGTCGAAACAACTCTCACTGTCAATATATACATATTTAATACTTCCCTCCTCTCTGTAGCCGGTTACACAATGACAACCATAAACTTGCTCACCGAAGCATCGAAACTCCATTTTCTTTCTGTCCTGAATTTCTATCGAGTTTCTTTTTTAACAAGATGCATAATAAATGCATTATAAACGCATTGGTCGTATTATGTCAATTTATTCGAAGCAAGGATTAATTTTTATTGGAAATATTTTTCGTTACTTTATTGTTATTATTTATTGATGAAAATGTTATTCTTCCATTTTATAGATTGTTTATTGCAGCATTTGCAATAAGAAATTTTATCGAAATAGTAGCATAATTTAATTAAAATTGTTTTGTTGCAAATTTGTTTATTATGATACTGCAAGGTTGTTGCTGTAGCTTGAAGGCAAGTTTAGACGATAAAAATTGTGTGAATATTATTTGTGAATTCGTAAAAAATTAAAAGTTTGTCAGAAAATATTGTGCTTTGCTTCGAGATAATTTTTAAACAAAGTCTCGAAGAAAATTAATAAATGTACTAAATAAAGCACAGGTTTAGCTTAATTAATATTATTGACTATAGCATAATGAAATCAGTGAAGTAATTTTAGACTTTGTATTTTTAATTGTAACACGAGGAATAATTTAAATATTCACGATTTTTAATTTTCTCTAATTTATTTCTATAAATTACCACGCGGACAAGTCAATTTGCATAAACACGAGCATTGCATTTCCAGATACTATAGAATACAATAAATCAGGATAACGTCATAGTCTGAGCCTGATAAATGAGATTCTTAACAAGACTCCTTCAAACAATCCGAGATTTATTAACATTAATATTGCCAGATTTGTTGCTCGACTCTTTTCCCCGATCAGCAATTTAATTTAGTGGAACTCTAGTACACTGTATTCATGCTTGTACAATACAGAATTGAACGATAAGCTATTAATAATAATTGTATAAATAATAAAATTATAAATAATAATTAGAAATTGTTAATATTTTAATAATAAGCCTACGTTTTAGGTACAGTTTCACCACGAACATGATTTATTCAACAACACCTTAGTCTGAGGTAAATAATTCATACGTAAATGTTGCATATTCATGGAATATGCATCTTTAATTAACATCTGTTAATTATTCTTGCTTGTCCTTATTTGGTTATCATCGATCAATCCTCTTGTCGTCAATTTTACTTGTTTTCATTCGTTCGTTATTTAATGATAATATTTTTAACTTTATTTACGTTTGCTCATTCGTTAATCAATTATTATTATTGATTTTATTTAATCATTGTCAATCAGTAATTTTCATTTTCTCAGCATTAATTTGTTGTTCTTATTTGTTCTATAATTTCAGGATTATTTATTCGTTGCCATTAACAGAATATGTTCTTTGATATACAATGATAGTTTTAATTAATCAATGATAATTAAATTGCAGATTAACATATTATCCATTTTCTTGCAGAAAATTATGAATTAAGAAAATCGAATTACGTTTTATTTTGGGAAATTAAGCACTAACAAATTCGAATCTCATTTTCGTTGGGAAATTATGGACCAAGAAAATCGTATAAGGTTTTCTTTTGGGAAATTAAGTACTAAGAAAATCTAATCACATTTTTAAGGAATGTAATGTAATTTTTTTTTGGGAAATTAATCACAAGAAAATCTAATCACATTTTTCTATTCTTTCCAGGGAATTTTTTGACGCCTAAGAAAATCTAGTCACGTTTCCCTATTGCTTCTAGGTAATTTTGAACGCCTAGGAAAATCTACTCCCATTTTTCTTCTTCGTCTAAAAAATTATAGACGACAAAGAAAATCTACTCCCATTTTTCTATACCATCCAGGGAATTTATTAACGCCTAAGAAAATCTAGTCACGTTTCCCTATTGCTTCTAGGTAATTTTGAACGCCTAGGAAAATCTACTCCCATTTTTCTTCTTCGT
>CM052084.1:7182607-7193415 GCA_028453745.1 Agapostemon virescens
CGACGTCGAAGAGTCGACAGCTCTAAAAGAAAATGGCGGACGAATGTCTCCATCGTTTTCCAGGCGCCTTGTTTTAAAATTAATTTACATCGAACAACTGTAAATTATTTTAATACCTCCGTGGTGTCCCGCGACATCGCACAAAATATCCGCCAAATTTCCCACGGAATTTCCAACCGGACTATCCCCTCGAAAACAAGTTCGGCGAGACTCACCAAAAACCCGAGGAACTTTGCATGCAAGCTCGCGATCTATTTATCACTCGCCGCAGCACCGGCGGATCCGAACAAAACAAACGGCACCGTTCCAATTCCACCGGAAATAAAAGAAACGTGTCCCGATCGCTCTAAACAGGGATCACCCTTTAATGACCCCCGGGCATGTCAACTGTTTGTCGTTTTTGTTCGAACGCCGCGGGGTATGGCAAGAAACGGTCGACCATCTTGTGGCGGGAGAAACCGGTGGCCCAGACGGAATCGCATTCGGGACGAGATTTCATTCTTTCTAATTTGTCCGTTCGCCCTGGTAAGACTGAAAGGCGGCTTCGTCCTCGTTAAATGCTAAAAGGGCTGCCCCGCGTGCCTCGCGGCCGTCGAATATAGAATTTGTCATTAAAATAATTCAAAGGGACAGAAGCGGCCCAAGCCTCTTGGAACAGTCGAACACGGGCTCGTTAACGTCTCTGCGAGCTCTCCATTCGATATTGTTGCTGTGGACATTAATAAAAGTAGGCGAGATTGCGAGAGCGGCTCACGAAAATTCTTTCGTTCGACTTCGTCCAATTTTCTGCGGCCAATGAGGGACTTGACGCGCGACACTTTGAAATTGTTCTTATTAACCCTTTGCGTACAAACCAGTACAAATTAGTAGAAACACGATACAGTTTGGATCAGATTTACTCATTTAACCTACGATAGTGTAAAAGATACTGACAGTTCGCATAATCGAGGATCTACTACAATCGTGAACTAAACAGCCAAATGTATTCCGAATGGTGTCGTGTTTGTACTCGTTCGAATCGGGAAAGCCTCGCGAATGTCTCAGTCACAGTTTCAACAAACAAAAGAAAAAATTGAAAATCGTAAAAGACTTATATACAGGGTGTCCCACGCAACTGGAACAGGCTGTACCTTCTAAATGGTTGAGAATAGAAGAAAATGTTATAAGTAGAAGTTAAATGGTATCAGACGGTGCATAATATGCAACTAATTTTATGCACTTTTGTGCATCGGTGCATCAGAAAAATGCAACTCCATATTTTTTAAAAATAGAAACCTATATTTTTGACTGCACCAATCGATGCAGTTTCTTGTGCTCTACATAAAAGTACTAACATACTTATGCCCTAAACTTATTCGTTAAGAAAGTTATCGAAGCTAAAAGTTCTCTGAATTATTTCGGCCTCTCGGCAAGTGTTCCGGAGTACCTACGTTATGCTCCATTACAATGTTTGTAATTCACAGAACTTTTAGCTTCGATAACTTCTTAACGAATAAGTTTAGGGCATAAGTATGTTAGTACTTTTATGTAGAGCACAAGAAACTGCATCGATTGGTGCAGTCAAAAATATAGGTTTCTATTTAAAAAAAATATGCAGTTGCATTTTTTTTTTGCATATTATGCACCGTCTGATACCATTTAACTTCTACTTATAACATTTTCTTCTATTCTCAACCATTTAGGAGGTACAGCCTGTTCCAGTTGCGTGGGACACCCTGTATAATATTTTGAGCCGAGGAACAACTTGTACAACGCGAATCGCACTCGAAGAACAGGAAACTCTGTCGCTGCAATCAATTTTGTAGGCTCGGCGGTTTTCGATAGAAAAATACATTTCCTTCGGTCTGATTGTTTCGATGGTGGGATAAGAGGGAGGGACGGGGAGGCGTGACGAGTAATGAATTAGAACCGGGAGTGCCGGCGTAAATTTAGAGCCTGAAATATTCATGCGGGCTCCGAGGCAAGCCTGAAAAGTTAAACGTGAGTGTGCGGCAGGTATTTCGCCCGAGAAACGGCATCCGGGACGTCTTATTATTGGATTCGGTGCTCGACAATCATCGAACAGGCACGAATAAAAAATAATCAAGCTGGCCAGGAGCTGGTCCGAAAGAAAAATAAAATAATGAAACCCGTCCGCCACGGAATTTTACATTTGCATTGGAAAAATTTTTCGCGCCCAGCGGATCTGCTTTCCCGAACTGCCCTGCGGATCGATGTTTCCGTAACTGTACAAGACGCTCCGCCGTCTTTCCATTCATGTCCGTGCGCTCTCCCGGGACGCGGTTACGACCCATTAACTCTTTGCGCTCGAAGCTCTTTCGACATCCAAAACCGAGGCACTTCTTCGGATCCAGATTATTCTTATTTTGCAATGATTTATTTCCTTCTATGCAAATCGAATAGTTTCCTTGCGATAGTTCGCCTTTTTTGGACGAGGTTTTTTGAAAATTTTCTACAGACAGCTAAATCTTGTAGTAAAGATTTAAGTTCTCAGGGAAAATAATAAATAAATATAATTTAATTATATTTTTTGCAACTTTTAATATTATATGTCCTCGATGTGACGACATTCGTCTTAAAATTAAATTTTTATTAAATTTTTATCGATTACTCAAGTATTTTTTTACAATTAAAGTGGGGAAATGTTTATTAGTGCTTCAGAGTCGCCATTCGAGTGCTATGAATTGATATGAGGGCACAATACTATCTTTTATTACTATACTATTTTTTACAGATCAAAAATACACGAATGATTTTTTTCTAACAGCAATATTTATTAATATAATGTATTTTAAATCAAACCACATTTTCATTGCTCTCATTAATATTGTTACATTTAGAGAAAAAATAAAAATTTTGTACATAAACGTTGACAAATGTCAAATTTAATGTTTTATTGCAAATCTGTTTGTTTAATAACATTATTTAACCGTTTGGCTTGTTATCAATTTTTATTAAATGTATTAAATGTTAAATGCAGACGATTGGATGTTTTAACTGTTACTGCAAAGGAGAACATTTGTTGGACTTTGTTGTTTAAACATTATATCTTTGTTAAACTTTTAGGAATATCCCCCTGACAGTTTTCTGATTGAAACGAGCCCAAGCACGATACAATTCGTTTCGCGTTTGCTCCTTAAATCCACGATTTAGTGGAACCTCTCTTATCCGAACTGCCAGAGAAGTATTACTAACTTCTAGATTTACTCGAGTGAATATGCTTTAATTGCATCGTGGTTCGGCTCATTTTAACCGGGAAAATGTCAGGCAAATGTTGGTTCAGATTTCATGCAGAAATATTTGAAAACCAGACAATTATTTATAAAAAAAAAAAAACAGATATACTAAATACGAGCAAATTTTAACGACTACAGTAAAATCTCGCTAAAATTCGTAAGAATCAGTAAAGGTAACGTATGTTCTGCTACCATATTTAAAATTATAATAAATTGTTAATACTTTTTAGAAAAATTATGAAAACATTATAACCTACTTGGCAGACGCATTTCGTATTCGTTTCACACGTCTGCGAAAATTCCACGGTATAAAAATTTAATAAACAGTCCCCTGTAAAGCTGTAGCCGTTAACTAGCAATGAATTTCGTTCATTAGTTCATTAAGAGTTTTATCAGTTGATGAGGACGCCGCAGCGCCCGTAAAAAGACTGGCCTGCTTAAAAAAACATCACTCGTGGCCTGAATTCTGCATTAGAATTGCAAAGTTCCGCCGCGCGGCGGGAACTTTGAAATTAGTGGCACGGAAACAACTGTTTGTGATTGTTTGGCGAAGACTCTTCAACAAGCTTAACTTTTTTTCTTTTTTTTGAGCCACCGTCGGGTCGCGATCGTCGACGAACGAGTGTTTCCAAGCGATGAGTACGACGGATCTCATTTCCCGAACGATTTCGTGACGTCCCGGTAATAATACCGCGACTGATAGCCCCGTATCGCTTTCACGAGGCTGCAGACGTTGAAATCGCGCGATCTCGGAAATGATCGAGCTCCTCGAACAGGGTGATACCTGAGGATATTCCCAGAAATTTTCTCCTTTACCAATTCGCGATGCGACGCTTCGTTTCCGAGTTATCAGCGAAAAACACGGGCCAATCAGAGCGCGGCGAGGGCTGACGTCATCCCAACCACGCCCAGACTCGGGAAACATGGCGGCTCGACTCTGGAAGCAACGCGACCTTTTTTGTTAATATCTCGAAAACGAAGCCACGCAGGACATTTTCGCAAAGGAAAAAGTTTCTTCAGATTGCAAGGAACTTCATAATTTTGGCACGATTTGCATACACGGTGTCTACGAATTGCGGCTCCATTCTAAATTGCATAACCCAACTTACAATTCCACTGAATCATTTCAATAAATTAATAAATGAAAATCAATGCGAAGCACTCATACTCAACAAGTTAATTTCTAATGGAGACTTTCCTTGACTTAAGTAACTCGACAATTTTTGGGACACCGTGTATATTTAGCTCTACTTCTAGACACATTACTCTTCTGCTAAATCTAATATAACAGCTGTTCGCTTTATTTAATTTAATCACTAGAAGCTGTGCAGCAAGATCCACTCAAGATTAAAATTGGATAGTATACAGGGTGTTTGAAAAATGTTCGAGTTTATTAAACTGGCGGATTCCTGGAGCCATTCCAAGAAACTTTTTCCTTTACGAGAATGTTGTACGTGGCTTCGTTTCAGAGTTATCAACGAAAAACACCAGCTAATCAAAGCGCGACTGCAGATGACGCACTCCGGCTTGGCCAATGACGACGTTACGGTCAACGCAACGGGGGCGGCACTCGTCGCAGTAGCCGCTCTGCGATTGGTCCACGTTTTTCGTTAATAACTCAAAAACGAAGCCACGTACGACATTATCGCAAAGGAAAAAGTCTTTCAGAACAACCTCAGGAATCCCTCTACTGAATAAATTATAATATTCATAAAATAAAATTCATTTGCTTCCAGTAAGCAAGTAAAAATGAATTACAGGTATTTTTTTTGCAAAATAAAAACTTTGGGCATCGATTACGATAATCAGAAAGTGACTGTAAATTTGATTCTACTTTCAGGTGAAAGAAAAACGCACTTTTCGGTGAAATAAATATTTTGGGCATCAATTAGTCTATGCAGAATAATTAGTAAGAATTAGTTCGTCCTCTTAAAAATTGTAACGGCTTTAACAGTGTTCCCGAAATGTTCTGTTTTCGCAGTTTCGGGGTTTTATCGCGTAAGCTCCCGCCGCAAACGCATAAACACGCGGTCGAGTTACAGCGAATGAAATTCTACGGTTTAACAGATGGCTTCCTGACGTTTCGACAATAATTTTGCAGCTGATGGAACTATTCGAAATGTAATCGGTCGGGAATGAGCGCAACATAAACGTGTTTATGAAGTTGCCGCGCACCGTGTTCCGGAGTTTCGCAGGCAAGTGGGTTAAACTTCTGGCCAAAGTCGAACTAATAAGATTCGCGCGATGCTAAATGATATTTCGGATTACTCTTTGCTAAGACTGCGTAATCGTCCGGGTACACGAGGCCGAATCGCTAAACCACCGGCCGCGAAAATAATTACATTAAATTCCGGGCGAAAGAAACTTCCAGCAAGTTTCTTAACTCTTTGCTCGAGGAACTGCCGCCGCTGTTTCTCAGATTTTGCCTAATGAATTTCGAGTCACGCTACCCGTAAAACACATGTCTGAACTTCAGGGCGCAGTTCCGTATCGAAACCCGGGTCGAAATGTCGTTTTGATCGCGTACAAACAAGATGCATCGATAGTTCTCCGTTGTTGTTAAACAAAAAAAGAGGTACAACTATTTTGTTCTTAACTATTTATTCGTGAAACGTTTATCAACGCATAGCTGACACTTCTCCGGTTAAAACGATGCCAAACACGATGGATTTTGGCTTATATTTAACCGAGTAATCCGCGATATAGTGGAACCTCTCTTATCCGAACTGTCAGTGGAGTTTCACTAAATTGTAGATTTACTCGAGCGAATACGAAGCAATTGCGTCGTTCTTGGGCTCATTTTCTGCAGAAAAAGCTGAGGAATGTATTACCAAACGATCCAGAAGGAAATTATGAAAATCGAAGGAGCTATTGTTATTAATTGTTATTAAAAATTTCTGAAGAAGCAGAAAGGTGGCCAAGCGAAATGCTTGTTCGTTTGCGTAAACAATGAAAAATAAATTCTGTCCGTCTGTCGACATTTCCGACGGTTATTAACGTAGAAGATAGACAAAATGGCGGACTATTAGCGAGGCAGCTAATAAAGGGTTGTCAAAATGGAAACTGAGAAGTATACCGGCGCGATTTATGAATGAGTCGGTTGCAATTGGGCCGGGCAATAAAATCCGTAGGAACGAGGGACGCTGTGAAGGACAAAGGAATTTATCAACGCGCCGTTAACGAAACGGAAGGGAAAGAGTGATCTCGTGTGTAGAGGTGTTACACGGTGTACATCGGCGGGTGGCACGCGAACCTGAGAGGAAAAAAAAATATATTTCGGAGAGAAGAGGCGGCCGAAAATTTACCGCGGAACAATGGGCAGGCTGGCAATTAAGAACAGCGAGAGATAGAGGAGTGGGGGAGAGAGGATATATTTATGTTCGGCAATTTATCGGCGGATTATCGCCGGTCGGAAACGTAACGACCGATCGCTGGACATATTTACGCAGGGAAATTCGCATTTCGTAGCGGGGCCATCTGCTTCGTATATCAAAAATATACTACTAATGTTACATTAAAGTTCCATCGATTTCCTTGGGCCGGCTGTTGTCACGAATTATGGTCGCGCGACATGCCGAACAGAATGATTTCGAATAAATTTTTAACGAAAATTCATTGCTGCGAATTCGCATCGAACACTATTCTCTTCTTCTGGTTTAATCGTACAAATTTTTCGGTAATTTTTATATAATTGTTAATTTTTAATAATTTTATTTAAAATCCTGTTGAAAAAAAATTATTTCATCTATGAACATTTTGTCCGAATATTTATTTATTTATTTATAAATGTTGCTTGTAAAAGTGTTTAATTGTTAAGTAATTTTCGGTACACAGCCCCTTGGAATTACTATAATAAATGTATTCGTTTCTCTTCGTTTTCTGTTGGAGAGCATAGGGAGTTTTTATTCCAGCAAAGTTCGCCATTGCTTTGCAGCAGTTTTTAATAAATAACATTCGCGTTTTTAATTGTTCTCGACTGAAGCTTCCATCAAAACGTTCCTCACGTCTTCCTGAATAAGATGAGTCCACGCACGGTATAATTGCATCTGACATACTCAAGAAAATCCATGATTCAGTAGAACTCGACTGGCAGTTCGGATAAGAGAGGTTCCACTGTACCGTGGATTACTCGAGCATATAATAACCTAGTGCTATCGAGCTTGGTATCGTTTTAAAGCGCAAAGTGCCAGGAACGAGGCTCTGCATGTTTCACGAAGAAATAATTATAAACAAAAACGTTATATGTTTATTTATATTTATTCCCTTTCGATAGGAAACTAGATCAAACAAATTGACACACTTTAGACGAGAAAATTCACAATTTGGATCACGTGTACTCGTTCGATCCACGATTTAGTAGAATTACAAAGAACGAGAGAAGAAAGTGGGAAGCCGACCGAAAGAAAATGGCGTCTCAACGAGGCGTCTCTACGAGGCTAGATTCTACCTTATCGGAACGAAGTTGTTAGGCGAGTAGAATTTGTTTGTCACGTGGAGCGTGAACTCGTTGCTCGAGGTAGAACGTGCAAGACTTAATTAATTCTCCACGTTCGGGTTTCCGTTTCCGGTCCTCCATTTTGCTTTGCTGGTTGCGCGGCAGTGCTCGCGCTTCTCAATTTTACGCATCGCAGGCTTTTCTTCTGGCATTCGCCGGCCTTCTCTTTTTCACCACAATTTGCGTTTTCCCCACGGGAAAAGCTCTTTCTCTTTCACCGGGACACCGTTAAATATTTGTCTGATACATCCAACTTACAACGGACCTTCTTCGGGTTCTCCTTGAACTTCCGCCTGGAAGGTGGGAGACTCGCTGCAATTAATATTGTAGCTTTGTTCGGGATCGCGAAAAAGATTTTCCGGCTGCTTAGTGCTCCTCGAGTAATCGGCAAACATCCTTAATTTGTTTATTATTCGACTCGGTGCTTCCAACGGAAACGATTCATAAGACTGCAATTTTATTTCTGTCTGCCTTCCGGCACGTAAGTAACAAACCGGAATATAGAAATTTTATTCGCTCATTGGTGGCTATACATTTTAACAAATTCTCTGACAATTTGTTGATGCTTCCCCTTTTGAGGCAAGCCAGTAATTTTTGTACATTTTCGTAAGATGCAAATTAATTTGCAAAGAAAATGGCGTCATTGACGCGGTTTAATGATAACTATATTAATAATTGAAGCAACGTATGGGGAAATTCCGGTTTCATATTTACAGATACTGTAGACTTGCACAATTTTTTAATTTATAGTGTATATTATTTATTTATTTATTGATCCTTTACTCTGAATCGTTAATTACATATAGAAGAGAATAATTAATTGTTGTAATATAATTTTAGTTAACAATTTAGCCAATAATAATTATAATAAGATAAAATGTGCAATATTTACATAATTAAATGTCTTCGCCATTTTGGTTCTGCTGACACGATCCATCAATGTAATATTTATACCATTGGGAAATTTATGCGAGTCTCTAAGAATAATATTAATTGTAGATATTTCTTTAACAATTTGTAATTTTGCAATTTTAAAATTAAAATAGACAAGTTTGTTTTCTAAATAAGTTTGTTAGAAACTGCATATAAAAATGATGACTTTTAGCGATAGTATTTGATTTGTGCGAATGGTGTTAGTGATTGAAATTGTTATTAAATTTGTCTATTAATGTTTAATCTGTTCGTTGATTTTCCTAAACAACGTGTTAGCCTCTCACACGCTTCGCTTCGTTAATTATACAAATATTAATACACGTCTCGGTGTTGATTAGTCTTAAGCATTAATTAACCTGGTCTCTAGCCACACCTGTTACTTCCCTTAATTTATTTATCATAAGTCGCCCCGTGCTCGCTTCAAAATTCATCTGAACGGTCGTTTGGAAACTGTGACAATATTGCATATGCGGTTCAACAATTATGTTAAATTTCTAATGCACGCTAGGTGTTTGATCCAAAATTTACAAAATTTATTTACTTATTCATAAAGTACATTTATAAAATACGTTTGTACATTTATAAAGTATATTTGTACATTTATGAAACAAATTTCTACATTTATGAAACAAATTTCTACATTTATGAAACATGTATTGTACAATTATTATAAAATAAATTTATATGTGTATGAAATATGTTTGCATATTTACAGAATACATTTATATATTTATCAAATAAATTTCTACATTTATGAAACATATTTGTATATTCAGAAAATAAATTTGCATATCCGAAAAATACTTTTAAAATAAAGTTACATATTCTATTGGTATAAATAAATGCACAATATAAACTAAAAATTTTAATACATCGCAACATATTAAAGTCAAAATAATATAATATATAATTATCTTAAATTAATATTATTACGATACATAATTCATAGTTGAATTGAATTGATTTGAGTTACTCTGTATCTCCAGTTCTATTATATTTATTTACTAAAAAATTACATGGCAAGATGACCAAGGTATTTTTTTTTTAACGTCACTGGCAAAAAAATTATTAGAAACACTAACCAACTAGAAACGATAAATTTATCAAGAATATCTGTCACTGCGATCGAAATCCACAATGTTTACAAGGGATGGGGAGTATTGCTCATCCTTGAGTATCCTTGTGCAGCGCTTCGCGTCGTAATAAATATTGGTCTCATGAGACCATTCTGTCAGTTGGGCCGGGGCTTCCGGCGGGAGCGGTCGAGCTCCGTCAACGGGGTCCTACCTTGGGTCCAGCAGTGGTCCCCGGAGCCTCAGATGACCGTTGAGGACCACTGATGACCACTGATGACCACTGATGACCACTGATGACCACTGATGACCACTGATGACCATTGCTGACCAATACTGACCATTGCTGACCAATGCTGACCAGTGTCCTGTTTCCAGTTCGGTGAGTCTTTTTAAACCTTGCTTAACTTTCTACTATTTTTTTTCAATTGTCAATGTATATATTGCTTTATTTCACTTGTTATTGTGTAACAAATGTGTAAAATGGGGGAGGGGGTGTTGCACTCGTGTGCAGGGTTAGGTTGGCTCTCGTAAGCTAAGGATTAACTTCATTGATTCGTCATCACCATCGTTGGTTTATCACCATCATAATTGTTGGTTTAACATAGTTGGTTGATCATCACAGTTGGTTTAAAATCGTTGGTTTATCACGATCATAATTATTGGTTTAACATCGTATAGCTCATCATCCATGTTGGTTGTTGTTGGTGTATAATCGTTGGTTTATCATCATCATAATTGTTGGTTCAACATAGTTGGTTGATCATCATAGTTGGTTTATCATGATCACAATTATTGGTTTAACATCGTACAGCTCATCATCAATGTTTGTAGTTGTTGGTTTGTAATCATTTATTTAAAATCGTTGGTTTATCATCATCATCATAATTGTTGGTTTAACATAGTTGGTTGATCATCATAGTTGGTTTAAAATCGTTGGTTTATCACGATCATAATTATTGGTTTAACATCGTATAGCTCATCATCAATGTTTGTAGTTGTTGGTTTGTAATCATTTATTTAAAATCGTTGGTTTATCATCATCATCATAATTGTTGGTTTAACATAGTT
>CM052084.1:7193425-7211994 GCA_028453745.1 Agapostemon virescens
AGTATAGCTCATCATCAATGTTGGTTGTTGTTGGTGTATAATCGTTGGTTTATCATCAATATAATTGTTGGTTTAACATAGTTAGTTGATCATCATAGTTAGTTTAAAATCGTTGCTTCATCCTCATTGCTGTTGTATCATCATTGCTGGTATATAATCTTTCACTGTATGATCTTTGGTTCAACATTTTTGCTGCTTCATCATCATTATTCTTGATGTACCATCATTTACTTCATCGGGGAACCAAGATGGCGCATCAAGCAAAGACGACGCGCAAACAGAAGATTGAAGATTAACTTAGAAGAAGATTAAATCTTAATTTACTTTTAAGGCACAGAGCAATAAAAGCTCGCCTCGCGCGCGTTAGTAATTAAAATAATTAACCATTAAGATTATTAGTTTGTAAGAATTGTAAATCATCCTTGTAAGAAAGCGAGGCAGAAGGAATCTTGAGTGCCTTCTGGCTTCCTTTCGGGTCTCTTGTGAAGCAACCTCCTCGTGGTGAGACCTGGGCAATCGGTATTACTCGCTATCTCTAAGATACTATACCTCGTAGTAGCATAATATCTTAAAGATAGTGAATACTATCGAGCTAATAGCTTCACACTTAGAATTGTCTAATAATGTTCCACCGTGGAAACAATCTCAGCGATCCGTAGAACAATTTTCAAAATGATTAATTCCGTTTCGCTCAAAGTTCGCGTTACCAGGCTTCCATTATAGTCGTTAAATATTACAAGCAATGTTCGTAAGCATTAAAACTTTCTTCACGAACACGGGCAGCGTAAGAAACGATCATAAATTGAACACATATGCCAGAGTGCAGTTCATGGTCGTCTGTAATCCGCGATCGAGGGCAGAACGCCCTTTTTCCTCGACGCAGAGGAAACTTTTGCCCTGGCGTTCATTTACTTTCGGTACTTCGAGATATTTCTCCATGTTTAAAAATAAGTTCCTACATTAACCCTTTGCTCTACTACAACGAGTCAGACTCGCAGATATTCTAAATTTGTACGTCCTCAATTTTCTTTAAACCGAAATAAAATTGTATTTAATTATTGTTCTTTATTTTTAATTATTTAATTATTATTATCGTTCTTTGGAGGACAGAGACAGTCTAGTAAAAGTGTTATTATAGAATAAATTGTAGGGCAAAGGGTCAATCCTTAAGGCTCGGAATCTGAGGTCTCTGAAGCGACACTAAACATACTGTTATTTAAAATAATTTTTAGATCGCTATGTTTGCTTTTGAGAAGTCGGTAAGAATTGAAATGTTACACTTACGAAGGATAGTAATAACTTTTATATTCACGAAAGGAAATTAACTATGTACAATGGAACTGTTTTAGGTGAAAAATATGTTTCGATTTTGGGAATAAAATTGCTTCGAGTGCTAAGGGTTAATTCGTTGCAGTCAATTTAATTGATATCTGAAGAATGCAAGAGGGTTGAAGAACACAAGAGGGTTCAAGAATATGTCATACATTTCAGGTTTTCAATTTTGACTTCTTTAAATAAATTACATTAATTTATGGACTACCATGACAGCCATGTATATAACAGAGTTATTCGTCCAATGTTTAAAAATAAATTTGCAAGTTAATATATTCGTTACAGTATTTAATTTATGTCTGAAGAATGCAAGAGGGTTGAAGAATATGTCATACATTTCAAGTTTTCAAATCTTACTTCTTTAAATAAATTACATTGATTTATGGACAGCCATGACATCTATATATATAACAGAGTTATTCGTCCAATGTTTAAAAATAAATTTGCAAGTTAATATATTCGTTGCACTATTTAATTGATGTCTGAAGAACGCAAGAGGGTTGATAAATGTATCGTACATTTCAAGTTTTCAATTTTTACTTTTTTAAATAAATTGCATTAATTTATGGACTACCATGACACCCATATATAACAAAGTTATTCGTCCAATGTTTAAAAATAAATTTGCAAGTTAATATATTCGCTGCAGTATTTAATTGATGTCTGAAGAACGCAAGAGGGTTGAAGAATATGCCATACATTTCAAGTTCTCAATTGTTGCTCTAATAAATAACATTGATTTTATAGAACTTTTGAGTTTGTTGGCCAGGCAGCTGAAGTGCTAATGAATCGGAGACTGTGAAGTCAGTGTCCCGAGGCCGAATTAACCTAGCCGATTAATTCCAGCCGGATCGCGACAGAAATTGCGGAGAAATTGATTTACATCCGTTTCCACCGCGTATCGAATTTCAATGTTCAATATTAGTCCAAGAATTCTCGGCGTTGGCTTTGATCGCCTCGCGAATCATAGTAGTGGACGATCGTTTTCGCGAGCCTTTAATTAATGCAGCCATTAGTCGATTTTCCTCCTCTTCGTCTTCCCCTCCCCCCAGACAACCCCCCTGGGTCTTCCGAAGGTGCCAAAAGAATTTCTCATTTTGCTAAACATTCTAAGAATGCCCTCCGTTGATCCTCTTCATCGAGGGTTGTCAACCTCGAGTGCAGAATCATTTTTGTCGCGGGAATCGTGCTTAATGTCTCGTGCGAAATTGCGCATATCTCGCACGCGTGACTGCGGCTCTTTGTGCGAGTTTTTACGGACACGCACGCCGCAGAAATTCCCGCCGAATTTTTGGTCACGCTCATTTATTCGAAATATTAACCCTTTGCGCTCGAAGCAATTTTAGTTTCAGATTCAAGGCATTTTTTGATGTAGCATAATTTTATTGGACGTCAATCATTTTCTTTCGAATATCTAAAATTTGTTATTATTAATCGTACGTGCAAGTTTTCAGTTTTACGGATTTCTTGCAAACACAGTGATGCAAAAGTGGTTTTGAATAATAGTATGGCAATTTTAATAGTAAACCTAGCATAAGGGGTTAAATGACCCTTTCCAGATTTTCTATTTTACAAATGCTGAAGTTATAAAATTGTTTTCACAAAAATTGATTGAATGGATTCTTTTAGTCCATTATACATTGTAATATTAATTACACGAAATCCAAATAAATTAAGTCTTGTCATTTTTATAAGGCAATGCATACTAACCAATTTTATTGTTCAGTGGATTTGGTGTTACTGTCCTTTCAGACGAGCCATTGGGGTTCAAAGGGTTACAAAATCGTGGACGTTCGAGATATCGTGAAATATTATATAATTATATTAAATATTTTATATTAAATATTTTATAATCATAGTAAATTAAAATTGAATTTTATTTAATATTAATGTGGATATTAATTTTGATTTAATATTAATATTGTCAATAACTTTCATTTAATATTGACATTGATATTAATTTTGATTTAATATTAATATTGATATAGATATTAATTTTATTTAATATTGACATTAATTTAATTTAATAGTAATATTAATATTCATTTTGTATTTAATAAAATTATTATTACAATGTATGTTCGTTGTAAACAATTTATTTTGCACTGACTATACTTAACATAAATTGTTTACTTTCGTATATTTGCACTATTAACAAATTGTACACGTTCCATATTGATTTAGTTTACTGATTTTTAATTTGATGTAATATAATTGTTCCTCTTGAACCATACACATTTTGAATAATAGTAATTATTAATTGTTCTTGTTGAACCATATAAATTTATTTAACCATATATTATTTATAGTAATAGTTATAAACTGTGTTGCTGTTAAATCATAAACATTTTGTATAATAATAACTAAACTGTTGCTGTTGGACCATAAAAATTTTGAATAATAATAATTACAAATTGTTGCTGTTGAACCATGCACATTTTCTACTATTTAACTATACACATTTTGAATAAGAATAATTATCAATTGTTGCTGTTGAACCATAGACATTTGGAATAATAATATTTATAAATTGTGGTTATATGACGTTTTATGATTATATATTATTATTATTATACATCACGTATATAAATTTTCATATATACATTTGTATGAGCATGTGTGTATGTACATATATTAAATTATAGAATTCTATTTATGTATATATATAAAACTACACCTGATTTATATTATTAATATCAAATTAATTCATCGTAAACTAATATTCGCATTTATTAGTTATAAATTTGTAATATGTGTAAAAACATTTATAATAACGAACATTGATTTATTTATTCACTTATTCAACGATCGAATTGTTCCTTGTCTATCTTGTTCTTCATGAGCAAATATTTATTATAAAATATGGAATGTTGAGCACAAATTATGTGTATTGATTTGTTTATCGTAGCAAAGGAAACTTTGTGTGTCGGATTAATTTCTGGTTGATTAATTTTGAAATAGTTACGACAAATTTAGCAATGTAACATGTATTGCGGAATTTGATTTGTTCGCAGCGCGTGTATGAAATTGTATTGGAATTTGATTATTGTTCACGGTATTGTGAATAATTAACTGCTAAATATTCGCTCCGCGTAAAAACGCAATCAAGTTAACGTTAATTGAACGGGTTTGGACATTCCATGAAAAAATATGTCCAGTCTGTAGAATGGAATTTTTGAGTGGGAGACTTAATTTTCGGTGAAATCGAGTTTGAATGTTCGTTGGTCATGCGAGTAATCGAATGGGTTTCTCTTGTCTGACCATTGCCAGAATGTTCTACTTATGGTATTCGCGAATCTATATGTATCTGTTGGAGAATTTAGCATAATTAGATTAGGCCGTGCGCTTCTGCAGCGGCCCCTAGAATTTATGTATGCCAAATAATGGTCATTGCGTGAATTATTGTTTTAGGCAGTTACATATTCCGTGAAATGGGGTGGCAAACCCTAATTCTGCGAACACCTTTCTTGTTTATTCTAAAAGTTAGTTAAATCAACAAAAAGGACACGTAATAAATGTATGTTATCTATAGTTATATTGTTACATTTATTTCCAAATATTTGGCTTACAGTTTTGGCCACAAAAAAATCTATAACAACCCCTGTAACAACCCTTCAACGCAGTACGTATTTAGTTAACTAACTATAACAATTTTCATTGAATTTGCAATGTTTCATAAAAGTAAATGGTCAATTATTTGCGAAATTAATTCAAAACTGAAACCACCCCTTTGGACATCAAAATTTAATAGTTAAATAACTTCCAAAATTCCCACAGTTATTGAAAATTATCAAAATTATTATAATTCTCACAATTATTAAATAATTCCCAACTATAGCTCAAACATATCCAATTAAGTTAGCAAAGTTTGAAGAAAATCCTTCATGAAAATTTTACTGAAAATAAATTCGGAAATCCAACAGTTTTCATGATAGAAGTCTCAGAAAAATCACAAATGTGTCTCAAACAAACTCAAATGAATCTGCAAAAGTTTCCTAAAAATGAATGATCAACTTTTTCTGAAATAAATTCAAAATTGAAACCACCCCTTCAAACATCAAAATATTATAGTTAGATAACTTCAAAAATGTCCACGCCACAATTACCCAAAAATTCCCAGCTATAGCTCAAACATATCCAATCAAGCCAAGGAAGTTAAAAAAAAAATCCTTCACCACCGTTACCCTAAATAAATTCGAAGACCCACCCCTGCAAACAATCACAAGCTCTGGAGAAACCTCTCCGACTCCAACGAAACAGCGATCCCACCCCCGAAACCGAGACAAACCCGCAGTCACAACGAAGTCACCGAAGACCGAGGGAGGCCACCCCCGAAATGATCAGGAAACCGCTATAATCCGAGGCGTCAGAAATTCGTCGAACATCATTGCGGGGGATGGTTCGCGGGGGGTGTATTCGAGGGCCCGAGTGCCACTAGACGAGCCATCGGTATCCCCCTGTTAAACCCACCCTCTCATCGTCGAAACAACACCGAGAACACGCTCGAAATACGCGCGCGCGTCGATCCGTAGGGGCGGGAGGGAGGGAGGGAGGGAGCGTGCACATCCCCCGTATCCTGGGCTCCATCCACTTGGAACTTCAGTGCTCTCTCGCACCCCGAGCCGAGAGAATCGCAGAAACCCCCTACCACCTGGTAGCTCGCGGAGGAAACCCCGTCACGCTGTCGAAAACCACCCCCCAAACCGCCTCGAACCGCCGCAAACAATTTCCATCGAGCTGATTCAACCGTTCGAACGATTTCGATCGGTTTTGTAAATTTTTCGAGAGAGAAATAAAATACGCCACCCCCGTAGGTGCCGAGTGTCCGCACCCCCTCCTCGACCCCTGGGCGAAAAAGTGAGCGACCCGGGGGGGTTGGTGCCCTTCAGGGGGTGAGTAAACGTGGCGGCGGTGGCGAGGACGTGAGCGTTTGTGTTTGTGACGCCGGTGGTGGTGGTGGTGGTGGTGGTGGTGTTAGTGGTTGGAGGGTGGTGGACGATCTGATTTGTAAATATGGTGAATTTTCACGGAGACACACCCCCGGAGAGGACGTGACAGAGAAACGCCGGGGGATGAAAGGACGGCCGATTATTAGCACGGCCGGATTAGAGTCCCGCAGGAAGGGACGCGATCTAGGGGTGGACAGGGTGAGAAACATACAACCCCTCCTCCTTACCCTTAACCAGCTTCTGTCTCTCTCTCTATCTATCTGTGTATCCCCAGAGGTAGTTGATCCATTCGACGACCCCGACGCTATCTGGGTTAATGCTTTATCAGGCATTATTCGCGGACTTTGATTAAGTCGGGGCACCCCCGCGGCAGAGGGGGTTGCGTTAACGAAGGGTGGTTTCGCGAGAGAGATCGAGGGATTAGTGGAAGCGTGATCGGGGGAGGATCTGACCGGAGCGTGAAAGAGCAGGTTGGAACAGACTCGATTTGGGTATTGGGGATGTTCCAGCGAATGGGGTGGTTTGAGTTAGCGGTGCGTAGATTTTTCTTTTTCGTTTTGGGTAATTAATGAGAGCGAGAGTGATCGGTGTTGGGATTATATTGGGGGATGAATGAAGAGTTTTGAGGAGACGGGTAGATTGAGGACGTTGGAGGAAAAGGGGTAGTTTCAATTAGGGGTGTGTAAATTTGTTGGTGATTTAATAAGAATGACGATTGTACAGGAATTATTCGATCAAAAGTTGAAAGCAGAGTTTTGAGAAGAATCGTTCTAGTTGTTGGGGAAGGAAGAGGGAAAGGGGTAGTTTGACTTAGGGTGTGTATATTCTTTTTAATAATTAATGAGAGCTACAGTAATCGGGGTTAGACCTGATTGAAAGATGAATGAAGAGTTTTGAGAAGAGGGTTATATTGAGGATGTTGGGGGAAAAGGGGTAGTTTAAATTAGGGGTGTGTAAATTTTTTGGTGTATTAATAAGAATGACGATTGTAGAGAAATTGTTCGATGGAAGGTTCAAAGCAAAGTTTTGAGAACAATCGTTCTAGTTGTTGGGGATGGAAGAGGCAAAGGGGTACTTTGTGTTAAGGGTGTGTAAATTCATTTTAATAATTAATGAGAGCGACGATGATCGGGGTTAGGACCTCATTGGAATGTGAAGGGAAGTTTTGAGGAGGCTTGAGGTATATAGGACATTATAGGAAAAAGGGTAGTTAAAATTAGGGGTGTGTAAATTTTTTGGTGTATTAATAGGAATGACGATCGGAGAGAAATTATTCAATCGATGGTTGAATCACGAGTTCTAGGGAAATCGTTTTAGGTATTGGGGATGTTCGAATGAATGGGGTGGTTTTAGTTAAGGGTGTATATATTCTTTTTAATAATTAATGAGAGCTATAGTGATCGGAGTTGGAACCTGATTGGGGGATGAAACGAAAGTTTTCAGCAGACCTGGGGTATTCAGACATTGAAATAAAAGGGGTGGTTTAAATTAGGGGTGTGTAAATTTTATGGTTTACTAATAGGAATGACGATTAGAGAGAAATTATTCGATTAAAGGTTGAAGAACGAGTTCTGGGGTAATCGTGTTAGGTATTGGGGATGTGGGAGAGAAAGGGGAGGTTTAAATTAGGGGTTTGTATGGACTTTGGTCGCCTAATATGAGCGAGGATTGTCGAGTAATTATTTTATAGGATGGAAGAGAAATTCTGCGAACATTCTAGGTATTAAGGACATTGGAAGAAAGGGGGTAGTTTAAATTAGGGATGTGTACATTATTTGCGTATTAATAGGAATGACGATTAGAGAGAAATTACTCGATCAAAGTTTGAAAGACAAGTTCTGGGGAAATCGTTTTAGGTATTGGGGATGTGGAAGGGAAAGGGGAGGTTTAAATTAGGGGTGCGTGGACTTTGGTCGTCTAATGTGAGCGAGGATTGTCGAGTAACTATTTTATAGGATGAAAGAGAAGTTTTGAGTAGATTATAGATATTCAGGACATTGAAAGCAAAGGGGTAGTTTAAATTAGGGCTGTGTAAATTTTTCGCATGTTAATACGAATGACTTGTGTACAGAAATTATTCGATCAAAGATTGACAGCAAAGTTTATCGAAGAATCGTTCTAGTTATTGCAAGTGGTGGAAGGAAAGGGGTAGTTTAAGTTAAGGGTGTGAATATTTTTGGGGTATGAATACGAATGAAGACTGCCGAGAAATTATTTGATCAAAGGTTGAAAAAGGAGTTCTGGGAAAGTCGTTTTAGGTATTGGGGTTGTTGGAGCGAAAGGGGTGGTTTGAGTTAGGGGTGCGTAGACGTTTGGTTAATTAATGGGAGCGAGGATGATCGGGGAAGGATCTGATCGGAAGATGAAAGGGTAGTTTTAAAAAGACTCTATTTAGGTATTGGGGATGTAGTCGGGAAAGGGGTGGTTTAAATTAGGGGTGTGTAGATTTTTAGTTGATTAATAGAAGCAAGAGTAGAGGAAGAGGATCTAACAGAAAGGTGAGAGAGTAACTTTAAAAAGACTCTATTTAGATATTGACGATGAGGGAGGGAAAGGGATGGTTTAAATTGGGGGTGTGTAATCTTTGGTCTTCTAATATGAGCGAAAATTATCTTGTAATTATTCTATAGAATGAAAGAGGAGTTTGAGGAGGACTTATTTTGAGTAATGGGGATGTTGAAGAAAAGGGGTGGTTTGAATTGGGGGTGCTTAGATATTCGATCTACTAATACTTGTGACTGTTGTCCAGAAATGATTAAAACAGAGATTGCAAGAGGATGTTTCGGTGGAGCATTTTTGGAGAGACATTTTCAAGGAAGAAAATGCTGAGTATGAAGGGGTTGTTTAAGGGTGCTTAGAGTTTTTGAGAATTAATGAGAGCGATGGTAATCTCAATGGGATGCGATTGGAGGATGAAAGAGAACTTTTGAGGTGACTCGTTTTGAGCATTGAGGATGTTGAACGGAAAGGGGTGGGTTGAGTTAAGGGTGCGTGGATTTATGGTTAATTAAGGGATTGATCTGGGTTATCTAATGACGAAAAATTACTCTCTCTGTTGGAGGATTTTTGGGAAGGTTTCGGACAATGGGGATGTTGGATCTCCTAAAATGAGGAGGGTTGAATTAAGGGTGCGTAGATTTATGGTTCATAAAGGGATGGACCTTGGTGATCCAGGGATGAAAAATCCTTCTTTCAATTGAAGGATTTTTGGGAAGGTTTCGGACAATGGGAATATTGGATCCCTTAAAATGGGGAGGGCTGTGTTAAGGGTGCGTAGATTTACAGTTAATTAAGGGATAGATCTAGTTATCGAGGGATGAAAAATTCTTCTTTCAGTTGGAGGATGTCTTGGGAGACTGATTTTGGACTAAGAGTGTCCTGGGCCTTTGACGTGTGGTTTGAGGATGTCCTCTCAATTGGGGTGGATAGAGGGTGCTTTGACTTCTGGTTAATTGGTAGAGTATTCGAAAAAATGTGACTGATCGAGGGCTGAAAAATCCATAATTCTGCTGAGGAATTTTTGGGGAGACTGGTGTCTTGACTGTGAGGATGCATCCTTTGGAATGGGGTGAGCTGAGTTAGGGGTGAGTGGATCCCTGGTTGCTTCAATAGGGTATTCTTTGAAGAATACTGGGATGGGGTACATACTGAAAGATTGTAGGTAAAGTGGAATGTACTTTTCGAGATTCTGAGGTGATTTAGAAGATGCAGGGTATTTTGGGAATGAGTTATAGGGTTGATTCGAAAACGAGGGATTTTTTTAAACGTTTAAAATTGTATTCAGAGAGTTCTGCACCTTGGAGGTTATTTCTGTCGATTTTAATAACCCTAGATTAAATAAAATTGACCTCTTCAAATTTTCGAAATTTATAGCATTTAAAACTGATTTTTGGAAGATCAAATCAGAACTTTTTTTGCAGAACATTTAAAAATAATTTCACAAAGAAATAATAATAAAGAAATAATTAATAAATCAAAAATTGAGAAAATTAAAACTTCTGAAGCTGTAAAAATTTGGCAAACGATATTTGGAAAATTGTAAAAGCAATTGTATTTGCAAATTATCTATTCGTGCACCATGATTTGTTTTTTTAAATAGCCCTCTATAGAAATCTGAACTCTTAACATTGATTTTAATGATTACAAAATATTTCTTTTATATAAACATTTATTAATGGAATTTTCTAATAAGATTGAAGAAAAAATAATTCTTGGATCATTTGCAATGTTATTAATTATAATGTTAGAAAATTATGTAAATATCTGTATTTAACGTATCAGTTTGAACGAATGCAATTTATTTAATAGACTGAAGATTTCCTGTAAAACAAGGACTGGTGTTAGGTGACTTATGAACGTCAGTATACATCATATATCAATGTCTTCGATAGTGGGAAACGAGAAAAACGTGTACCGATCTCTCTCTCTCCCCCTCTCTCTTTCTCTCTGTCTCTCGACGTGGAATAATTAAATTATTTGCTCGCAGTCGTCGAAATAAGATAAATAATGGCCTGGCTTGGACAATATATCTCAATATTTGTCTAGCAACACGAAACGAGACAAATTTGTTAATTATTAATCACCCAACTCGAATAAACATTTACAACTAATCCTAATCGATAGTGAATACCTTTTGTTGCTGTAAAATTGTTCTTCCTGTGACACGAATCTTCAGAGAAGCACAAGTATTTTTAGCCTAATGGGGCCAATCTTTGTCAGGATTGACGTTGATCAATCGGAATTTCCATGTTCTCTTGAGTGTGCTGATAATAGACTCGATGGAAGCTGTTTTTAATTTATTTAAACAAGTTGCAAGGCTATTAGACGATGCCAATAATATGTCCATCAATATACAGGCTTTAAAAATTATTCTAAGTATAGCTAAATAGAAGTTAACTGTACGTATGTAGATTAAATTTTTGCTCACTGCAATAAACATTCAGTAATAACTTATTTGTTTATAACTATTTCTGTGTAAAACTTTGACCACGATATTCCTGACATATTTCTGCTTAAAACGATACGCGACACGATATCATTCGGTTCATATTTACTCTTGTAATCCACGATAAAACAGGACCTCTACTATCCGAACTGTCAGCGAAGTTATATTACATTGTGGATTTATTCAAGTCAGGATGATACAATTGTGTCTTGTGTGGGCTCGTTTGAATCAGAAAGATGTCAGGAATATGTTAATGGAGGTAGAATTCGATAATGTTGAAAAACAGAAAAGTTATTTGCAAAATAAATTTTTTAAATAACAATCAACTTTACAACTGAGGTGAAAATCGAATAAATTCGTGAATTTTAGATCTTTGAGGGTAATTATTTATCAGAATTGATTCTTATGAAGTCGTTTTGGAGCTGATTATTACATTCAGAGATTTTTCTGCGGAGAAGCATCTTTTATTTGTACCTTGTAAGCTGTACAGAGAATATTTCTGGATCCCTGCCAACAGTGTTTGTTAAAACAATTTTAATCAACGAGGATTTATGCGTTCCATGCCGATTCCGCTGTTGCTGTTGCTGCTGTCGCTGCCGAATTTGTCTCGCACGGCGTTACGGGGATTTTAAAAATTAAAGAGACGTTGTGTTTTTTAGATTAACAGGGTTAATCTCTTAATCCGGGGGTATTAATTATACGGCCGTGATGCGGTACCTGTTTATGCGATTTTTATCTCTGGATATCATTCTTTTGGAGATTTTTATAAGAAGCTTGCGAACGTATATTTATAGATTAGGCGAATCGCCTTTTCATGTGGAGATTTTTATTCGGATTTTCCGCTTTAATATGGTTGTTAGCTTCGAATTATCATTGCTATTCGAGCTGCAATTCTATTAACTTTTATCTGTGGACGTAATAAGACAGGAAGACTGATGACTATTTAAATTTGTACTATCAATTATTATTCAATTTATGTACTGCCATCTTTTATTTTATTTTTATAAAATACTGTGTCACTTTACTTTTGCACCAATATTTATTGTTTTATTTTTATGCTTTTATTTATTTATTGAATGTACGACTATAGAAATACTAAAAGAAATTAAAAATATGGATAATGGATTTTTACAGATAAGTTTACAAATTGACTGTAAATTTAAAAATAGAAAAATAAATATTTCTGTATTAATGAAAATAAGAAAACGAATTTCTTGTATAAAAGCAGAAGAAAGTAGAAGACCTTTTTTCTTTACAGAAAGTATTAAATAATAAAGTTTCTCCTGTGCAAAAATTAAATATCTTTACTTTTGAAAAATAGTAAATTACATAGTTTTATTTTTACAAAGCCAAAAAATTAAATATTTCTATTTATGCAAAGTTAGAAAATTAAATATTTTCATCTTTGCAAAGGTTAAAAATTAAATAGTTTTATTCTTGCAAAGCTAGAATATTAAATATTTTTATTTTTGCAAAGATAGGAAATTAAATATTTTCATTTTTGCAAAGCTAAAAAATTAAATATTTTTATTTATGCAAGAAAAGTTGAATAAACATTTCTCCTTTCATAATATGAAACTGGTCAGCTATCCTTTGCAAAACTAGAAAAATAGAAAGATAATTACATTTCTTTTTGCAAAGTTATAAAACTAAATATTTTTATTTATACAAAAAAATTTAAATAAATAGTTCTCCTTTCATAATAGGAAAATGACCAGCTTTTCCTTTGCAAAACTAGGAAAATAAATATTTTCCCTCGTGCAAAAATAGAAAGATAATTACACTTCTTTCTTTTTGCAAAGCTATAAAACTAAATATTTTTATTTATACAAGAAAAGATGAATACTTCTCCTTCCATCACAGCAAATTAAACAGCTTTCATAGAAATAGTAAACTAAATATTCTATAACTTTCCAAAGTAACAAAACAAATGTATTTGCAGTAATAGTGATTGAAGGATTTCCAAAACAAGATTTGATGTTATCTTATCAGCGACCCGGCGCGGATAAGAAAATTTCATTCGGGGCAAGGTGATTTTAATGAAACGCCTTGCTTCGTCGCCTGTTTCAATGAAGAATTTTTCAGGAAAACTTAAGCAGTCTTTAATTCCTCTTTTTAATGCTTCTAAAGAGTTTACCGTGATGAGCGGTGTCGATATCTCGATACTCCTCTATCGATAGAATCGGCTGCTCGATATATAAAATCTCGCCCGTTCGAGAACAACTATTCTTTAAACGAGCTTTCCGGACTCGTTCAATCGTTTGCAATATTTATTAACCAATGTGTGAATTGTTCATTCAAATTCATATCGTTTATTATTAATTTAGGATAAACGAGAGACCTGTATCGATTATTCGTTTCATTAATAAAATTGTTAACACCATTTCGTCAATTGATTGAAGATATTAATTAAGCTTCACCTAAATAATTTATAGGAAAACATTACAAATTTATTTACAGCTTTGCGATGCTCCATTCTACAAAACATTATTATAAACAATTTCTACTGAAACTGGATAAATTTATTTACAACTTTACGATGCTCCAGTTTACGAAATCTTCTAATAAATAATTTATGTTAAAACTGGATAAATTTATTTACAACTTTAAAATGTTCCATTCTACAAAATCTTCTAATAAATAATTTATGTTTAAATTGGATAAATTTATTTACAGCTTTACGATGCTCCTTTCTACGAAACTTTATTATAAATAATTTATACTGAAACTGGATAAATTTATTTACAACTTTACGATGCTCCAGTCTACAAAATCTTTTAATAAATAATTTATGTTAAAATTGGATAAATTTATTTACAGCTTTACGATGCTCCATTCTACGAAACATTATGATAAACAATTTATACTGAAAGTGGATAAATTTATTTACAACTTTACGATGTTCCATTCTGCAAAAGTTTCTAATGAACAATTTCTACTAAAACTGGATAAACTTAATTACAACTTTACGATGCTCCAGTCTACGAAATCTTCTAATAAACAATTTATGTTAAAACTGGATAAATTTGTTCGCAACTTCAAGATTCTTCAGTCTACGAAATCTTCTAATAAACAATTAATGCTAAAACTGGATAAACTTATTTACAACCGTACAAATTAAATAAAGAAAACTATGAAATGTTAAAATTGGGGAACACACTGATTAAATTGGAACTCTCTACAATCTGTCCCAAAAACATGGAATTACCTTGAAGTTAGTGTTACCTGAGGTAATTTGGAAAAACTTTTTCCTTTGCAAAAATATTCTCCTCGGCTTCGTTAAGTAGTTATTAATGAAAAACGCGAACCAATCCAGCTAGGCTGTCGTTGAGCGCGGAATGGCGTCGGGAGGCGGAGTCTATCTTCCGTCACCGCGCTCTGATTGGTCCATCTTTTCCGTTAATAACTCCTTAACAAAACCAAAACGAGAATTTTCGCAAAGGAAAAAGTTTTTCCAAATTACCTTAGGAATCACTTCTAGTAAAAACATCTGACATTTTCAAATCACACTGTATATAGTTTAAAAATTGAACAGTTAATAAAATAAAAATCTTCTTGCCGCGTATAGCACTGTCAATATTAAAATCATACTGATATTAACTAAAAATAAATTATTAATTAACATTCCTTTCTGTCGAACGAAAAAGACGACAATGGTTCGTGTGCAATAATAAAAGTGCATCGAATGTTCAACCGATATCGCCTTTAATTTGATTAATAAACGCAGAGCGTAAAACATTTTATGGATCGATAAAGTTCGTCGGGTTAGACAAAGTGCTATGGAATAATTTTCAATTTTTCGAGTAATTACATCACGTTAAGAAAGAAAAAATGGTGAAAAGAATCATGTGGACGTGCCTTTATTATCAATTGGTTGGCCAAAGCACTTGAGGCTAACTAACCTTCAAGTCGAGCTCATGCGAGCTTCCCGTCATAATTATCCTTTAATTAAGAATCGACGCCATTTTGTCTCGGTCTCTGCTCGAGCTTCTGTCGTAATGTCGGCTCAGGTTCGAGTGTATCGTAATTTCGGTGGTACCGTGGAACACAAAAGCTTTCTCTTCGTTGGTTAATTAACCGTCGCACACTCTGTGTCGGTAATTGTTGCTTTAACATTTTGCGAATTAAATTGGCCCGAAATTGAAAGCGGATTTATAATGTCAAAATATTATTGAACACATTAGATCCTAATCGTTTTCAATAAATTCGATTTCGGCCGGAGCTCGATTAATTGTATTTTAATTGGCCCCCGATACCCTATACTCTCGTCGCGTTCGATTTAATCATGTTTCCACTCTTTTTAAGGAACTATGCTTCAATTTTGTTCAATAAACTGTGCACTGAGCGTTTTTAATAAATTACGCTTCAGTTGCGTTCAGTGAATTAGGGTTTGATCGTTTTTATTGCATCGTTCTCCAATCGTGTTCGATAAATTATATTTTATAAATATTATCATGATTATGTTTTATAAATATTATTAATATTTTATTTTATAAATATTATTACAATTGTATTTTATAAATAATATTACAAGATTACTGTATATATATAATTACAACTGTATTTTACAAATATAATTGAAATTATATTTAATATTTTACAAATACAATTAGCATTATATTTAATATTTTATAAATATAATGGAAATTATATTTTATATTTTACAAACATAATTAAAATTATATTTAATATTTTATAAATGTAATGAAAGTTATATTTAATATTTTATAAATATAATTAGCATGATATTCAATATTTTATAATTATAGTCAAAATTATATTTAATATTTTTTAAATACAATGAAAGTTATACTTAATATTTTATACATATAATTAGCATCATATTCAATATTTCATAAATATAGTAAAAATGATATTTAATTTTTTATAAATGGAATTAAAATTATGTTCTGTAGTTTATAAATGTAATTGAAATTATATTTTGTATTTTATAAATCTGATGAGAATTACATTTTAATTGTTGATAAATTGTTTACGTTACTTAACATTAAAGTATATTATAACATTCTCTAGGAACTGAAAATTGTTGATTTTTAAAAAATGTGTAATTTTTAGTTTGAAATATTTTAATAAATTACTGAATTGCATTATTTTTTTTTTTTTAGTGGGTTCTCCAATTTGTTAATAATAATTTTATGATAGTACAGTCACTCAAAGTGGTATAAAAATGATTTAGTTGGTAAATTCGATGTAGACAAAAAATTTCAATTTTGCCTGAGATTTTGGGATAGATAAATTTATCATTACCTCGTTTTCGAAATTCGCGGCCATTGATTCACGTCAAAATATCCGTTCTGGGTAATTTGTAACGCGCTAACCGATGCAGAGATTGTTTATGAACAATTAACAGGCACTTGGAAGGTGAATTATAGGTGTTAATAAATTAGGCTGGTAGATACCAGTGTAACCTTATTTACCAATATTGTTAGCGAGGCTCTGAGTGTAATAAATGATACTTCAACAACGAAAATATAAATTAAATTGAGAGAGAAAGGGATGGTTTCATCCCCCTCGACAAAAATAAAATAATAACTCGACTGTAACGCATAATGTAAACCGTGAAACCACAAACGATGGAAACGGAACAACAGATTGTGTTGTTAAGGGTAGTTACAGCCATGCCACATGAATATAACAATTTGTCGGGATCGTGCGAAGGCAATTTCAACCCCTCGATAAAAATGAAATAGTAATTCCTCTCCAGAGCACACATAAACGTTAAAACTATAATAGACGAAAACGAAAGTCCAGATTGTATCTACAGCGGGTCGTTTCACTTGTGTAATGGCGGTGAATTGTTACTCTGTTTGTGCAGGAACAATTGCAAATAGAAAACAATGAAAATATAGTTGATGTAATTTCATCCCCTCAACAAATATAATAAATCGTATCTATAGCATTCAGATATTGAAATGTTCAGTAAAATGGAAGGTAGACACAGGGCGAAAATAAAATAGCAAATTGTACATTGATAGGGGGTAGTTGCATCCCCTAAATAAATAAGTAATTGTGAATCATTTGTACTGCATAACTAATAAATTGTAAATTGTTCAGTAAAATGGAAGGTAGACTAAGGGAGAACATAAAATTACAAATTGTACATTGGCAGGGGGTAGTTGCATCCCCTAAATAAATAAGTAATTGTGAATCGTTTGTACTGCATAACTAATAAATTGTGAATTGTTCAGTAAAATGGAAGTTAGATAAGGTGCAAAAATAAAATTACAAATTGTACATTGGCAAGGGGTAGTTGCATCCCCTACATATATAAGTATTAGTAAATCGTTTATAGTACATAAGTAAATGTTAAAATGTTCAGTAAAGTGGAAGCTAGATGAAGGACAAAATAAAGTTACATATTTCACATTACAAAGGGGTAATTACATCCCCTCGATAAATAGGCATTTGTAAATCGTTTGTATTGCATAACTAATAAATTGTGAATTGTTCAGTAAAATGGAAGTTAGATAAAGGCCAAAATAAAGTTACAAATTACACATTAGCAGGGAGTAATGTATAAGGGGTTTCATCCCCTAAATAAAAGTGTACCAGTAAATCATCTGTATTTAATACAATACACATTTAATGCAACAAGGGTTAAACGAAGAAAGGAAACAAAGCTACGAAATATATTTTCACGAGGGTAGTTTCAACCCCTGAACAAGTGAACGTTAATAAATCGTCTCCGTCCCAAATGTACAAACGTTAACGCGCTAAATTAGATTGAGGTTGAATAAACAACGAAATTAAAACAAATTGCAATGTTAGAGGGTCGTTTCAACCCTCTCACAGGTACAAATTAATAAATGGCGTGTACATTGCACACACGCGAACACGAGGATGTCCAATTTAATAGAAGTCAGATAAAAGTCGAATTTAAAGGTACATTTTATATTGGCACAGGGGCAGTTTCATCCCTTCGACCGGTCTACATTCATAGATCGTCTCTACTGTACGTATTCAAATATTAAAATGTTCAATAAAATAAATATTACGTAACAGACGAAATTAAAACTGAATATTGTATTGCCTCAGGGGTACCTTCATCCCTTCAGAAAGTCTACATTAATAAATCGACTCTATTGCACATATTTAAACATTAAAATGTTCGATAAAGTAAAAGTTAGATAAAATACGAGTGTCCAACTATTGCCACAGGGGTAGTTCCAACCCTTCCCAAAGTCTATGTTAATAAATTGTCTCTATTGCACATATTTAAATATTAAAATGTTTAATAAAGTACAAGTTAGATAAAATACGAGTGTCCAACTATTGCCACAGGGGTAGTTCCAACCCTTCCCAAAGTCTATGTTAATAAATTG
>CM052084.1:7222763-7248378 GCA_028453745.1 Agapostemon virescens
GCTCGAAGGGTCGAAGGAAGCGCAGAAGGGAAGCCGAAGAGGACTCGGCGAGGAAGAAGGTGGTAAAAGGAGGAGAAAAGGATGCTCCTAATTCGTAGTTCGGGGCGGGGTCTTTTCCCCCTTGCGGGGGGAGGGGAGAGAAAGAGAAGCAAGAAAGAAAGAGAGAGAGAAAAGGGCGAGAGAGAGAGCGAACGAGCCCGTAGGGGGGGACGGGAGGCAGCGCACAAAAGACGACCCGAGGTATAAATTGGTTTGTTTGCCGCGGAGATAAAAGGGGCCGCTAAATGTTATCTTTAAGGTGTCGGATCAACGCAAATGTGGCTGAGTTACTCGTAATTATAGTATACACGGGGCTCGGCCCCCTCGTCTCTACCTGGCCGCGCCATATCGGTCTCTCTTCTCTCTTTCTCTCGCTCTCTTTCTCTTTCTCTCTCTCTCTCTCTCTCGTTCCCTCTCTACGGGCCCGGTCTCTCGCGCGGCGGCACCATTGGCGTAACCACTGGCCCGAGATTCTATCGGGCCCGAGATCGGGACAAGAGGACTTGTTTGGTTAGACACGAGCATCGTTCGAGGATAACTTCGGTCCCCTTCTACTCGGCTGACTCGGGCTGGTGGGCCATTGGGATATTCATCAGGGGAGGGGTGGGGGGCTCCCTATTAATTTGAGACAAGATAACGTCCCTTCTCCCCTCAAGCTCCTCGGTCTGCCTCGTGGGATCGGCAGCTGGTTAAAGCGTAATGAGCAAGCCGAAGAAGTGAGGTTTCGTTGGTGAGAGATTATGAAGTACTTCGGTGGTTGATTTGGTTGCGGAGAATCGGTTCGAGGGGTTTTGTTGGTTGGGTCTTTTTAGTTTCTTTTTGTCATCGCCTTTTTAAGTAGTTAGATTGTTTATGGAACATGTTTTGCGTTGGATTGTTGCCAAAAGACTTGAGAATTGTGTAGGGACTCTAGGGAATTTTTTGGATGTCGGTTTGTTGACTGCGGAGGGATTGTGCGTGGTTTTCTTTAGTTAAAGATTGGTAGTCCATTTTTAAAGGGTTTTTGGAATCTGAGGGGTTTTATTGCTTTTGTGTTGGACAGTTAATAACTGGTGAGGTGATCCTAGGGAATTTATAAATTGCAATTGGTTAAATGCTGATGGACCTATTGGATTTTGTTCAGTGAAACCGGTTGGTTTATGTTTGAAACAGTATTGGGTGCTTGGAATCATTAAGATGTTGCATCTAGGGAGTTTTATTACTTTTATGTTGCACAATTGATAGCTAGTGACTGTTTAAAAGGTCCAGGGGATTCCCCAAGTTTCAAATAGTTCATCGATTAAAGTTTGTGAAAACGATATTGGTAACTTAGAATCATTAAGACGTTGTATCTAGGGGTTTTGTTACTATCATGTTGCAGAATTGATAGCTAGAGGAGCTATTTAGAGGAGCCAGGGGATTCTCCAAATCTCGAATAGTTGATCGATTAAGGTGCGTGTATAGTTTCGCTTAGTAGAAAATTGATCTACGTTGCTAAAGAATTTTAAACTTTTAAAATTGAATAAATCTAGGGAATTTTATATCCCCAATGTTGTACAACTAACGAATCTGTCTAATCGTATGGTTAAAATACTTATTCGATGGTTTTGTATAATAGAAAAAAGTTGACCCACGTGTTCAAACAATGTTGGTGGTTTAAAATTATCAGAAGCGACAAATCTAGAGAATTTTGTGTCCTTTCTGTTGGACAAATAAAATCGAAAATTATAATATAATAATATTCATATAATAGAAAGTTTTGTACAATATAAAAATGTTGGTCCACAGTTTAAAATAATTGCTGGGGATTTGTTTGAATAATTATTGTCTGGTAATTCCCCAGAAGTCTGCGGGTATGTATTTTGAGAATTAGGCATTTTCGAGTGATTACGCCAATGGAGGTGCTTTTTATCTCGGTTTCCAACAAGATGGGACTCCCCGTTGGTGTGGCTTGAAACAGCCGCGCGTACAGTGGGGCCAACATTATAGCACAAAATAATAATTCATAAATTATACGCGCCGCGATCGTTTAGAGGCATAGGTATACAGCTCACTGCACATGCAGGTGATTCCGGCGCAGGTATATCAATAAGCCTTGCTAGATGTGTAGTTGTCATACCGGGTGGCACGGAAACACTAACACTTAAACCTTTTTCTTTTTTTTTTAAATATTACGATCTACAATGTAAGCACCATTACTTTTATCAACAAAGAAATCTACATCGTCCGTTATAAAATATCATCCACCATAGACTTACAAAACGAACAGAATCATTGAAAACAAAGTTGCACTTAATAAAATTAATTTTATAAATCGTACAATCGTACAATCTTCCAATTTGTCCAATCGTAGCGGAATATAATTTTCCTGATTATTAAATAATTCATTATTCAAGTTCAACATACACTAAAATTATTTATTATTAAAAATAGACTTAACAAATTTTGCATAATTATTGAGAATAATCGTGATGCAGTTATTGTAGATTATTCCAAAAAAATTGGAAGAATATATTTATATTTTAAAATGTTTAAAACAATATTAATAGAATACAAATTTTTAAAATTAAATACAAATTCTGAAAAACCATTGCAAAATGTATGTCATCGCCATCTACCGTTGCAAACTTGTTCTACTATAACAGAGAGGAAATTATAGTGCTGCCCTCTATTCTGCTTTCTAACCTAGATCAGAACCTACATTTATTTTTAGTTGCTGCATAAGCCGGCTGTTCGACATTTAGAGGTTATGTTCCCATGATAGCGTTACGCAGCTTGTGGTGGGATTTAGGAATATCGGATTGCCTGTGGAAGACGTACGCAGAAAATAAACTTGTAACAGATTATTATACATACATATGCATTATTCTTCTATCTTTATTTATTCAACAGTGTCCCGCAGACGGCACTATTTGCAACTACGTTCGCACGATAACAACGCAGCATATTTTCAGTAACGTACAGCGTCTAACAGTCACGTGGAGAGTTGTACGTCAAATTAAAGAAAAAAAATGGGAAAGCACGAAGAAAATGAAACGGAAAGTGAATGCAGTTTTAAGTTCCACGACTTTACGATAGGCACTAGCACCGTCTTCGCCTGTCATACAATTAAAATGGACAATTGTCTGTACCTGTGGATGGGCGATCCCAAGAAGGAAGAAATGAACGACTTAGCCTTCGCTATTCTATCGCCGTTCGCAAAGGAACCAACTACCACGAAAATCATGGGACCGATTTCTAATGAGATATCGAACAATCTTGCCAAAAGACTCTCTAAGAGACTTTCAAAACCTGTGTATGTTAGCTTCAATGCTGATGTCGACAACCTTACTGTACGAATGCTGGAAACAGCATTGAAAGATAAAATAACTGAGCATCCTGAGATCTTTTGATGTCACTGGTTTGATACGAAATTATGTTGTGATTAATTGTATGATATATGTCGAAATGAATTGCACCTTTTATACTTTATATTAAATATGAAATAAAACAGTTTCGTGGCCTTCATTTCTCGTGTAATATTAGTCAATACAGTATCTTAAAGAATAAAAATTTAGATAGATTAAGTTTTGATGAAGTATAAAGACAATTAGAACGTATAACACTGTTCCTAACCTTTCGTTGAGTTTTCGAATAATATGGAGTTATATTACGGAATTGAATTAGTCGAGAACGGAGTCTCAATGCTAGTTGATATTAGACGATGTAAAAATTGTTCAAGAACACAAATAGATTAATAAGTTAATAAATTCGTGTACTTACATGCACGTCTGTTTGGAACTGCGCGCCCACTTTGACGATTTGGAGTGAACTTGCCGATAAGTCACGCTAGGGAATTCTCCCTAACCTCTATGTGTAACCTAGGGAATTTTTGACGATACAAATAATGCATTTGTGTGGTTAACTTCAGACGTAACCGTCAAAAACACGTGGGTACTTAGCCATCGATTTAAACGTTTACACGAAGTTACACATGTGATCCGGTTTTTCGTTTTACAAATATGTTGTTGCAAAGTTTGAGGGTTTTCATCGAACGGAAGAAAAGCTATGCACAGAAGCTTGCGTCCTATAAAAATTCCAAGGTAAATACTATTTCTTTCACATTTATTGCAATGAATTTTTCCCGGCATTTAAACGATCGCAATTTTTCACAACCCTAATTGTGTTGCAGGAACTCAGTAAAAATGATCACGATAAGATTTTCGATGTTTTGTGCGAGTTTTTGATGAATCCGAAGAATACTGAGGATGTTGCTGAGTGTTTCCCACAATTGCTACCCGCATTAGTTTCTGCAAGCATATCCATGAAAGAAGTGTCTATAAACAATGGGGACACGTTGCACAAATTGAATTGTGTTATTCTAGGAAAACTTGTTTCCAAAAATCGTGATCTATTAACGTACGTATTTATGTAATTGTATTTTTGATTTTTAGGTTTGGCGTTGCAGTCTGGAAAATTTTAAACGAGGAATCGGAATATCTGTTATGTTATATCAAAACATCATTGCTTTGTTATTCGTTGTTTGTTCTATTACTTTAGACAATATGTAACAAATGTAGACACTGTTTGAAAGAAATTAAATTTTATTTTATGCAAATTGTCACTTTGTCAGTTATATTAATCTGAATACGTCAAATATACACGATCTTTTAAAAAAATGCACGAATTGGCTTAATTGTAGTTTTAGCATAGAGAGTAGGTGTTTAATTTTTGTTTTATATTGCATTTTGAATACATTAGTATTGGTATTTTGTTTATATATTAGTATTAGCATTAACAAAAATAATTTTGATAGAAAACAATTAAATTTAGCTAAGATTTTTAATTGTAGATTTGTTCTACACTACTTTGATACAAATCCGGCACCATTTGAGTCTATAGAAGATGATTATACACCTTCAGCTAAGAGGCATAGCTCAAAAGGAGTGTCATTGCATTATGAAGTGTCCGAATATGATTTAGTAACAGCCTGTTACGACATTCTGTGTGTTGCGCCAACACATTTCAAATATGCATGGAATTGGTCGAAATTTTACAAATATTTACAAGTTGATGATGAAGCTGTAAGATGGTAATATATTTTTTTAATCATGCTATTACTATCCATTTCAGAAGTAAGTACAATTATTTTCAATTATTTCTCAGGGTGTCAATGAAGTGTGTAGCATTAGTATTAGGCATGTCAGAATCGTGTATGTTGAACCATATGAAAGATCTAGTTCCTCACAGCCAAAAATATTCCATAATGCGCCAAAAAGCTAGTCAAAATAATGTAACATCAGCAGAAACCGAAGAAATAGATCAAATGTTCAATGATTTACCATCAGTAATATCTATAGGAGGAATTCTCCTTCCAATTTTCAAGAAATCAAAATATGAAATAAAGCAGAACTTAGTTCCAGTACCATCAACAAGAAGAAATTTACAGAATTTAGCCTTTGCAGTATCTTCCAACAAATGTGTATGTCTGCAAGGCGCTGTAGGTTCTGGAAAGACTGCTTTGGTAGATTATTTAGCAGAAGCAACAGGCCATGATAAAGCAAATTTTGTGAAAGTACAATTAGGTGACCAAACGGATTCTAAAATGTTATTAGGAATGTACCTGTGCACAGATATTCCAGGAGAATTTCTGTGGCAACCGGGTATTCTGACTGAAGCTGTGCTATCTGGTAAATGGTTGCTTCTGGAGGATATTGATTGTGCTCCTACAGATGTTATCAGCGTCATTGGACAGCTTGTGGAGAATAAAATATTATCAGTTCCTGGATACAGAGACTCTATTCACGTAAAAAGTGGATTCCAATTATTCGTCACCGTAAGGTCATCACCTGAAGGAACGCCTTTCAAAATGTCTCTGCCATTCCAGAAACATTGGTCCTGCGTCAATGTAGAACCATTATCAAAAGAAGAACTTATAACTGTTGTGCAAACCTCATTTCCAGTGTTGCGTACAGTGGCTACAAGAATTGTAGATGTGTTTTTATTGTTTTCCGTCGGAAAACACGAAGAGGATGCTGAGAACGTCGTGAGAAACGCTAGGCAAATATCTACCAGAGATTTAATCAAGTGGTGTTATAGGGCAATTGTTGATTTTGATGTGTCTTCCCCTATATCCGCGTTAAAGATCTTCCAAGATGCTTTAGATATATTCTGCTGCTCTGTGCCCAACTGTGGTATGTATAATTGACTTTGATGTCTGAAAGTAAGTCTTCTTAAACATTCAATACTTTTGTTCTTTCAGCTCAACGACTAAACTTAGCGATATCAGTAGCGCATAAATTAGGCATAGTGAAAACGAAAGCAGAGTACTTTTGCAACATGCACAAACCATCGGTGGATTTTCAAAAGAAGACTCTAACAGTTGGCAGAGCAAAATTAGAGATCAAGAAATCAGCGACAGTGAAAGTCACAGCCAAAACCTCAAATTTCTCGTATACAAGGCCATCGGTGTGCCTCTTGGAACGCATAACCAGCTGTGTAGCACAGAAAGAGCCTGTGCTCCTCGTTGGCGAGACAGGGACAGGGAAAACGAGTTGCATCCAGTACCTCGCACAAATAACAGGTCACAAGCTAATAGTAATAAATATGAATCAACAGAGCGAGAGCACAGATTTGCTCGGTGGTTACAAGCCAGTGGACTTCAAGCTTCTGATCCTCCCGATCCGCGAGGAGTTTGAGATCTTATTCCGCTCTTATTTCGCGATTGAGCCAAATCAGAAGTTCCTAAGTCACGTTGGTCACTGTTTCGAAGATAGAAAATGGAAGACCTTGACCACTCTGATGATCCATAGCACCAGCGCAGCGATCAAAAGACTCAAAGCAAACCTAAAAAATCAGGACGCCGTGAAGATATTAAAAAAGTGGGAAGCCGTGGCCAGAAAATTAGAAAAATTGCAGTCTCAGGTGCAGAGTCACTATTCCCTAGCCTTCTCTTTCGTCGAAGGTGGCCTGGTCAAAGCCCTCAAGAATGGGGACTGGGTCTTGCTGGATGAGATTAACTTGGCTACTGCTGAAACGCTGGAGTGTCTCTCTGGACTACTGGAGGACTCCTGTGGGTCATTATCATTGCTAGAACGTGGAGACAAAGAGCCGATAAAGAGGCATGCAGACTTTGCGATCTTCGCTTGCATGAACCCAGCCACCGATGTCGGGAAGAAAGATCTCCCCGTAGGACTGAGGAACAGGTTCACAGAGTTCTTCGTCGACGAGCTGACGGAAAAATCCGATTTACAGCTTCTTGCGAATTCCTACTTGAAAGACCTGAACTTGCCATCCGAGAAGATCGATGGCATCGTCAGATTCTATTTGAACGTCCGGAAAGAGGCTGAGAGTAACCTGCTCGATGGAACGGGTCACAAACCGCACTACAGTTTAAGAACCCTGTGCAGAGCGTTGAGTGTGTCCTCGCAGAATCCTTGCGCGAATGCATTAAGATCTCTGTACGAGGCGTTTTGTTTGAGCTTCTTGACGCAACTGGACAGTCAATCGTACCCGCTCGTGTTGAAGATGATCGTGAAGGCTATATTAGGCGAGAAGGCAGCCGGCACGGTTCTCAATACCCCGATTCCAAGGCCGCAAGGTGCACCCGACAGTTTTATCTGTTTCGAAGGTTACTGGATCCCTAGAGGCGATCTCAGCCCCGAGATGCCAAAGGATTACATACTAACCGATACGGTGAAGCAGAACTTGAAGGATTTGGTACGGGTGGTGTCCATCGGGAAGATGCCAGTATTGTTGCAAGGCGATACCTCTGTAGGAAAGACTAGTTTGATCACATTCTTAGCGAAAGCCTCCGGACATACCTGTGTCAGGATCAACAACCACGAGCACACCGATCTGCAAGAGTATGTTGGCACTTACGTGGCCGACAGCACTGGGAAGCTAGTCTTCAAAGAGGGTGTTCTGGTGGACGCCATGCGCAAGGGATACTGGATAATCTTGGACGAACTGAATTTAGCTCCCAGCGACGTTTTGGAGGCCTTAAATAGAGTCCTCGACGATAACAGAGAACTATACATTCCAGAGACGCAGCAGGTGGTCAAAGCACACGATAATTTCATGTTATTCGCTACCCAGAATCCCCCAGGTTTGTACGGGGGCAGGAAGGCCCTGTCTCGAGCTTTTAGAAACAGGTTTGTCGAGCTGCACTTTGACGAGATCCCGCCGAAAGAACTGCAAATAATTTTGCATAAAAGATGCCAGATGCCAGAGACCTACTGCAAGCAGGTGATCAGTGTGATGACGGAGCTGCAGGTCAGGAGAAAGAGCACAGCCACGTTCGCTGGGAAGAAAGGGTTCATAACACTCAGGGACCTGTTCCGTTGGGCCGAGAGGTACCGCCTTGCGCCTGATCACAAAGAAACCTTGTACGATTGGAGCCAACACCTGGCTGACGAGGGATACTTGGTACTGTCCTCTAAAGTCCGTCATTCTAACGAGTGCTTGGAGATCGTACAGGTCTTGAAGAAGCACCTGAAACGAGACGTTGATCCTGATTCTCTGTTCTCGCTTTCTGATAAAACCTCACCGGTGACGAAACCAATCCTAGAGGCTCTTCTGTCGAAGAGGATTCCAGGGTTCGAGCATGTTGTCTGGACTTTTCAAATGCGCAAGATGGCCGTGCTTCTGACGAAAGCCTGCGACTTCAAAGAGCCAGTTCTTCTAATCGGTGAGACAGGTGGTGGGAAGACTACGGTTTGCCAGCTCCTATCAGTGATCAGACAGCAGGAACTCAGTATAGTCAACTGCCACATGCACACAGAGGCTTCCGACTTCCTTGGCAGTCTGCGACCTGTCAGAGAACACAAAGACAGTCAGAAGCTGTTCGAATGGGTGGATGGTCCTCTTGTGAAGTCTATGAAGACCGGTGGATTCTTTCTGGTGGATGAAATTTCTCTGGCAGATGACAGTGTACTCGAGAGATTGAACTCTCTATTAGAACCCGAGCGCAAGCTCCTAATCGCTGAGAAGCCATCCAGCGATGAGAATGCTACTGTTTCTGCTAGTGAAGAATTTATATTCGTTGGCACGATGAATCCCGGTGGCGATTATGGGAAGAAGGAACTGTCGCCTGCGCTGAGGAACAGGTTCACTGAGATTTGGTGCGAGGGATGCGTGTCTTTTGACGATCTTGACCGCATCATGGTGCACAATCTTCGTAAAGGGTTGGAGATGAACGTTTCTACGGCGATCATAGCGTTTCTTAAGTGGTTACAAACGACGGAGATTGGAAAGAAGCTTGTTGTCAGTGTCAGGGATGTGTTAACTTGGGTGAACTTTATTAATTGCTGCGGGGACTTGGAAATTGGGGATGCTTTCTTTCACGGTGCAGCGTTGAGCTACATCGATGGACTTGGATCTGGTGTGACTGCCACTGAAAAGTAAGTAATGTGCATTTAAATATTCTAGTCGAGTCTAATAAGGATTAGTATATCAATTTACCACTAATTTGTATGGTACCGTATGATTTTTCAGTGTGAGAAAGTTCAAGGATTTCAAGGACTCGGCAGTGAAGTTTATCAAATGTCAAGTAGATGACACTGTGTTGTGTTCCAAGTCCAGGTTGATGTTAAACTGTGAACAGTCTGATGTAGAAAGCCTTGGGGATAAGTTCGGTATCTCGCCATTTTACGTGAAAAAAGGCGACGAAGATATTCCAAGTGATATTGGCTTCGCTTTTAAGAGTCCAACTACTAGGATAAATACTTTGAAGGTCCTGCGAGCTCTGCAGCTGAAGAAACCGATCTTGTTAGAGGGTAGTCCTGGAGTTGGTAAAACCAGTCTGGTGTCTGCTCTTGCTAGAGCCTCTGGTCATCGACTTCTCAGGCTGAACCTTAGCGATCAGACGGTAAATATGAGATTACAGTATAATTGATGTACTGAGTCAGTTATGTAACATCAGGTATCTGAGAATTAAATGATTCGTTCAGTATACTATCAGTAAAATATTTTGAATCTTGTGCAGGACATCTCTGATCTATTCGGAGCCGATTTGCCAGTCGAGGGAGGAAAGCCTGGAGAATTTTCCTGGAGAGATGGCCCGTTCCTACGAGCCCTGAAGAATGGGGATTGGATCTTGCTCGACGAGTTGAACCTTGCTTCTCAGTCGGTTCTTGAAGGACTGAACGCATGCCTCGATCATCGTGGAGAAGTTTACATTCCAGAACTGGCAATGACCTTCACCGTCAAGCCTGGAACACGACTGTTTGGTTGCCAGAATCCTCTGCGTCAAGGTGGAGCTAGGAGGGGACTTCCAAAATCGTTTTTAAATCGCTTCACACAAGTAGGTAGAAATTTTAACACACTGTTAAAATCTTCTAATTGTTTAAAAAATGAGTAGGTAAAAATTGAGTAAGTTAGATGTTTATTTTAGAAGAAATAAAATGTATGACGTTGAGTAGTTCCTCCAACATTCTTGCATTCTCTGAATAACAATCAAGTTTGATACAATGAATATATTAACATGAGAATTTATTTAAATAAATTAATGTAGCTTTGTACAACTCCAAAGTAACATTAACAAGTTTTACTTTGCATACAAGCCCACAATCTATTTATTAGATTAGAAATGATTTCTTATACATTATATTAGAAATTATTTCTTATGTATTACATTAGATACATTTCTTTTGTATTTTCTAGGTCTTCGTCGACGTCCTGGAACGCGATGACTTGTGCTACATATTGAAAGCTCAATTCCCAAAGTTGCCAGAGGATTTGATGCACAGGATGATTAGGTTTAATGAAAGATTGAGTTCAGAAGCTGGCATCCAATGGGGTCATTCAGGCTCCCCATGGGAAATGAACCTTAGAGACGTGACCAGGTGGTGTGAAATAACGATGGCCGCTTTCGCAAGTAGCTCAGGGAGGAATTTCAATCTTGGGAAAGGCGCTCAACTAATTTATGTTGATAGGATGAGAACAGAGGATGACAAACACCGGGTAATTAATTTCTGATTATCTTCAGCAACAAGTACAATGTTAGAACCCGTTTGTTACTGTCAGAATAATTTAAATTAATTTAGATTTAATTAGTAATGAGTGTTTCTTTTTTCATTGCAGGTAATGGAGATCTATTATGAGATGTTCTCGCGAGAAAATCACCCTTTGCCAGAACCAGAATTCCCGGTGCATTTTGCGAAAGAGAAAATCTTCTTAGGAGACGAGACGTTGGATCGCAGTGACTCTGCGGTGTGCGAAGACGATAATCTGTTGCTCCTCAGAGACCAGAAACCTTTCTTGAAAGATCTTGCGCAATGCGTTAACATGAATTGGATGACTATTCTTGTAAGTCTACCTTTTCTCTCCCTCTCTCTCTCTCCCTTTCTTCAGACATGAATGAGACTTCATGTTTGAAGTACTTACGCGATAACCGCGCTGTGGAACCTCATACAAATTTACATTTTTATGGAAAAAGTCTAGCCACGAGAAAGGAGAGAATAAAATAGTTCTTTATCTGGGAAAGTAAATTCTTTAGGAGTGAAATCTGGAAAATATGTTTTCTAAACTATTATTACTTTAACATTTAACTACCTATATTTATTTTTATATTTAAATATCTATCTAACTATAGATGAGCAAGTCTGTCATTGAATGATGATTATTTTTAATGGTTTGTAATATTCTTCAGACTTTATTGCTGGAATTATTATTTCTTTTATAACAAAAATATTAATAGATTTCACTGGTAAAAGAATTACCGTCAATAATTTTTATTTTAACTTTTGTTTTATTTAATAATTAATATCTTTTAATGTTATTTGATAGGTTGGGGATACCGGAAGTGGGAAAACCAGTCTCGTCCATCTTCTTGCAAATTTGGCCGGACAAGAGTTGAAATCGATCGTCGTAAATTCTGCGATGGACACTACGGAGATCTTGGGCGGCTTCGAGCAGGTAAGTCATTTTTATTTATTTATATTTTATTTCAACATAAAACGACGCACAAAACGTGTACGACCCCACAGTGTTTTATGGAAGCCACTAAAACAATTTAAAACTGATTTCCAATGCAAAGTAAAATTGTTAGACAGAAACATTTGGAAATTTAAGAAACTACTGTAGCTTCTGATTCAATTTTTACTTTGTATGCAGATAACTTAGAAAATCAGTATAATTGAAACAAGATTAAAATATGATAACTAAATATCTATATATGTTTATTAAAATTGATAAACTGAAGTATTAAAATTTAATTTAATTTCATCAGTTTATTCTAACCAGAAAGAAAGGGAAGGGAAACTTGACAATCGCTGTTGTCAAAGATAATCTATCTTTATTTACACATACAATGACATCGATTTAATTTTACAGACGCAAATAGAAGTGCTTGTATAATCAGCGATACAAATATTGCAATCAATTCGTCGGACGATTCTCATAAATGTCTATTTTCAATCCGCCAGGCACCGTATATCAATCAACTTAGAAATTATAATACCCTTAATGCTATCTTCGTTCAGATAGCATTCACGTTTAATTAATCATTTATAATTATTAAGCTTACCCGCAAGGTTCTTTATTTCCACGTTTCCTTACGAAAAGTCTTTCAAGAGAAATTGACATTGTTTCAGGGATTTTCCGGACATAATATCAATCGATTACTTAACAAAAAGAATTGTTCATCCTTAACAGATTAATAAATAAATTCAAACAGATATAAATACACCACAGCCTAAAAATCAACTTAACTTCATTAATATTCGCAAAGAAATATCAGGAACGTTCTAATTCAATATCGTTCGATGACATGCAATTTGTTTATAATCATTGTTAACAAATAATATCTTTGCTCATTGGCAGCCTTTATAATTTTACGATATAGAAACTGAACAGTTGGTTATAATTAAATTCAAGAATATTAAATGAGTGATAACCACTTAATTTAATTTCCAAATATTTATTACTGTTTGTTTACAATAAATATATTTCATATGCAGTATAAAAGACAATGAAAATCGTTTTTATAATATCTACAGAGATTTCATGTTTGTTGCATTAGAACGGATTTGTTAATTTATCTATGTTTATGTTAAATTATGTCAATATTTAAAATAAAACTAATTGTTTAAATAATATTTTGCAAAATATGTAAATTCGATTCGAAAATCTTCTGAAAATTGAATAGAGAAGGGGGAGTAGTAGTGTTTTTCCATTTTTATTTATTCATTTACAGTTGTTATAGGAAATGAAGAAAACGATTGCGTTTAAACATGTATTTAATTTACAAATAATTTATAAACTCTATGTATACGTGTATATATAAACGAAATTTATAAATCCCCTTAACTTATAGAAATTCGTAAGAGAAACTCTAACAGAGAATGCACGTCCGGAAATCCCTAAAGTTTTGCATAGAAAATATATATGTATATAAGTATATATATATATATATTAATACGAACGGACACACATATACAGGGTGGTTTCCTCGTCGAAAAAAGTCTTATTATCCTATTTTGGCATCAGGATATTTTTTTTTTCTTCACGTTTGATTCTAATACTGTCTTAACACTTTCGTCGTTATCATTAACTTCGTGGCACAATGTTGCAACGTGCATAATATTTTATAATTATGAAAAATGATTACTAGAAACGTCGACAAATAAATGAACAATTCCTTATACAATCTTTGGACAATAATTTTGCTTACAGTTGCTCTTAGCTTTAAGTGCATACTTTTTTTATGAAAAATAGTCACTGTAATAGTAGTTGCATTCAAATAGTAACTATATTAAAATAATAACTGTATAAAAATCATAATAGTATCCAAATATCAATTACATCGAAATAGTGAATGTAATAATGTAGAAACTATATCAAATTAGTAACTAAATTACAATTGTTACCATATTAAAATAATAACTATATTAAAATCGTTACTGTATTAAAATAGTAACCATAATAAAATAATAACTAAATAGTACCTATATTAAAATAGTAATTATACTAAAATAGTGACTATATTAAAACAGTGACTATATTGAAACAGTGACTATATTAAAATAGTGACTATATAAAAATAGTAACTATACTAAAATAGTGACTACATAAAAGTAGTAACTATATTAATATAGTAACTATAGAAAATAGTTATTATACTAAAATAGGAAGCACATTAAAATAGTGTCTACATTAAAATAATAACTATAGAAAATAGTATCTATACTAAATTAGTGACTGCATAAAAATAGTAACTATAGGAAATAGTAACTGTACTAAAGTAGTAAATATATTAAGACAATATGTATATTAAAATACTAACAATATTAAAATTGTAATCATACAAAAATAGTAACTATAGAAAAAGAGTAACTATACCAAATTGAACACTTAAAAGAAACAATCTGCTTAACATTTTCCTTTTTATATTTTTAACTGTTCATATTTTTAATGAATAAAAATCATTCGGTGATTGAAATCTCAAGAAAGACAACTTTTGCTTAAAATGCACGATAATGTTAATTAAAAAAAGCTAATTTGCAAATTCATTTGGCAACGAACGTTATCCATCGCACTAAATCGAGCGTCCCTGTATATGTGCACGGCACGTCCATACCCATGTATAATATATTTGTATAATAAGTGTATAATAACGACAATAGTAAATAATACAATACTGACAGCCGAGGGAAAACCCCTCGGCCACTTGAGTCCCCCAGTTGAGTGGAAAGCTCATTTAAATGGTGCAAACTAGGCTAACTTTAATCCCTAAAACGATCATGTCAATTTAAGTATACCTAATTGGTGCGCCTAATATTGTTTCGATTCACATTAAAGGAACTATACTTTGTCGGTGACAGTGTCTTCTCTTGCTACGGTTTTTTTCGTGATTTCTTTTTTGTGCTTTTATATATTTTTTTTTTTTTCGCCACCGTTCTTTTCTCCGCTAGAATTACGGCGGCGGGACCCGCCATTTTTATTGCTGATACCTAAATATAGTCATCTAAAAAGCGAAGTTTTACGTGGAAACGTGCGTGAAGTTTGCGATCGATGGACCTACGTAACCCTTTTCCCTTCGTTTTTCCTACAGCGAGGGAAAGAAACTTTCTTGCAAGTTCCTTTGCAATTTTTCATCATCTTGCCAAATTTATTTAACATTCGGTAACAAGTATAGTTGCTCGAGACTGCAGATTTTAATTCCCTCTTTGGCGGCCATTTTTATTCTTACATTCATTTCTACTTATTCCAGCTCTTGAGATTGAATAATGTTGTTTCAGGTTGAATAATGAATTCTTAATCATTTTCCAACATAAAATTACAATTTTTTATTTACAACGTAAGAGTACAGTTTTATTTTATATAATTCTCAAGATTCAAAAAATTGCTGGAAAGTATATTTTCAACCCCTTGCCATACCGCCATCTTTGTAACCAAAGTTATTATATCATCATTACTAAAAATGTTACAGAAAAAACAACTTATATCTTTTATACTGCTATATCTACTTCAATGCTTAAATATTGATTGCAAAAAAATAATAATTAATTACGTTTGAAAAAAGGCGTGATATTTACATTTGGTAGACTTTACTTAATGGCGATGGGTTAAGGAAAAGTTTCACTTTAAATGGTCAAAATAGAGAAACAACGAGCTTTTTAACAAATTTGTTTATCAAATAATATTGTCCTTTATATTTTTATTTCAAGCTTTGGCAAATGTAAAAATTATGATTAAATTGCTCATTGTGACTAAATAATTAAAAATGATGACAATTAAAATTGCCAAATATAAAAATTATTATTTAAATCGCTTATTCTGACTAAATAATTAAAAGTGATGACAATTAAAATTGCCAAATATAAAAATTATGATTTAAATTGCTGATAATAAATAATCAATGTTTGCCCATTTATGGAAGTGAACGTTTGGCTAAAAAAATATTGTTAACAAGATGTTGCACTCGATTTTTGGCACATCGACAATCTGGAACGATCCACGAACCTTCTTTCCCTCGCTGTACAAAACACTTTGGCAACTTTTCGAAATGTCTCCAGTCTCCCATGCGAAGAACCGGTTTTTCGTAATGGCTTCCTAAGAAAGTTGTCGGCCATCCCATTCCCTTCGTGATTTTTCGAATTCTCGAATGTCTCTGAACGATCTCGAAAATCGTTTTGCTCGAAGGAGGAATTTCTGACGTGAATTTCAAACATTTTGTTCGCTCTCTGTCGTTTGAAACGTCTCTCGATATTCTCGAATTTTCTCAGAACGACGATTTTCATGAAATGTGCAATTTTTTTCTAAAGAATTTCAATCCTTTCTAATCTTTAGTCGAAGTTAAACGAGGAATTTTTCTCAACGCTTTTTCTCCCTCCAATTTTGTTCAAACAATTCCACTTCGTTGATCGATTTTCATTTATTTAAGGAATACGCGATACATTTATTTATTATTCTCTCGTAGAATACAAACAGTAACAGATTGTTATTAAACATTCCGGCTCGTGATATTAATAACAGTGATCATATAAAAAACTATTTCCTCTCCATTTCTTTTTTTTTTTTTTATAATAAAAACAGCTGTATGTTGTATGTACAAATAAATGTTTGTATATCATCATAATCATAATTATTTGGCACTGATCTCAACAATTAATTCCACCAAACTGTACCCTGTAGATTAATTCTAATTAAACAATTCAACAAATTATGCTTAAAACACAGGCCTTTTCGTCTAATTTACAATAAACATTAATATTTACAGTACCACGTAATCGATATTCGACGGAAAAACTCAATTTTCGATTTATTAAATCGAGAATTGAGGTTAGAAGTTTAAAATCGGATTCCTAACCTCGAAGTCGACGATCTCGACTGAAATCTGATTTTACAAATCGCGTCGATACGATTTATCGATTACCGTGGATGGAAGAATGGAGGAAAATCGAACGAAAAATTTCGTTGATCTTTTTTATAAATAATTTCCGAGTGAAGCAATAGAAATTTTTGATGACTCGTCAAATTCTTCAGAATTTCCTCCGTGCTCGGGAAAAGAAGGAGGTGGGGGAGGGGATAATGATAATAATCTAAATGGAGAATTTATTCGCTAGGAGAATCGCTGCTAGTTGGACTGACATTTACTTTCGAGTTAATTAACAACGGCGGTAACAAAATGCTCGATCTTCTACTACTGTCCGACTCGTAAGCGGTCGATGTACCTTTTGACCTTGTGACCAGCGTCCATGGATCCGGCGGTATGATCATGGAGTCGTCCTGCACGTTTTATAATTCCGCGATTAATTTAGACTAGTTAATCTTAAACAGAAATCGTGAGAACGGACACCTTTTATTTGTGACACACAGCTGTTGAGTTAGTCGCATGCGTTTTCGTTTTAGCATCGACAAAACGGAGCTCTCTGAAAGTCTCATGCAAACAAGCCAACAAAACAATGTATACACAATAAACAATTTAGCGGAATTATTAATTATTTTCTTGCGAAACGTTTAACAGCAGATCGCTGACGAAGTTTTTCCGATTCGAACGAGCCCAAACACGATACAATTAGGATTACGTTTGTCCGTTTAATCCACGGTTTAGTAGAACCTCGATTATCCGAACTGATGACGCCGAAATTCGTTCTTCAATCGTGTCTGAGCAAATATGATCCGAATCGTATCGTGTTTGGACTCGTTTTAATCGGAAATCTGTGGCGATTATGCTGACAAATGTCTCGTAAAGGAATAAATAAAATTTTGGAAAGTTGTGTTATTGAATTAGTGTTAATACACGATAAGAGTGTGTAAATTATTTTGACAGTGAAATTTGCCGAAATAAATGTCCCATTCACTTCGGGGATCGATGCAGTGTTATAAAGCTACTCGATCGAATTGAAAACCGAATGAATCGTCGTAGTAAAATCCTCCGTTAAAATGTTCTCGTATTTTCCAGAAACAACGAAAACAAACATTCATAACATTTTCCGCGACTTATCGCAACGTGCCAAACAAAAGCGTATAAAATAGCGTGCACGAAACTGAGAACGTATAAAAGCGCACCGAAGGGTATCATAAAAATTCAAATAACGACTCCGGAATAAAACAAACGCAGCATTCGACATCCTAGAGTGCTCAAGCAAACAGCGCGGGGTCCCTCACAAATTTTTCGCAATTATTCTCGCGTCTCTTTGAACGACATAATTCACGGGAAAAATCGACCAAGAAGTAAGGAACAATCTCCACTGAAATTTGCTTTTCATTATACGATCTACCGGGTGTACCTCAAAGATCACACGAATTTTACACAGGAGATTCCTGAGACGATTCTGAACAATGTTTCTCTTTGCGAATTTACGATGCGACGCTTCGTTTCCGAGTTATTCGCGAAAAACGCGGACCAATCGGTGCGCGAGTACAGCGAAATAGCCAGGCTCTGATTGGTCCGTGTTTTTCGTTAATAATTCGGAAACGACGGGTCGGATTGCGATTTGGCAAAGGGAAATTTTGATCAGAATCACCTCGGGAGTCTATTTAAAAATTCTGTGGAGCATACTGTATAGGGTGTGCAAAAGATATCAAATCTCTTTGTAAGGGCTGGTTCCCTAGATTATTTAGAGCAACTTTTTCCTTTACGAAAATTTTTGCTTTGCCTTCGTTTTCGAGTAATTAACGAAAAACGCGGACCAATCGGTGCGCGAGTACAGCAAAATAGCCACGCTCTGATTGGTCTGTGTTTTTCGTGAATAACTCGGAAACGAAGCCAAGGCGGAAATTTTCGCAAAGGAAAAAGTTGCTCGAAATGACCTCGGGAACCGCCCCTTTCGAGGGGATCCGATTTTTTTACGGACACCCTGTATGGACCTCGCTGTGACAAGCCGCAGCCTGGAAATAGGGTAGTAGTGAATGCCAACGATTTTCGCGACGTTGATTTTTCGAGTGGCAGCCGCTCGAAGCATAAAAAGGTCTATTTGCACGAATCAGTGACGTATTTGTCCAGTTTCGGGACGTTTCCGGGACAGTGTCGTTCGTTCCGGTATCAATGACGAGTGTTTACATATTTCAGTGCTCGTCCGGCTATCGATCAGCGTGTTTGCCTTAGTTTTCGAAATGATTGCCTTTATTCGCCGCGGAAACGGCCACGTTTGGCCTAATTTTTCACGTATTATTAGCCCGAGCGATGGACCCTCGGAATTTTAGGGTTGAATCAATAGTTCTTTAGAAAATTGCTCGAAGAGAACACAGTTTAACCCTTTGCATACCAATGGCTTCTCTGCGGCGACACTGAAAATTCTCGGACTATTATTCGAAATAATTTCTACATTACCAATGATTATAATTAAGAAATTAGTAGTAACAAATTTGATATTTGCGAAAGGAAATGAACCACGTGCAATGGAATTATTCTGTTTGAACGAGTATTTTTTAAATGTTGTTCATTTGGTAAGATTAACCTAATTGCACCGTGAGCGTTCTTCTAGCTGGAATAATTAGTTTATTGTTGTGAGTAATTTGAATGTTTTTAAAAATATGTACGAATCGCAATTCATTGTTTCCTTTCGTCGTGGGTTGAAATGATTTTGTTTTAAAGGGAAACATAGTAACCCTTAGCACTCCAATGGCGTCTCTGAGGCGACACTGACGACTACTATTATTTAAAGCAACTTCTACATCACTATGTTTGCATTTAAGAAGCCAGTAAAAAATGTTGCACGTACAAGTAGCAGTAACAAACTGGATATGCATGATAGATAATGATGCACTTACGATGGAACTATTCTACATCAAAATGTGTCTCGATTTAGGGATTCTAATAGCTTGGAGTGCGAAGGGTTGAGAAATTTAAATTAAAAAATTGCACGAATTTGGAATTATTAAACAAATACTTTAAAATATTGCGAACTTCTCTATTGTATCAAGTTCCAAATTTTCAATGAAATTTTATTTCCGCTTCCTGAAGACCAAACGATTTCCTCTGTAAGTTGCCACAATCGAAAGATCCCGGCGACCTCAGAGAGTTAAAGTGTCACTACTGATTTAAAGTATGAAAAGCTCTCCGAAAAGCTGCGAGCCTCAATCATGGCGGCCAGGCGGCGTGCAACAACGAGAAGTAAGCATGGAAAGAAGCAGTTTGGTTCGTTCAGTGTGTATCAAGCAAGTGGAGAAGAGAAAGTTGGACAGAGACAGACAGACAGGCAGAGAGAGAGAGAGAGAGAGAGAGAGAGAGAGAGAGAAATGAAAATGAGAAAAAATTAGTGACAGAGAGAGAAGTGAAAAAGAGAGAAAGAATGAGTGAGAGAGAGAGAGAGAGAAATGGAAAAGAGAGAAAGAATGAGTGGCAGAGAGAGAAATGAAAAAGAGAAAAACTTAGTGACAGAAAGAGAAAGAATGAGTGAAAGAGAGAGAAGTGAAAAAGAGGAAAAATGAGTGAGAGGGGGAGCTCGAAGAATGAGAGAGAAAGGAGAAAGAGAGAAAAGCAGAAATGTAGAGTACGTAAAAGAGAAATGAAAATGAGAAAAAATTAGTGACAGAGAGAGAAGTGAAAAAGAGAGGAAAAATGAGTGAGAGAGAGAGAGAGAGAGAAATGGAAAAGAGAGAAAGAATGAGTGGCAGAGAGAGAAATGAAAAAGAGAAAAACTTAGTGACAGAGAGAGAAAGAATGAGTAAAAGAGAGAGAAGTGAAAAAGAGGAAAAATGAGTGAGAGAGAGAGAGAAGTAAAAAAGAGAAAAAATGTGAGAGAGAGAGAGAATTGAAAAAAGAGGAAAAATGAGTGAGAGAAAGAGAAATGAAAAAGAGAAAAAATGAGTGAGAGGGGGAGCTCGAAGAATGAGAGAAAAAGGAGAAAGAGAGAAAAGCAGAAATGTAGAGTACGTAAGAGAGAAAGAGAGCGACTGAGAGAGTAAAGTAGAAATGAAGAAAGAGAGAGAAGTGTCCCGTGAGAAGCGTGTCGGATACCAGTAAATGTTTGCCCGTCGGCGGTAGGGGTGGTTTTAGAAGAGCAACGTCGGTGAGGTCCGGGCAGGAGTTTGGCTGCACCAAGGGCGGTTCTGGGGGCGATGGCACGACTTCGATGGGCTCCTGGTACCGTGGTGGTTGCGTCGTTTCCACGGGTATGCTTGGACCCAGAATCCAGCTGGCGATGCTCTCGCAACAGCCGCAGAAAAACTCGGACAGTCCTTGTCGGAGTCCCCGGTGGAGGCTCAGAAAGAGCACCGGATTCACGAAGGCGTGGATGTACGCGATATGTAGAGTCACCTGAAATTTCGTGCAGGTTACTTTCAATTTTCTTCATCTCCTTTCCCACCCCCTCAATCTTGTTCGTTACATTTTTCCCGTTCGAACGAGCCCAAACACGACACCCTTCGCTTTAGATTTCTTTGCTTTATCTGTCATTTAGTAGCACCTCTGTTATCCGAACCACACACACTGTATATTTTCTTCTCGTCAATATATCCCATGCTTTCGTGAGATTTTTCTAATTAAAACAAGTCCAAACACGCTACAATTTTGCTGTTTATTACTTGTATTATCCACGATTTTGTGGAACCTCTACTATCCGAACCGAACGATTGCCTATTTTACTCTACTTTCCACTTTCTCCTCATTGGCCACGTTTTCCTGATTAAAACGACTCGAAACACGGCGTAATTTGATTCGCATTCACTCGTTTTATCCAGGATTAAGTAAAACCTCCACTATCCGAACTAAAATCTTAAATAAATGTTAATTAAAAAGGCAACTAACAATCACTCAGCTTACTAGCTTAAAGTCTCTACCGATCTATCCAACGAATAGAATTGTATATTTGCAGACAATCTTTTACATATAGAATACGTGTTAAGACTATAGCGAGTGCTTCAGTTCGGATAAGCGAGGTCCCACTAAACCGTCGATTAAACCAGCAAATACGAACCGAACTGTATCGTGTTTGTGCTCGTTTCAATCACGGAAACGTAACGCACGTCCCAGTGAAAGTTTTATTAAAAAACAATAACTGGAACCAACAAAATTCTATAAATAAACAAATGAAAAATTACTGACGATCATTTGGGACAAACTCGTTGAAGTTTCCAAGCTGCGACCCGGCAAAAACTAAACGTTCCCTCGAAGTTCTCCATTCAAATTGCCCGAGAAATCAAGAAAAGAGAGAAGCTGGCGAACTGCTTTCAACAGCGCCGACACTTCCCGGCAACAATAGGCACCGATAAAAAGCATTTGTGCAAGAAAGACGGCCGCTGGTGTGCCTTTTGTATCACGGTGGCATAACTTGGGAAGATAGATCGACAAGTTACCGTGGTCTTAAGAGAAAGAAACTCTCCAAGTTGAAGGCACCGTCGAAGTATCTCGGACCGCCGCGATCAAACATATATCGGCACAAAGTCGGTGAACTAAAATTGAAAAAGTAACGCCACTTCTATAAATTTAGTGGTTTCGCGATGCACAGGGTGTTCGGAAACCAACCAGCGACCACCGTCGCCGCGCGAGTCTACTATTTCGATAAAATGAACCGTGACCTTGACTCTCAAGGTCAAAAGGTCATGCATTTATTTTTACCGCATCGCTTTTCTACTCGTCGCGAGAACCGCAACTGCGTCGGACACCAGCGGTCAAAACTCAACCGTTTCGTTAAAAAAAAAAAAACAATTTGTTAAACTTTCCTCATTTTTTTTATTATATTTTCGATATATTTCATCGAGGGAAAATATAAATAAAATTACATTACGAATAAAACTTTTCAACTTTGCACTTTTTATCCTCGCGACTAGTAGAAAGCGATTCAGCGGGAGAATAGTGGTTGACCTTTTGACCTTGAGGTTCAAGAAGCCGCCATGACAGTCGCGAAGCGACTCTACGCAGCCTCGGGCCACAATTGGATATTTCCGCGCGAACGTCGGTTGAAAAATGTGAAAGAAAATTGTGTGGCAAAGTGGTATGACGTTTTTCAAAATTTTCTTCGCTTTTCAGCTTCTCCGCGGGTCTTTTCAGCCTCGCGGAAAATTTGAAGCGACACGAAACGTTCGGTTTACCGGGCGAGATATGTTGTCACCGCTCGAGGATATCGAATGCGCAAAAGAGAAAAGAAAAAAGAAAGGGAGCCACGAATTAATTCGCACACCGAGCATTCCGCGTGCGTGGCGTGTACGTGTGTTTCTTTTTTCGGGTTTTTTCTTTTTTTTAGGGTGCCGCTCGTTGCCGGAAAGAGTGTTGACCCATTTAGGAAACCGTGGCTGCGCCAGGTTGCACTCGCCACTGACTGGCTGCCAACGACTTCGTAATCGCACTGGCAGGCCGCATAGATTATCCGGACGATATCCCCGTTGGCAGAGACATTTTCGTTTTTTCGTTTACAAGGATTTTTTTGGAGGGGGGAGAGGCCACAATGGCTGCTTCCGCCGATTAGAGCCTCGATTTCGATCATGAGAAACTGTTTTACGGCCTGGATCACGAGTTATTTGAGTGGAAGACAATCTGAGTCCGGGTATCGAGGCGCATCTCTTTGCCAGAGAGTTTTTCGGTTTCCCCTAGCCAGGATTTTCTAGGGAATTATAGTGGAAGCAAGTTTTGTTGATCAGAACGTCGATTCGGGTCTTCTAACAACGCCCAGCGTTGCGATTTGTTGATATAAAATTGCGGGGTAGAATTAGAGGGCGAGATAGAAGTGGCAGAGCTGGATTTCTCGGTGAGACTATAGTGATTTCGTGGCAGGACTTCGTTGTTTATAATTATTTGTGTGCAAGACTTTACCAGCGTGTGCGTGACGTTTCTACGATTCGAACGAGCCCAAACACGACACAGTTCGGTTCGTATTTGCTGGTTTAATCCACGATTTAGTGGGACCTCGCTTATCCGAACTGAAGCACTCACTGTAGTCTTAACACATGTTCTGTACATAAAAGATTGTCTGCAAATATGCAATGCGATTCGTTGGATAGGTCGGTAGAGACTCTAAGCTAGGAGGCTGAGTGATTGTTAGTTGCCTTTTTAATTAACATTTATATAAGATTCCAGTTCGGATAGTGGAGGTTTTACTTAATCCTAGATAAAACGAGTAACTGCTGACCAAATTGCGCCGTGTTTCGACTCGTTTTAATCAGGAAAACGTGGCCAATGAGAAGAAAGTCAAAAGGAAGAGAAAATAGTCAATCTGGCTGGTTCGGATAACAGAGGCGATACTAAATGATAGATCAAGCAAAGAAATCTAAAGCGAAGGATGTCGTGTGTGGGCTCGTTTCAATCAGGAGATCGTCGCAAAAGTGTAAAAGATTGTTTCACGAAGAAATGTTATTGCAATAATTATTATAATTTATGAAGTATGCCAAGTGCGTATAGACTGATTGTCGATCGAAGCGACGAAAGTTGAATGCAAAAGATGTAACAAATGAAAGTAACCTAGTGAAAAAAATATTAGAATCATATGTTCGGTTCGGATAGCAGAGGTTTTACAATATCGTGGATAATACGAGTATCTCGGTACCGAATGGTACCGTGTTTGGACTTGTCTCACTCAGAAAATTGTGGCAAATGAAACTACGATAATAATGAGAAGAAAATATCCAGCGTGTGGTTCGGATAACAGAGATTCTACAAAATTGCGTATAAAACAGTCAATTTCTAATCGAATGGGGTCGTGTGTGTGCTCTTTTGAATCGGGAGAACGTCGCGAAAGTGTCGAAGGATTGTTTAACGAAAAGATTGTGTTGCTTAATTATTATTTAAAAAATTTGTCGTGTGTGTGGAGATTGATGGCAGATCGAGGCGACGAAAGTTGGCTTCGGTTACCTCGTAGCTGGTCGGATTCCCTATGGAAGGATGATCCACCAGGGTGACAAAGAACAGTGGTCCCCAGAAGATACCGTAGGCGGCCGTTATCACCAGAAACATCTTCACCCTCTGCACACCCTCTCGCTCTATCCTCTTCAAGTAGTTCCTCATTTTCCGGTGCTCCTCTGCCGCTCCGCTTCTCTGAAGTGAAACTTCTTTTTACCGAGGCTTCTCTTTTACCACTCGCGGGCAAGAAACCATTCTAACCGGGCGCATCAAAAACGTCTCGTCTCGGGTCGCGGGCCAAGAATTTTTCTATCGAATCTTTGACCCGACTCAATTAGGCTAGTTTCGCTCGCAGCGAACGGTCAGGCGATCCCCGATGGCTTAAACGGCTTCAAACGATTCGACCATCCGACCTCTTTCAACGTCAGACATTGCAAAAGTCGCAATCCCCCTAATCATTCATTCTCCGAATGGAATCGTCGCATAATTTTTCTAACTGCCCTTCGAACTTTCGACAGCCGTTTGTTTAAACAATTCTCCACTTTATTTAGCAAACCGTTGCAGGTTTTTAGATTTTATGAACGATTTTGAGAAACTGTTCGAAAATCTTGGAACATCTTGTGAATCGAAATTTATTATTATCTGTTTTGCATTGTAAAATAAGATTGAAGCGTCTGCTTCTGATTGCGAATAGTATTTTAATTGTTGCAAGGTGATCTACTAAATTCTGGATCGGTCAAATAAATATTTACTTTGTCAAATTCACTTTTAAAAATTATACAAATTTTGTTGGTCTAGCAATCACGATTTTATAGTTTTGAATAATCCGCCATAATTGTTTCTTTTTTTTTTCTTTAAGAGATGACGTTAACTTCACTTCTACGTTTAGTTGTATGCAAG